>JASAUF010000411.1:13085000-13625000 GCA_030180095.1 Magnolia changhungtana | reverse complement strand
GTTGGGTGATAAATAAATATTACCGTGGGCTGTAGAAAGGTTTCAGTGGCGGGTGTCATTATCCACACTATTTCCTGTGGTGTAGTCCACTTGAGCTTTGGATCTTCTTCGCTCTTGGGTTAATGCCCTAACTTGTGGAAGCAAAACGGATGAACGGCATGGATATAAAACACATACATCACGTTGGGCCCCACAACACCCAACACATCGACACACCACCAGCGTCCCAAAAGTTTGATCGTTTTAGCGAAGTTACACATGTGGATATATTTAATTATTACTTTTAGAAGTAAAAGTTAAAAAATGGGTCTGGACGGAATGGTCTAAAATCTATTTTATTTTGAAAGAACATTAACAGCCAGGATTCCATCTACCATAAGTGTCGGTACCGTTTCATGGTCCCCTTGGATCTATGATTGCAACCATTGAATTTCAGTATGGTCGTCGGCCCCCATTTTGCCTAACCGCATCTTTTCTTACTCAATCCAACGGTCATGATTCTCCAATCTGCCTGATTCAGAGAAATGTCGGAATCAAGGTGGCCCACCTGCTGAGTGCTGAGCTGCTGAAATCTTATAAACATTTGTCATGTTCACACGTGCGGGTGGCAGGATAGAGCGTGAGGCATTATCATGTCTGTGTCAATGCAAGAAGGAATGGAGAACATATATACTGGAAGATAGGGGGCCATTTGCATACACCCACGTGGAATATGGAAGTTTGTTTCGGTGGTGGTGGCCCCACATCACATCCAATTACATGTTTTGCAGCAGGTGACCATCTCCTTAAAGCTAGAAGTATTTCTCTTGGAAGATGAAACATCACAAAAATCTAGGTACATTTCATGTTGAAAACGACAGGAAGCATTACAGGATTTTCTTTTCTTTTTCCTTTTTTACTTTTTTCTTTTTCCCTCACAACGAGAAGAAATATAGCATTTTGGGCCTCTCTCCACATAATTAAATTATCTTTTAGAGTGTGTTTGGTCGCACCAAATATTATGTTATTTCACTATCAATCAATCTAATTTAATGCTACCAAACACAACTTCAGGACTCATTTGAATGTTTATTAGCTTTTAATTGTGACTTTTCTCGAAATGTCTTTTAGTTGTAATTCACTTGGTCCTTTTGGCTCCTTGTAGTTGGAATACATTATAATTTAATTCACAATTACGTGAATTATAATCTTCAGTCATGTTTGAAAACTTAAAATTGGAATGCATTGGAATCTAAAAGTTGTGTTTGAATGCTTGTAATTTAAATATATTAGTAATCTCTAGTATACTTAGAGGAGTGAATTTAATTAAGTAAATCAATTTTAATATCTCAAATTAGTGTTTGTATGTAATATTTAACCGAATGATTATAATAAGGTTATTTAATGTTGTAGAAAAGCATCTGTACATGATCAATATAGGTGAAGACAAAAAAATAAAAACTAAAACTAAAACGGCTAAACTATATATATATATATATATATATATATATATATATATATATATATATATATATATATATAAGAGGCAAAATGATTTAAATGGTTCGACAATATGTTTACTCCATATGACAGCAATATAGAGTTTTTTTCTTTACTATAAACAAGAAAAATATAAATATAAAGTTTATATCTCTTTCAATAGTACAAGAAATCCAACATAGAGGAAAACACCAAAAATTAAGTACAATAGAACATCATACCTCTCTCTACCCATGATACTCCTTATATGTACTACAGCATGTGAAATAATGTAAAACCAAACTCATCCAACTAAACTTCACCATATATAATTGTACATGTGTATGGACGTACGCAAGAGATAGAAAGAAAGGAGTTAGAGAGAGAATGACAGAGGGAGAGATGTCTCCCATTAAAAGACGTCATCCCCACCTCGACAACATTAAAATATATATGTTTACCAAAAATGAGAAAATTGAGCCTTGTGTGGGCCATAAATATTAGGATCACAAATGAGGGACTTAACCAAAGTTTTTAAAATATCCATTTAGATGACAATGTTTAAACAATTCAGATAATTCTATTAGTAAGATTTTAGTGGTGCGTCCAATGCTTGGATCATTATAAGATCTTATGAGCGTGACAAGTGTACAACAGGTTAGTAGCCTTGAGACATTTTTGTTACTCGTGCCTCTCCTACCTTTAAAAGGAGGCAAAAAAGCTATTTCACACCAATTACCTCCAATTCACATCAAAACAAAGTGATTTCTAAACACATTACAATGTGTGTTTTCATTTACCTTCAATTCTAAGGCTAGATTTTGGTGCATTTACCTCTAATTGCACCTAATTCCAAGGTGCCAAACAGGGTGTTACAGGTGAGTTTCCTCTCCTAACACCACTTCCCACTTGCAGAACTTAGAGGTATCCAATCACCCCTTAGTTAAAAGGTATAAATTGGAAGTAGAGAAATCTTCCAAACTCCATTGATTCTATTTGTACAATAATTATTTAAGATATTTCTAAACATGATACTGGGACGGAGATTGATAGCAGCACATTAGTGACAATAAGGGTCTGTTTGGATACTACCAAATAAGTTACTTTTTCTACTTATGGCAGTAGATGAGTAACTTATTTAAAGTAAGTTTGGTTTATGATTAATAGTAAATAACTTTTTTACTTAAAAGTACTTAATCACTTTATTTATTTATTTATTTATTATTTTTTGCTTTTCTACTTTTCATGAGTTGCTGAAGAGAGGCATTAGGAGAGACCAAAGAGAGGAGAAGCTAATAAGTCTGTTGTTTACCAAACATACTTATTTGCTTAAAATAGAAACTAAGATAAACTACTTATGGCATAAGTAGCTTATCTTAAGTAGCTTAAATTCCAAACACCCCTTAAATGTTCCACTTCATCATTCCATCAAGATCAACATTCTCTCCAGGGGCCTACTTCATCATGTCATCCAGGTCATCACTCTCTTCTGCACAACCTGATCACTAGGCCATGAATCCATATAAGTTCCAAACTCACATTCCATGTCCAATCTCAGTGGGAATTGACAACTACGTAAAATATAATACCATCGATGGCCTCTAACCTGACCATCTACATCAACGTTACTTCTAAAATTTGATACTATTTGTAGTTTCAGACCCCTGTTTGGATGCCATTGAATTCACAAATCAAGCAATTTTTAAATCATATTATTCATGAACCAGATGGTGGGTGTGTTTGCTTTATAGGAAAACACATACAAGTTTGTCTGGACATTCCAATTTGGATATCTTCAGAGATACGTCGATGTAATGATGTTGGATTGGGCCTGTTTTCATCTCACCCACCAGTTGGGCAATAGTGATAACTTATACCCTCTGAGCAACCAACCTGTATATTGTTTTTGTTCTCTTTTTGGGAGTGTTTGGTTACTTCAAATTTTCATGAAAAGTTGTACCAAACTAGGTTGATTAATCATCAAAATTCATTATATTTGGAAAAACCGAATGCACCTTTACATATGATCCTTGCAATTATTTGGTTTTATTAATAGAAAACAATAAAATCGTAGTGTGTCGTAACGGCCATTACAGAGCCATAACAGCTATTACAGGGCTGTAAAGGCTGGTAATGGTGACAACCATTACACATTACAGGATTGTAACAGCCTTAATGACTGTTATGAAAAAAGAAAAAAAAAAATGGCCTATAACCGCCACTATAGCCTCCCATGACTGTCTGTTACGCTCTCATAAAGGCCGTAACAGTCCTATAACGGTCAGATATGTGATAAATACATATTTTTTTCAATTAAAAAGGAAATTGAAATGAGGAGCGTAATGCCGTCACGGCCTGCATCATAAAGATAGTGGTAGTGGCAGAATACCTTGTCTAGAATGTAATGAAATTCTCTCTTAGACTCGTTGCCCTGTCTTTACCATGCAAGGAAGGGACATTGCATTTTCACTTGAAAAGCAAGCCAAAACAACCCAATTACTTTCACTGCACATCACTTTGTTTGGAATCTATTGCATAAAAAAATCAATTTCTTCTCCACACACCATCCATTAGAGCTCATGTTTCCTTATATTTTTAATAGCCCAAACCCTCTATTTTCTCCTGTTATGGTAAGATGTCCTTTTCCACACCCTTTTATTTCTTTTAAATAAAACAATGCAACCCTCCATTGGCCTCTCCATTCACATCTGATATTTTTTATTTCTATTGTGGATATCTAGTCTACGAATGAAAAGATCCAATCCACCTGTAAGAATGAAATTTCGCCATGCCTCAAATCCTATAATGCACACGTGGCACTTTCGCGTGATCAGTGATGATCATGAATGGGTCAGAAACCCAAATCACTGATTAGAGAAATGTGATTTCTGTATATCATTTCTTTTACATGAGCATGATTACCATATCATCTGATGATTGAACATGAATTAACGGTTTGGATCATCATACACAAATGCCACATGTGGAATATTGACGCAGGAGAGGACATGAGGTCAAGCACCATCTTCCTCAAGAGGATAACTATTCCGAATCCACGGAACTTTCTCCGGACTCCTCACAGAGACTTCTCGAATCCACGAGGAAAGAAAGCATAAAATAGAAATAAATTCTAATAAATTCGAAATTGATTAATAACTGCTTAAAAATGAGTTCACAACCCTTTAAATAGGGGTACCAAGCAATGAGAAAGAAATCAAAATCAAACTACAACTAAAACTCCTAGAAATCACAACTTACTATAAATAGTAAACTTACTATTTATAGATGGCCGATGTCCACTAGTGCGTAAGGTTTTTGGCCAAAAATAGTAAGTGTCCTATTTGGCTTCACCAAATTGTTCTCCTAATTATTCTAAGCTCTTTTCACGTTGGGCGCAACTCCTAAAGCCCGACGGATGAAGAGTTATAAGCAAACTAAAATTTACTATTTATAGTAAAAACGAAATTAAAATGGGGAAACGACCGTCGATCCAGGGTTTTTTCACAATTCCGGACGTCACAGCCTAGCATAGCGGGGTTGGATGGCTAAAGTAGCTCGTTCTACCCTAAAATCATATATTTTACATCAGGTAACTCATTCTGGATTGCGAGATACGCCTGATCTAAGGTCCGATGGTCCAGATCACTTCTGTCGTCGACCGGGCCTTTTCTGATCCATCGTGGCCATGAAACTGTCCGCGACCTGCTCTACATCAAATATAGTGGATGGTTTTCCTCTCCCATGGTCTAAAATAAATTAATAGATAAATAAAAGTGACACCCATATAATATTCATGTAAAGAATCTATGTCTAAGTAAAGAATTTAAATAATAACTGGCATACATATATATAGGCATATAGGGTAGTATAAACTATAGGTGATCATTGTGGAGATGAACTGGCAATGTGCTAAGACAGCGTTTGGATGCGCCACCGCCAAATCGGGGTAGGCAGGTCCATGCAAACAAGTAGGCTTGGTGTTTGGCAACAAGGTTTTAAGAGTCAGATGAGTCCTCTCTGCAACTCGTCCAAGATCAACTCGGACTCGATCGAACCTGATACGATTCGACATGCAGGTCAGTATTAAAAATAGGGTTGACTAAGCCCTGAATTGGCTGAGTCGTGACTCACTACTTGACTCAGGAAGGCACAAGGCAGTCCGAGTCTCTGAGTCCTAAACCATGCTTGGAGTGGCTCATGCACTTCCTTGAAAACCAAGACCTAAAGCATACTTTTCATTGGTGGAAAGCTTATTGGATCTTTCTTTTTCACATTGAATTGAGGCTGGATCCTCTACAATGTTTGTAGAAATAGCTTATTCTACAACTAAGATTGTGGGGACCTTGTGGTTTCTGCATGGTGTCCAATCCGTCCATAAGGGTCACCCCACCGAGAAGAAGCTGATCTAACCATTTGTGGGCCACTGTGTGAATTTAAAAATATTTTAGTAGATGCCCATTTTTCTGCTGTGTTATGTACCAACCTAATGATTATATAAGCTTGATTTTTAGAGCATCCCGTTATTATTGTGAGACTCACTCAATGTTTGGGTTGGAAAGTATATACAATATGTGGTGGATCACAGAAACAGCTAAATAACGTTCATACGTAAATAAGTTAATAAGCTCAGCTTGCATATGGGTCCTTATTCATATGCCTCGTCGTTGACTTGCAAGAGTTTTAACACAAGATGGAGTACCCTTGTGGTGAAATCTGATGTAATGCGGGTCATGGATAATTTTATGGCTAAGATGGACCAGAAAAGGCCCGATCAAAGACGGAGGTGATCTAGACCGTCAGAACTTAAAACGAACATATCTCGCAAATTGGAATGAGTTATCAGACATACCATTTATGATTTTGGCCACCTAACCCCGCTATACTGGGTTGCCCACACTGAATTTGCGAGATTCTATCATATTGACGTTCAAAATTCATGTTTATTTTCATTTTTACTATTTTTTTAGTAAATTTTAGTTTAATTGTAACTTTCGTATATTGGGCTTTAGGAGTTGTGTCCAACACGAAAAGTGCTTAGAAAAATTAGGGGAATATCATCGTTCAGCCAAAGAGGACACTAACTATTTTTGGCCGAAAACCATATGTACTAATAGAAATTACAACCGTCTATAAATAGTAAGTTTATTATTTACAGTAAGTTGTGATTTTAAGTTTACTATTTACAATAAGTCATGATTTCTAAAAGTTTTAGTTATAGTATGTTTCTGAAACTTATCTTAAACCATAGTATCCCTATTTAAAAGGTTTTAAACTCGTTTATTTGGATCATCAATCAATTTACAAATTTTTAAAAAATATTTTTTATTTTCTTCTTTTCTTTCTGGATTCGAGTATCTCTGTGAGGAGTCCAGGAAAGTTCCGTGGATTTGGAATAGTTATCCCTACAAGGAAGACGGTGTTCGACTTCTACACGCACTCTCTTATGTCAAAATCACATTGTGGTGTGAGTGCGTGTGTGTGGGATGTGCCGCCTAGCATATCTAGGTCCCAAGTGGACCACACCACAAAAAGCAGCGGTCCATGATTCAGCAATCAATTCCCTTGGATGCTACTCACATCCCCGGGGCCGAGGACCATAAAGTTCTTCTTAACATGTCATGAGATTCTTGCAAGTTGTGACAGAACGTTTTCCAACTTTGAAGTAGGTTTTCAAAAATATAAAGTCAACTTATTCCTCTCTGTTTATTTGACTACAAAAAACAATCTATAAAAAATTTAAAATAAATTGCTTTGAATCATCACCGTACATGGAGCCAGTGGTCCACTAACATTGGAGCCTCCATCATACCATACATGGGACCTACGATCCGTAATCTCATCCTACAGAGCCTCACCATGGCTGGCCCATGGTGTAAAAAATCCCATTTATTGGATTATCCAGAGGGTCCTACCATGGCCTTCAAGTGTATATATACCAGCCATTGTTTATATGAAGTGGGTCATTCACAGTGGGACCCACCGTTTTAATGCTTCTGATCAACATCTTGTCCACCCAATGTGCACCGTTCAGGCATGAGGACTACAATTTCAGGTGGTGCTGCAGATTTGGTTGAAGCACTATCAGCTCTAATGCAAGAGAAAATGACCACTGTAGACAAAACCTTTTACCCAGCGGTTTCTATGAAAGAATACAAACTTTAGTTACCAATCTAGACTAGCACGTGCGGACAGCGACTTTGAGGACGAAACTACCCCTCCTTTTCGCTGCGAAGACGAGCGCTGACGCTCCACCAACCGAGAGTTGTACGAACGGCTTAAAAGAGATCAAAGTTACATGGCCCCACAGCTATATATTTATTATATCCACAACGTTCATCCGTATTTCGAGATCATTTCGGAGCATTATCCAAAAAAAAATCATATCCAAAGATCAACTGGACCACACCACAAAGAGCAGCGGGGAAATTGATTTTCACCGTTAAAAATTTTGTAGGGTCCACCATAACATTTATTTTCCATCCAATCTATTCATAAGGTCACAAAGGCCAGGATGAAGAGGAAAAACAAATTTCATAATGATCCAAAACTTGTGTAACCCCTAAAAGGGTTTCAATGGTAGACGTTCAATTTCCCACTGCCTTTTACAGTGTGGTCCACTTGATAGTTAGATCTGTCTTATTTTTCGTCTTAAGCCTTAATAGGAGCTCGCCAAATAGATGGACGGTTTGGATATAACACAGACCTCATGGTGGGGCCCACAGAAGCAACGAAAATTTTTATAAAAAAAAAAAAAAAAAAACAGCGTCTGCGATGAATAGCGGATTCCGCGATTCCACCGCAACTCGCTGTATGCTCTGGGGATGGATCGCGGAATCCGCAATTGATCGCGGATACAAAGAAAAGGCTATGGCTACGGATTATAACCGTAGCTATAGCCGTATCCTGTGTACTTTTCTTTATTTCTTCTTTTTTTTTTTTTTTTTTTTTGTTTTTTATTTTTTTTACATTTAGAATTTTATTCTACCTACATTTTTCTCTAACATATATTTATATAAATATGTATATATAAGCATATAAAAAAATTTCTCTCCTTTTTTCATTTCTTTCTTTATTCATATAACAAGAATATCTTCTAAACCAAAATTAGTTACTTGACGTACCATATATGATTTTAGGGCTGAAAGTTGGGTGGGTTCAACCCGACCAACATGTGATCCACCCGACTTTGGAAATTGAGCGGGCCAAACTGGAAATTGAGGGGGATAAACTGGAAATTGAGCGGGACAAACCGGAAATTAAGTGGGCCAAACTGAAAATTATGCACACGGTTTCCCGTGGTATGATCCACTTGATATTTCGATATGCTTCAATTTGGGGCACAACCCCTTAAATTAGATAGAAAAACGGATGAACGACGTAGATATACTACATGAAACGGATTGACTACTCCCCTGCCACCAGCCAATGGCTGGTGTTCGATGCTCTGTGGGCCTCATCAGATTCCATTGAACTTAAGTGGGGAGTTCCACACATCCAAACAACCCTTAAGGCACTTCATCAAAACCAACTAACCATGTGAGACACCGAGGAAATGAATTGATGGCAGGACAGGGATACTCATTCAACTAATTAAACAAATAAAATAAGAAAACCCAGCTAATCATGGATACAGATTGTATAAATGAAAGATAAGGAAACATAAGATTTACTAATAATGCGAGCAACAACATGCAAAGTATGTATTTTAGTACTAGTTAAAGTATGCTTTTTAATTAGTGGTAGTTAAAAACTCAGATTCCAATATAACCAGCTAAAAGTCAGTGCAACCAGAACCAGCACGGTGGAAGCAGCCTTCCAACAAAAGGTTAGGTTCAAATTGGCACAACAACTTAACCCATTCGATTAGTTTGCAATAGCCTTAAAAAATTACTGAAATAACAGTATTCCAAGCATGCTATGAATTGGACTAAGCCATGTGGCATATTGACTATTATCTTAAAGCTTAGAACAGTTCAAAAGGGTCATACCCCAGCCAAAGGTGCATCTAAAATCTTATCCAAAATCAGGACCACACAGTCCTAGGAATTGAGTGAGGCAACCTAGGAATTAAACGAGGCAAGATAAAAATTGAGCGAGGGAACCTCACAATTGAGCGAGACAACCTAGGAATTGAGTGATGAAAGCTAAAAATCGAGAGAGGGAACCTCATAATTGAGCAAGGCAACCTAGAAATTGAGCAAGGGAAGCTAGAAATTCAGCGAAGCAAGCTAAAAATTGAGCGAGGGAACCTAGGAATTGAGCGAGGCAACCTACGAATTGAGCGAGGGAAGCTAGAATTTAAGTAAGGGAACCTATGAATTGAACGAGGCAACCTAGGAATTGAGTGAGAGAAGCTAGAAATTGAGCAAGGGAACATAGGATTTGAGCGAGGGAACCTAGAAATTCAGCGAGGCAACCTAGGATTTGAGCGAGGGAAGCTACAAATTGTGCGAGGGAACCTAGAAATTGAGCGAGGCAACGTAGGATTTGAGTGAAGCAACGTACGAATTGAGCGAGGGAACCTAGGAAATGAGCGAGGCAACGTAGAAATTCAGCGAGGAATCCTGGGAATTGAGCGAGGAAAGCTAGAAATTAAGCGAGAGAACCTAGAAATTCAGCGATGCAACCTAGGATTTGAGCGAGGGAAGCTAGAAATTGAGCGAGGGAACCTAGAAATTAAGCGAGGCAAGGTAAAAATTCAGCGAGGAAACCTAGGATTTGAGTGAAGCAACCTAGGAATTGAGCGAGAGAAGTTAGAAATTGGGCGAGGGAAGCTAGAATTTGAGCAAGGCAACCTAGAAATTCAACGAGGCAACTTAGGATTTGAGCGAGGGAAGCTACAAATTGTGCGAGAGAACCTAGAAATTCAGTGAGGCAATATATAAATTGAGCGAAGGAACTTAGGAATTAAGCGAGGCAACCTAGCAATTGAGCGAGGCAACGTACAAATTCAGCGAGGCAACCTACAAATTAAGCGAGGGAAGCTAGAAATTCAGCGAGGGAACCTATGAATTGAGCCAGACAGCCTAGGAATTGAGCGAGGGAAGCTAGAAATTCAGCGAGGCAACCTAAAAATTGAGCGAGAAAACCTAGGAATTGAGCGAGGGAACCTAGGAATTGAGAAAGGGAAGCTAGAAATTGAGCGAGGCAACCTAGGAATTGAGCGAGGGAAGCTAGAAATTCAGCGAAGGAACCTAGGAATTGAGCGAGGCAACCTAGCAATCGAGCGAGGCAACGCAGAAATTTAGCGAGACAACCTATGAATTGAGCGAGGGAAACTAGAAATTGAGCAAGGCAACAAATAAATTGAGTGAGGGAACCTAGCAATTGAGCGAGGCAACGTAAATATTCAACGAGGCAACCTATGAATTGAGCGAGGCAACCTAGGAATAGATTGAGGTAAGACCTATGAATTGAGCGAGGGAAGCTAGAAATTCAGTGAGGCAACGTATAAATTGAACGAGGGAAGCTAGGAATTGAGCGAGGCAACGTAGGAATTGTAACGGAGCAATTCATAAATTTGATAAAGATATCATAAAAATATGATGGGGAACTTCCACGGATTCATGTAATGTAACGGAAAATTTTATGAACCGCTTGGTCAATTTCATTAATTGCTCGGTCAAATTCACTGAAGATGCTTTTCCTAAAAGTAAATGGTTATATTCTTCAGATTGACTAGCTTTTCTTTCAACCGCAATAATTACATCAGGATTTATGTGGATGTGGGCCGTGTGCTAGTAATGCTATAGAAAAAACTTATTTTAGCCAAGTCTATCTAGACCACTACCTCCACTTGATCTCTTCTTCCTTCAAATGGTTCTTATATTCCAAAGATAATTTAACTCCAGCGTCTTTCTCTTCCTCCAACAGCTCCCCTCCCCCCTTAACCTATAAATCCTTGTTTATTGTCTCAATCCTCGTTCTTTCATATTGTGTGTGTGACATAAGTTTAATCCCTTTGTATTTCATACAACTTTGTTCATCTCTTTTTCTTTGTCAATAGGTCTTATGATGCTATTCTGCTACTCATCTGGAATTTTCTTTATCTGTAACATTTATCGAGAAGATTTGGTAACCAAACTAATCTGATTTTTCTTGGTACCTTCTGCCTTCTATAGATGATAGCCTATTCTCAACAACCTTCCTTTTTTGCATCATCGTTAAATTTATCTTTACTTCCCTTTACCTGAATTTTGAGATAAATATATATACAATCCCGACTCTCCAGGGTCCAAGACCCTCCTAAATTTGTCTCCATGCGTACTCCTTCATTCAACAGCCTTTAAAATTAGCCTCTCCATTTCACCCTAATCTCACCAACTTTCACCAAGACCTTTTGATCCTTACCATTGATGCTTCTAAAGTGTGGTTGTCTCTACTTTTCCACTTCCTTGATGCATCTTTCTCTCCCTCTTTAATGCTTAACCTATCATACAATTCATGATACAGTTTATACCTCCCACATATAATTATTATATATTACCTATCTTGATAGAATAGAATAGTGGAAAATGATTCATTTCGCAGACCCCAATTAGTTGGGATAAGGCTTAGGTCAATTCCTAGCCTCCCTTGCTCAATTTCTAGTCTCCCTTGCTCAATTCCTAGGTTCCCTCGCTCAATTCCTAGGTTTTCTCGCTCAATTTTTAGGTTGCCTCACTGAATTTCTAGCTTCCCTCGCTCAATTCCTAGGCTATCTCGCTCAATTCATAGGTTCTCTCATTTGAATTTCTAGCTTCCTCGCTCAATTTCTAGCTTCCCTCGCTCAATTCGTAGGTTGCCTCGCTGAACTTCTACGTTGCCTCACTCAATTGCTAGGTTGCCTCGCTCAATTCCTGGTTCCTTCGCTCAATTTATATATTGTCTCACCGAATTTCTATCTTCCTCGCACAATTTGTAGCTTTCCTCGCTCAAATCCCAGGTTGCCTCACAATGAATTTCTAGGTTCCTCGCTCAAATTCTAGCTTCCTCATTGAATTTCTAACTTCCTCGGTCAATTCTCTGGGTTGCCTCGCTCAAATTCTAGGTTTCCTCGAATTTCTACCTTGCCTCGCTCAATTCCTAGGTTCCTCGCTCAATTTCTAGCTTCCTCGCTCAAATCCTAGGTTGTCACGCTGAATTTCTAGGTTCCCTCGCTTTATTTCTAGCTTCCCTCGCTGAATTTCTACGTTGCCTCGCTCATTTCCTAGGTTCCCTCACTCAAATCCTAGGTTGTCTCGCTCAATTTCTAGGTTCCCTCACACAATTTGTCGCTTCCCTCGCTCAAATTCGAGGTTGCCTCGCTCAATTTCTAGCTTCCCTCGTTCAATTTCTACCTTCCCTCTCTCAATTCCTAGGTTACCTTGCTGAATTCCTACGTTGCCTCGCTCAATTTCTAGGTTCCCTCGCTCAAATCCTAGGTTGCCTCGCTCAATTCCTACCTTCCCTCGCTTAATTCCTACGTTGCCTCGCTCAATTCCTAGGGAAGCTAGAAATTGAGCGAAGGAAGCTAGAAATTAAGCGAGGCAACGTAGGGAGTCAGCAAAGTAACCTAGGAATTGAGCGAGGGAAGGTAGAAGGATCCTACAAATTGAGCGAGGCAATGTAAGAATTCAGTGAGGGAAGGTAGAAATTAAGCAAGGGAAGCTAGAAATTCAGCGAGGCAACCTAGGATTTAAGCGAGAGAACCTAAAAATTGAGCGAGGCAACGTAGAAATTTAGTGATGAAACCTAGAAATTCAGCGAGACAACCTAGAATTTGTGCGAGGGAAGCTACGAATTGAGCGAGGGAACCTAGAAATTGAGCGAGGCTACCTAGGATTTGAACGAGGCAACTTAGGAATTGAGCGAGGCAACATAGGGATTGAGCGAGGAACCTACGAATGAGCTAGGCAAAGATAGAAATTCAAATGAGGAATCCTAGGAATTGAGTGAGGGAAGCTAGAAATTGAGCAAGGGAACTTAGGATTTGAGTGAGGCAACCTAGAAATTGAGCGAGGCAACGTAGGGATTGAGCGAGGGAAACTAGGAATTGAGCGAGGCATCGTAGAAATTCAGCGATGAATCCTAGGAATTGAGTGAGGCAACGTAGGATTTGAGCGAGGCAACCGAGGGAACGTAGGAATTGACGAGGAAAGCTACAAATTGAGCGAGGGAACCTAGAAATTGAGCGAGGCAACGTAGGAATTAAGCGAGGAAAGCTAGGAATTGAGCGAGACAACATAGGAATTGAGTGAGGCAACGTAGAAATTGGAGCGAGCCAACATAGGAATTGAGTGAAGGAACCTATAAATTGAGCGACGGTACCTACAAATCTCTTTAGGTGATCAAGAGGACCTCCTTTTCCAGTAGATGAGATTATGACAAAAGGTATTATCTCAACGCTTCTTTTCTCTCTCTTGCTCTTTTAAATCGTTGAATCCAAAGCCCTCAGAGAAGAAAGATCCTGGTTGCCTCGCTCAAATCCTAGGTTGCCTTGCTCAATTCCTAGGTTCCCTCACTCAATTGCTAGGTTGCCTCGCTTAATTCATAGGTTGCCTCGCTCAATTTCTAGCTTCCCTCGCTCAATTCCTATGTTGCCTCGCTGAATTCTTACCTTGCCTCACTCAATTTCTAGGTTCTCTCGCTCAATTTCAAGCTTCCCTCGCTCAAATCCTAGGTTGTCTCGTTGAATTTGTAGGTTCCCTCGCTTAATTTCTAGCTTCCCTCGCTTAATTCCTAGGATTCCTCGCTGAATTTCTACGTTGCCTCATTCATTTCCTAGGTTCACTCGCTCAATTTCTACATTGCCTCGCTCAATTCCTAGGTTGCCTCGCTCAATTTCTAGGTTCCCTTGCACAATTTGTAGCTTCCCTCGCTCAAATCCTAGGTTGCCTCATTGAATTTCTAGGTTCCTCATCAAATTCTAGCTTCCTCACTCAATTTCTAACTTCCCTCGCTCAATTCCTAGGTTGCCTCGCTCAAATCCTAGCTTTCTCGCCGAATTTCTACCTTGCCTCACTCAATTTCTAGGTTCCCTCGCTCAATTTCTAACTTCCCTCGCTCAAATCCTAGGTTGTCTCGGTGAATTTCTAGGTTCCCTCGCTTAATTCCTAGGATTCCTCGCTGAATTTCTACGTTGCCTCGTTCATTTCCTAGGTTCCCTCACTCAATTCCTACGTTGCCTCGCTCAAATCCTAGGTTGCTTCGCTCAATTTCTAGGTTCCCTCGCACAATTTGTAGCTTCCCTCGCTCAAATCTTATGTTGCCTCGCTGAATTTCTAGGTTCCCTCGTCAAATTCTAGCTTCCCTCACTCAATTTCTAACTTCTCTCGCTCAATTCCTATGTTGCCTCGCTCAAATCCTAGGTTTCCTCGCTGAATTTTTACCTTGCCTCACTCAATTTCTAGGTTCCCTCGCTCAATTTTTAGCTTCCCTCGCTCAAATCCTAGGTTGTCTCGCTGAATTTCTAGGTTCCCTCGCTAAATATCTAGCTTCCCTCACTTAATTCATAGGATTCTTCGCTGAATTTCTACGTTGCCTCGCTCATTTCCTAGGTTCCCTTGCTCAATTCCTATGTTGCCTCGCTCAAATCCTAGGTTGCCTCGCTCAATTTCTAGATTCCCTCGCACAATTTGTAGCTTCCTCGCTCAAATCCTAGTTGTCTCACTGAATTTCTAGGTTCCTCGCTCAAATTCTAGCTTCCTCGCTCAATTTCTAACTTCCTCGCTCAATTCCTAGGTTGCTAGCTCAAATCGTAGGTTCCTCGCTCATTTTCTACGTTGCCTCGCTCAATTTCTAGCTTACCTCGCTCAATTTCTAGATTCCCTCGCTGAACTCCTACCTTGCCTCTCTCAATTTCTAGGTTCCCTCGCTCAATTCCTATCTTGCCTCGCTCAATTTTCAATTTGCCTACTCAATTTCATATTTGTCCTGCTCAATTTCTAGTTTGACCGCGAAGTGACTGAAATTGATAGCGAAGTGAATGAAATGTATTTTCAACCATCGACCTGATGGAATCTTGGAAAATAACTAAGTTCGTTGGGTAAATAGCTTCTCTTACCCCAAAATCATATGTGGTACGTCAAGTAACTAATTTTAGTTTAGAAGATATTCCTGTTAAATGAATAATGAAATAAACGAAAAAAAAGAAGAGAGAATTTTTTTTAAAGTAATCCGTAGCTAGGATTATAGCTACGGTTATAATCCGTAGCCATGAAAACCGTAGCCTTAAGTTCCTTTTTTGTTTTTTTTTTCTTTTGCTGTTGTAATCCCCACCGCCTTTTGTGGGTCCCATCATGAGGTCTGTGTTATATCCAAACCGTCCATCTATTTGGCGAGCTCATATTCAGGCATGAGACTAAAAATAAGATAGATCTAACTATCAAGTAGACCACACTGTAAAAGCCAATGGGGAATTGAACGTCTACCATTGAAACCCTTTTAGGGGTTATAGAAGTTTTGGATCATTATGAAATTTGTTTTTCTTCTTAATCCAGGTCTTTGCGACCTATGAATGAACTTAGACGGGGAGGATTTCTCACAAACATCACAGTGGGCCCCCAAAAAGTTTTTAATGGTCGACGCTCATTCAACACTGTTTCCTTTAATGTGGTACACTTGAGATTTGCATATACCTCATTTTTGGTCGTATACCATAAAATGATATGGAAAAATATATGGACGGCATGGATGAATAGCATACATCATGGTGGGGCCCACAGACCACCGACCAGCCGCCATTGGCTGGTGGCAGGGGGAGTACCCAATCCGTTTCCGTGAAAGGAGGGGTAGTTTCGTCCTCAAAGTCGCTGTCCGCACGTGCTAGTCTAGATTGGTAACTAAAGTTTGTATTCTTTCATAGAAACGGCTGCGTAAAAGGTTTTGTCTACAGTGGTCATTTTCTCCTAATGCAACCTCAAGATTCCAGGTAGAGTGTGATGGTTGGAGTTGAGAGGATTGATTTTCTCATAAGATTGTTACGTAGGATTACATTTCTGTTTTCGGGCCCACTACAGAAAGTAGTATTAATGATGCATGTTCTACTCTAACTTCAGTTAATTTAATTTCAAGTAGGGGACTGCCTAATCCAAGCATACCTTAACCGTTCTTAATTACTTGGATGGGTGGAATTTCTCTATTCGGTATATATTCATTACCGAATTTTTCAGAATAAATAAAATGATTCTTTATAACAATAATGGGTATCTTTATTACATTAGTAAATTTTCATTTATGGATCCCATCTTCCACACAAACAATCCCTTTCTTTAGTGTACAAGAATACGTAGAGCTCAACATATTTAGAGGCAAGGGAGAATGTTCTTTTGCTGATATTATTATCGGTATTTGGTTCTAGGTCATTCATAGAATGAAATTTTACCAATTAATACATCATTAATTTTTATTTGATATTTACATCCTGGTAACTTTTTCAAAAGGATTATCAATAACTATCCCATTAATTTAAATAATTATCACCGAAGTACTTTGTTTGATTTTTAACGAAAGTTGGGTTTGGGCGGTGATAATAAGGGGTTTGAGAATCGGGTGGACCCCATCATAATGTTTATGTGGAATCCACTATGACAACCAAGGGCATCATCCCATATTAGGCCCAAGGCCTAAAACTCAGCCTCATCAATGATTCAAGTGTACCATACAATTGAAAATAATGTTCAGTGTATCATGCACTTACCCTTCAAGTTCTTTCCATTTATATGGCTCACCTCAATTGATAATAGGTCTGAATTTTTTGGGCCATACATCTAAATTTTGGTTTGAAATCTAATAGTTGGAGTGGTTTTTATATAATCATTAAAGCTAATCACAAACCAAGTTAGTTCAGTTAGCTCGTTCAGTTCGGCGGGTTGGGGCCGAGCCAGAAATCCTAGGTCATTTCAAAATCGATCCCAACCCGGTTTGGTTCGGCTCAAACCTTGGCTCGATTTAGCTCGGCAGGTATGAATGTAGTATAAATACCAAAAAAAAAAAAAAACTTACTAAGTTTAAACATTTGAATGTTTGACCATAATATTACCTTGACTTTTATTTAGTTTATCATAGATTCTAATTCATAAGCTTTAGGTTTTATTGTTCATTTATTCTCCAATTTGCTTCTTTTGTCAATAATTACAAAATCAAACCAATCAAACGAGCTAAACTCGATCTGCCTGAAAAATAGAACTTGGATCAGCTCAACCCTAGCTTAAAACTTGTTAAAACTCGAATAGGTTCAAACTTGGCTCGAGTTTGGCTCTATTCGATTATCAAACCAGGCCGAGCTAACCAGGTCAGCTCAATGATCAAGCTAAGCCGAACTCAAGCCAGGCCCCTCAGCTGAATGACCTAAGCTGAGTTGGGCCAGAGTTCGGCCGATTCATCTCATGTACGATTGTAGTAATCATCATGATCGGACTTGTACAAATTTAGGGTGGACTTTTTTGTCGGATTATTTCCTTTAATATGAACCACCTGAAATCACAAGTCAGCCTGGTTTTTTTTTTTTTTCTATGCAGGGCCTTACGTGGGATTATACATCTAATGGTTGAAGCGGATTTCACCTTCATATATTTAAAAAAGAGAGACCCACATTCAACTAGTTGGACCACAATTTTATTTTATTTTTTTTAAAGATACCTTCTAACCCATTGTGTGTGTGCAACATCCAACCCATACAATGAGTTGGAATCACCATGATGGTTTCTTTGTGCAAAACTAAGTCACATGAACTTATTTATTGGACCTCGCTTGTATTTTGCTATTTATCAATGGTAAAATAATTTTCTATAGGCTGGCCCAATGGATAATTAAATGGGGCTATTTTTCAATAGGCAATCCTTATTGTGGGGCCAACTTATCGGAAGGATGGGATGTTGCATTGAATTAATAAGTTTGAAGTTATCCACTTGGTGGACCATAACTCGTGGTCCAACCCACACATTCTCTTTAAAAAGTACTTTAGATGATACCACCTTGAATTTTTATGGGGCCCACCTAAATTTATATGCAAGATCCACACTGACAATCAAATGTATAATCCCATGTTAATACCAAGGACAAAAAATCAATCCGACATGTAATGCAGGTGGGCCACAGGAAACAATTGGGAGAGAGGCATATGCCCTTGATTTTTATAGGGCACACCATAATTATTATTTGAAATCTACTCTAATCATTAAATTTCAAACCAAAATTTGGGCCTTAGGACTAACATGGGATGACACAGGTGGTGGTATGTGGATTTCATATAAACATCATTGTGGGACCCACCTAAGCAACTAATCCCTCACCCGCACCATCAAACCCCCAACTTCTTAAGAAAGCTAGAGGAAGGTAATCCATTAATAATTACTTAGTTAAATGGGGTATTTTATACACAACCTTTTTTTTTAAGGGTACCAGAATGTAAATACTATATTAATGACATAGTAATTTATAAAATTCATTCATAATATTACCATACCTTTCATATTCATTATGGGTTGGTTTTTTAATTTTGAAATTGTTTTAAATTCTTTTTTTCATTTAATTCTTCATTATTTTATAATTCATTATAGTAAAACTATGCCCATATAAGATCTTTGAGTCATCGCTAAAATGACTTAAAATTATAAATGTAATTAGCTACTTTTATTCAAAAAGAAAATTGCATTAGCGTGTTCCAAATGACTTCATTAGCATAATTTATATGCTATAATATAATATTTTTGTAATCTATAAATGGGTGAGCTATCCAAAGTCTACTCATACAGCCACGCCAAAATAAGTACCTTTATAAAAAGGAAGGAAATGTAGCTTTCAGAGCAGGACTTCCACGGTTAGTTGACCACCATATTTGAAAATGGTGGTGACTCATCCAATTGATGGCTCTTGAACGCATGGTTAAAAGTAAAATACTGAGCGGCCAAATTCAAGGGGCAGATCAGCTGCTTGTTATATAATTTTCTCAGTGTAATTTTTTAGGTTACACTCCATCCATACTTGGGTCAGCAATTTGAACGGTCTGGATTCTACATTGAGGAGTTACCGTGATTCTTAAAATGGGCGTACGCTCTCTTAAGAGTGTAGGCTCAGGTTTCCAAAGATGAGCTGTTTTTTAAGGTGATCTAAAGTCCAACGGGTTGGACCACAAGTTAATATTTATTTATGGATAACTTCCAACCTGTCATGTGTGTGTGAAATCCAACCCATCCAGTAGATTGTCCCATCATGAGGACCACGTTGTGAAAAAATCAACCACATCCGCTCATAAGTGGACGATACTTGTATTTTGTCATTTATCTGTGGCTAGACAATGTTTTCTATGGTGTGGTCCATTTTCATTCTTCCAATAGTGACTGGGCCGTGATCTAAAAATTACATTGTTTGGAGCGTTACAGCCCTTCATTTAGTGGCACATAAACACTAGCAATGGCTCCCACTTAGATGATTTACAAGGAGTGGCCGAATATATGCAAGAGAGGGAGTTTCGCCACAAAGAGGTGAACACGACAAAAGCCCACATGATGTAACTAAACTGAAATGAGAAGAACATACAACACAAAGCTCATCCCTTCTTACTTTGAATCTGAACTTGGAGCAGGCTGTCCTCGAACTGTACAACCCCTTTACACAGACTCGAGCCTCTTCTATTCCGTTGAATCTAGATGCTCCTCTCAGTAAATTAGGTTGGGCTAAGCCCAAAAAAGGCCCATTTCAGTAAATTAGGCTCCACATAAATGGGTATGCTAGATTACCAATCTAGTGGGGCACATGGGCCACAGCGTTCTAAGGCTGCTGGATAAATGTTGTCACTTTTACCGTCAATAATCATTTTAGGAAAACTTTCACTTCTTTTTAATTTTATTAGCCACATTTATTTGATATTTCATGATCTAATTTGGCCCAACCAAATGCACCCTAAACTACTACTAGTTAGCCTCATGATGGGGCAAATCTTGAACATACCATGGACCATAAAACAAGCTATGAGAGGATCCAAGCTATGCATTTGGGGATCAAACTTGCATTTTGAGTTTGGTGCAACTTAAAAAAAGACATACAGCACACTTATATTTTCATCCCGGTCGTCTCTCTCGCTCACAACACCTGTTGATTTTCTAGGCATGGGCCATCCGGGTGGGGCCAACAGCATCAACTGATGAAATTGCTGAGCTTGAATCCAGTATTCAACAATCCATCTGCTTTGTCAAAGGAGATGACAATATCGTGGCAGCGTTAGGGCCCACCCTTGGTGACTGTTCCGAGGTGGACCTAAAGATAGAGACACATGGACTAAATATTACACTCACCATATGATCCAAACCATCCACTAGATCAACAATCCACAAATATTTGGAAGGCCTGCACAGCACTCGGCTAGGTAATCCAGTTATTGTGATTAGCGTGACTCTCTGACTATGACAACTCCATGGCATGTCCCACCAGATGAAGGGTCCATATCATGAAGTAGAACAGGCAGGTCCAATCACAGGATCATCCCAACCCATCTTCAGAATGATAATGCTTTTCATTTTCATCGCAAATGCTAGAGTTATTTTTCAAATAGGCGAACAAAAGCAAATTCTCATGCAATGAGAGGAAAATTTTCAAATAGTCAGAACAAAGAAGCAAGTTCTCATGCATTGGGAACGTCTTACTGAATGATTTGAATCATCGGCGTCCCAAAACAAACATATCCATACAAATCTAACCACCAAATATGCAGAATCCCCAGAAGGCCGCAAGCATTCAAATCATACAATTACCCGACCACATTTCTCACTGAATCATATTTACACTGACAAATTTAATTATCACAACATACACCACACAAGGATACAATGATTAAAATGCGGCAACGGAGAAGAGATGTGAAATTCTACTGCTGCATATACTCAGGGTTGAATGCCATGGCCTCTCGGTATATCAGGTCCTTCATCTGCTCCTCCGTCAACGCATGCTGCTCGAAGTCGAAGATGAAGGGCATCAAGCAGATTGGCTCATCACTGATATCATGCAGTGATGTCAGGTATGGATGTGCCAGTGCATCCTCAACTGCAAACCGGAATAAAATAGAACATCAGCATCATCATTAGCCTTGTGGCACTAAACAGCTATAAATTTGGGGGGGGGGGGGGGGCCGAGGTGGGACTGCCAATCACCAAAGGCAATCCATACCATACTACTATTGGCAAGCCATGAAAAAAAAAACACCAACTGGATGATCCAAACCGTCCAATCAATTTAAAGCCATGGAGACTTGGTTTTTTTTTTTTTTTTTTGAAAGATAAAACTATGGAACGTTTTTATTGGAAATTACTAACCTTTTAAATCTACCTAGAGAGAGGAATTGCTCACTGAAATATTATTACATATGATGCAAGTATAATGGATAAAAACAGGATAACAGATATTGTCCATGGCTAATGGACATGACATTCCTGGTGCATTAAAATTTTAAGACGATGTATGCGCAGGCCCAACATATCAGATGCATCACAATTTTATCAGCATCATTCACTTTGTCAGTTTCAGTGAATACCAAACATCGAGTTTCAGGGAATACCAAACATGGACTGTAGGGAAGAACTTTACCAGTGATTCTCTGACGGGGATCAAATGTCAACATTTTCTCAACAAGATCAATAGCTTCAGGGTGAACGTTTGGAAACTTCTCAGTAAATGACTGCCGAGGGTGACGAGGAAGTTGTCGTATGTATCTTCTTGCATTTTCATTCACATACCCCAAATCAGCCTCAGTTGGTGTGCCAATCAGCTACATTTATAACATCAATTGTCATACTTTAGTACAGAATTATTCATATATGCATACTTCGCATATTGCAGTATAGAAAATCATGATGCATGAATGTGCCATGCATCTAACATTGTCCATGTAATAAGAATGTGTAGGAAAGCATAAAAAATGAACATAACTATGGGTCTGCATGCCAACACATTTTAGCATCATTCATGTGTGCAAAACACTTGATGCATGCATTGAATAAATGCACGCACCAATGAATTCCAGGGGTTTCCCATCATCATCATCAAAACATTATCCCAACTAACTGGGATAAGCTACAAAAATCCTGTTTTGCCATTCGACTCTATCACAGACCATATCCTCATTAATCCATATCCATAGGTTCTCAAGTCTTTTCTTACTACACCCATGTCCTTTTGGGCCTTTCCCCTTGCCCTTTTAGAGACTTCAACTTGTACTGACTCACTCCTAACTCAGGCAGTTCAAACTGTCAATGTCAATAAATTTGTTATTCCCTACAAGTGTTTCAACATTTAATGCCAGATGATTTTTTTTTTTTTAATAAATTCTGACAGATGGTTGGGATCATAAATTTTTCTATCATGTGTTTAAAGGCTGATTATCATAATTTTTTCTATTATGAATTTAAAAGACAGCAGATGCTAACAGTTGACCATCTTGTTGATTGTAATCGACCTGTGTAACAGACTACTAGATAGCGCGCTTGATTGTAATCAACCTATGTGATAGACTATTACATTACATTGCACCTGTGGGAGTTTTATGCTGGCATTGCCGGTCCCCAGTCCAGCTAAAGGAGGGGTTGTGTCAGGTTGGCAACCAGCATCAAACTTAGCCCATAACTTTCATCATGAATCTGAACAATAAACATTCCAAACTCATCTCCTGATAATGTGGAATGGCGGAACATGATTGTATAGCCGGCCCCAATTAACTGGGATAAGGCTTAGATGATGATGATGATGATGTGTTTAAAGGCTGCCTAAATAGTGAACCATCTGTTCATTCAGTGCTCGTGTGAAATGGGGGTACAGTGTTGGATTATTAAGTTGCTCCGGGTGGCATTGTCCATGCTGCACTCCATTGGAAAATTTTTGGGAGTGAATGCTTGTTGCGTGGGCAAAGGCTGCCAGACTTCTTCGGAAACTGCATCTCTTGGCGGTGATGAAAACATTATGTAGAGGACGGAACAATAGGATGCTCCACAACAAGTTGGAAAGCATTGCACATGACAGGAAGGATCATAAGGGTTTGTAACTACTAAGGGAAGGTGATTCTAGTGACTGGATGATGTTTACTCATGGATTCTAGCACATTTCTTGACCCTTTTGTGCATCATTGGGCAGAAAGGGTAGGGTAGATTTGGATAATAGGGATCTTAAACAAGAATAAGGGCAGGGTAGATTTGGATAATAGGGATCTTAAACAAGAATGCCTAGTAATAGAGCTACTGGAAAGAAACATGGTACAAAATTCATGACTTCACCTCCATTAACAAGCGAAGTTGGTGCACTTGGTCTCTCCCCGGAAATAGAGGCTTCCGCTCCATCAATTCCATGAAAATGCAACCTACAGACCACACATCAATTGCCGCGGTATACTCTGCAGAGTTTAACAACAGCTCTGGTGCCCGATACCATCTTGTAACAACATATTCCGTCATGAAATCACTTTCAGAGGTGATACGAGCAAGTCCAAAATCACAGATCTTCAAATCACAATTGGCATTCAAGAGAAGATTGCTTGGCTTTAAGTCCCTGTGAAGAACGTTTGCAGAATGTATGTATTTCAGTCCACGGAGGATCTGATACAGGAAATACTGCAAAAGAAAGCACCAGAAGAAAGGTGTTAATTTGTTTAAAGCAATTGGTGCGAAGATATTGGAAAGAAAAAGTAGAGTATTTAAACAATGGCATAATGCAACATTCACAAGAACAATGAATCTCGCATCACTCAAGAAAATGGTCAGACATGCATATATACAAAAGCATGCTGTGCATAAAGAAAGATCTAACAGCAAGGCGAATCACACTCCCAAATCATTATGAAAGCCCAGGAGTAAGCCTTGAACCATTAATGCGCTTGATCAGATTGAATCATTAATGCACTTATCAGATTGCACACAAAGTTCGGCTAAGAGCTACATTTTAGCAAAGGTTTGCACTGACTTACATGGACAACAAGGAAGCTTACAAGAGCTCAAAAACTAATCAAACCCTTTTCTTTTCCTTTGTAACAGAATATGTACAATTTTATTAAAAACTAATCAATGAATTAAAAGAGAGTTTGAAAAAAAAAAAGAAAAAAGAAACAATAGTATTCATTTAATGAGATGGCCATCGCAGTCTACAAACTTCTAGTATAATGACATTATAAAATCTAGTAGTATAAAACAAAAGGCCGTGTTAAATTCATGGGTTCTATGGTCTACGTGAATTTGCAACCATGAAGCATTAATAAAATTTTCTGAATTTATTTTCAGCATATTGGCAAACACTTTTACTGGCAAGTGTTTAGTCAAATCAACTTTTAGCATTTCCATAGCCACAAGTCAAATCCATAGCAGCTTCCACAATCCATTGTAGACCTCTAAATCACTAGCCACATCTGTCTTATTCCCAACCTCAGGTACCAAGACCAGCACACGACACCTTTGGTACAAGAAGGTACTCCAACAAAGCTGGCTGCTCTCTTCTCAATTCAAGTCCCTAACAACCTTCCACAAAATAATCTCCTATTTATAATGCTGCATTTAGTGCAAGAATAAAATGCATATACAAGCTTCTCAACTTGGTGCAAGTCAACTCACCTTTGTTTAATGCCAACAAAGATGCATTTAACAAGGCCAAATATGCATGTTCAGATTTTCACCACAGACTGAAAGTCATAGGAGCAAATCCAATTTTTCCCCACCAGAAACCTGAAAATCAGAAACTTTTCTCAGGATTGTAGAGATTTATTATCATCATCTAAGCCTTGTCCCAGTTAATTGAGGTTGGCTACATGAATCCTTTTCTGCCGTTCCACTCTATCAAGGGGACCATAACTTCAATTAGACCATAGGTCATCAAGTCCATCGTAGAGACTGTTTGTTAGCAAAACATTAATCTTTTGACAAGATATAACAACAATTGACTACTAAAACTAGTAATATGAACCAGAAACAATATTTTATAACTGAATCGATACGGATTGCTTGGAAAATGTCCCTCATCAATAAGAACATGATAATGTCACCAACGTAATCATCAACACCATAGCCTTGTCCCAGCTGCTCAATTCTATTTATATTTATTGTAAGTCTGCTTACAATTATCATTGGCTCTTAATCTATTTACTATGAAAATCTTAAATATAACCTGACAGTGCTCCTCTGATAAAGCTTGATTGGAACGAATAATTTGATGAAGATCAGTGTCCATGAGCTCATAAGCAATGTACACATCATTAAATGTTTCCCTACGAGGAGGTGGTATTATATCTCTGATAGCCACGACCTGTATGACAGAGAAAAATGCAACCAATCAGCAACAGATATTGATGTGAAGGTGTACGTGCACAACCAGGGAGCTGAACTTTAGAAATGTGAAATGAGGAAAGTTTTGACAGCATAAGAAACATTTAAAGAATCAAATAGATAACTCACACCTCTTCCCAAAAGTCATTCTCAATAAAGGGTGATATCAAATAATGTTGCAGATACAAACAATGTTAGGTGACCGTGTTTTTGAATGGTTTTATGTTTTTCAGTTCTTTCATGTGAGGTATATTGTGTAAATGCATGGCCTGGCTGTTTGTGTATAATTTACCTGTATTGAAGATGGCATCATTATTCCATGATTGAAATAACAGCAGTCTTTGTTTTTTTCCCCAAAATTTCAAGCCACATACATCATTTCCGCCTAATTAATCCTTGAATTATACAGCAGGTCTATCGTATAGATCCTCCACTCACATTTTTCACATGGTAGCAAAGCAGGGCCAAATATCCTATGTTCTCACATCATTCTTTGCATGCATGCATATGGGCTCTTTCACTAGCACAGGCTTGATAACGGCAACAAAAGTCAACCCTGCAGCCACCAAGGTGTTCTATAACAGTAATGGTGGCTGTAACGGCCACCGCCATTACTGTTTCGATACGGGCCGTTACGGTATTCTTTTTAAAAACCCGTTTCGGGACCATTACAAGGCCATTATAGGCAGTTTTTCTTACGATTACATAACCGTTTTTGTATACCTTGGTAAACCCAGTTATTGTTGTTGTTAACATCACAAGTTACATGGCAGCAACTTATGCATGCGCATTGATTGGGTTTTGTTTCCTTTTTTTATTTTTTCCTTTATCGATCATAAGAAATTAGCGATAACATTAGTAAAACAGGCAGAAACGATCCAAGAGGCCAAGATATGGCCCTAAAATACACAATGGAAGATTATTGGAAGATGAGCCCTGATACTGAAAAAGTGACATAACCCAATTCTACTTCAGGTTCATCTCCTTTTTATCGTGATTGGGTCCATCTCCATTACTTCCTTTCTGTTACTGAGAAATCAGATCAACCAGAACAATAAAATATAGGTGAACAAGAACGATTAAGAACAGATATGCATCTTGTGACAGACAACGTACTGCTCAAGAAAGCAACAGATCCCTTTCCATCTAATGACATTTGAAGTATCCCCAATCTCTATCTAACAGTAAGGAGCAGAAGATGCAGCCTTGTTTCATATTCTATGTAAAGTAAGTTAGATATTCTTTCTTGACATCACATATTCTTCACACAACAGGGTGTCATTCACTTTCAAATATTAATAAAGGAAGGCTGCACGTTCAGTGGATAAATCTGTGGAATTTCACAACCTACCAAAAGATGTGAATTTACATTACCAAACTAATCACCCTTTTTCTTTTGCCAGGTAGCGAGCTCAAACCCCCAAATTGTCTGTGTAGAGGGGGGAAAAATCAATGACCAAATTACACACTTGGCTCGAAACTGCAGTGGGAGCTCAATATGCTCCACCTACGATGGCATCTGACTAATACTGACTTAAAAGCATAGAAAATGTGAATAGAAAAATCAAAACAATACCTTTAACGGAAAATATCTACTACAATTAAGCGTTCACATCTTGCCATCTAGAATCTAAATCTTTCCTTCCCATTCCTAGGATGTAAAAATCCAAAATTCGTCTTCCCCCCTGATGTACTTTGTCAAGACAAAATGGCAAGCCACTTTGGTTGTTCAACGAGATGTTAATCACACCTTTTATATTCACAATAGAACTTCCTAAAAGGATCTGCAGACCCATTTGGAAGTTACGGAATTGCTCAGATCAGTATCTGTTCCTATCTCAACTGTGATC
This sequence comes from Magnolia changhungtana, assembly GCA_030180095.1. Taxonomy (NCBI): domain Eukaryota; kingdom Viridiplantae; phylum Streptophyta; class Magnoliopsida; order Magnoliales; family Magnoliaceae; genus Magnolia; species Magnolia changhungtana. The sequence goes on along the minus strand of JASAUF010000411.1, from coordinate 13,597,444 downwards.
TGGGACAGGGAGGGCAGGGAAATGCTAACATGCTTAATGTAGTCTGCATTTCTTTGTGTGACCCCAAAAAGAGAATACTAGTGATTTACTTTTTTGGAAGTATTTCCAAACAGTCCCTTCCATGGACTTGGGTCTTGGGATTTGCATTTTAACAGTGGAACTGAAGCCTTCAAATTTCCATGTGCTATCTGCAATCTCAAGAGAAGGATGAATGATTTGATGGTAGCAGAAGTCCTCAATCTCATGAACCAATCAACATTACATAAAATAGTCAATTCTTGTAGCAGAGAAACTTTCCCCCCTTTTTTTTTTATCTTTTTCCCAAAGACTCAGTAAAACACCATATTCGACAACAACTCTCAACACTAAAGAGATACAATCTTGACAAGAAATACAATGGAATTTTTTTAAACAATTTTCAACAAAGTTCAAGAAATACTCAATTTTAGTGACAACCTCTCCTCTCCTAATAATTTCGCTTCAATTCTAAATCAATGTTATCATCTGGTTGGTTGCACCTCCAAATATCATGAATCATGAAATTAAGGGTGTGTTTGGTTGCACCTGCAAATTTCATGATATTTGATGCACAACCAAACACATCCTAACAGCATGGTGCAATGTATTAAAGTTTCCAATAAATAGTCACTAATACCAATAGGGAATTAAAAATGGAGTCAAGAGAGCAAATGTACAAAAGAAAAAGAAAAAGAAAGAAAGAAAAAAAAAAAAAAAAAAAAGAGTGTGCAATGGTCTATAAAGACAACATCAGATCTTGATCATTGATCAAGCTGGAGATTCTCGCTGTCACACTCCCACTGATCATTGATCAAGATCAAGATCAAGATCATCAATTCATCAGATCTTGATCATTGATTAGTCTCGTCAATTCAAGAAGGCAGTATCACGACATAGCCACCACTCACTGACATTTTCATGATCCATATGTCGAACAAGCTTTATCTCCCGCAGCGTCCGTTTGGCATCGATCTTGTTGTCAAAGGCGTTCGCGATCTTCTTGACTGCTACTTGCTCGCCCGTCTCCGAATTCAAAGCCGAACTAATAAAGATTTCAAAGAAAAAAGAAGCAAGAAATGCGAAAAGGGGAAGGGGTTATTGGAAAAGCACATGAGCTTTGCAATAATTACGGAAGGGCGGAGGGCTGGAGGGCGTAAATACCAGACGATTCCGTAGGCGCCCTTTCCGATGGGCATGATCGGAGGCTTGTATTTGGCAGTGACCTCGAAGATGTTGCCGAAGATGTTGTACTGAACGAATCGGCCGCCGTGGCTGGGAACCGCCGGAATATTTTCCATCCCGCTCGGCGCCGGCATGGAAGACGACGTAGGCGGCGGCTGGGGCTGCTGATCCGCCTCGTCCATGATCGTGTCGGAAAGCTCAGCTGCCGAAGCAGCGTCCATCTCTGAAAACCCTAGAAATTCCTTTGAAGGCGAAAGGAAGGAGAGAGAGAGAGAGAGAGAGAGAGAGAGAGAGAGAAGAACAATAAGAAGGGGTTTTGGTTTTCTGGGAGTTTTCTTTTGCTTTTCTTGCTTTTCGTTTTTTTTCCTCTGCGGAAATGAAGCTGGTTTTGTATATGAGGGAAGCGGATTGGCTGGTGTACCACACCAGCAATATAGCTGCTGTAGTTACGTGTCGTGCGAAGGCGAGACGCTCCTCGGGGTCCGAATTGTACGAAGGGTTCAAAGGATATCAAAGTTACATGGCCCCACAGTGATTTATTTATTATATCTATACGGTTCATATATTTTTACAGATCATTTTAGTGACTAATCCAAAAAATTAATCTTATCCAAAGATCATTGGACCACACCACAAATAGTAGGGTAGATAATGATTTTCACTTAGGGCCCACCGTAACGTTTATTTTCCATCCAATCTGTTCATAATGTCACAGAGACCTAAATTAAAAAGAAAAACAAATTTGATATTGATCCAAAACTTCCGTGACCCCAAAAAGGGTTTCAATGGTAGATGTTCAATCTCCTACTACCTTTTTTAGTGTGGTCCACTTGATAGTTATATCCCTCTTATTTTTCGTCTCAAGCCTTAAGACGGGATCTCAAGGGTGTGTTTGGCCAGACCGATCCCATGGGATTAGGAGGGATGGGATCAGTTTTAAGATAATGCTGGTGGTGTCAATGAATGGTCGGACGTCCATCCCATGGAATCCTTATATCCCTGAATTGCATCTTGAGACTAGTAAAGTGAACCGCTTGAATGTCCACAGGATTGGACTAAACCCATTCATGCACTCCACCCTACGCCTCATCATGATGTACGTGTTTCATCCACTTCGTTTATCTATTTTTAAAGATCATTTTAGGGCTTGATACAAAAAATGATAAGGATATAAGTCTTACGTAGGCCACACCACAGGACAAAAATAATGAATAGATATTTACCATTAAAATCCTCCTAAGGCCCACTGTATTGTTTATTTGACATCCAATCTGTTGATTTGGTTATAAAGACTTAGATGAAGGGAAAAATCAAATATCAGCTTGATACAAAACTTTTATGGCCCTAAAACAAGTGGATGTTAGAGGTCAAAAATCATTCAACATTGTTTCCTATAATGTGGTATACTTGAGATTGAAATTTACTTCATTTTTTTTCTCGTAACATAAAATGATTGAAAAAAATAGATGGACGGCAATTATGAAACACATACATCATAGTGCGGCCCATAGAGCACCAACCATAGCCAATCTGTCATCCAAATTATCCCATGCAGAACCACCTTTGTTAGTCAGTGAATTGTACAAATTTGACTGGTCCAAAACATACTTGGTTACCCCTTTTAAACCAGGGCCCCTAGTTGGGGATGAAATAACCTTTCATTTCCAAACGGGTGATGGGATGGGTCTTTCTTCTGTAGCTAATCTAATACCGCCTATTCTCATCCAACGTAACTGTCCAAACACACCCCAAATGGATGGACGGTTTGGATATTCTACATATCTTGTGATCAGACCCATAGATCTTGCTGACATAAATTCAGCAGCTATATAGCTGGTATGAGGTACACTAGCCAATCCGTTTCTATATAGGAGGTGCGCACCCGTGGCGCTGGTACCACCATAACTAACCTTGCAACTGTTTTGGGCTACATGTGGTGTCTAAGTGAAATCCAAACCGTCCAAGTGGTTATCCCCACTATGATGGTCATAATCCAAAAAATGGCCTGATAAAATCATCGTATAGGCCTGAACACATAAAATAAAACATCCCATAAAATCACTGAATTACACTGGGCTACATGGTCTTTGGATTGTCCTTATTTTATTATATAAGATGTTAGATCACGTCTTCGACCGGTTGGATCTAATTAAAATATCACGGTAAGCCCTCACTGCAATTTGAAAGATTTTTAGTAGTTTTCCATTATTGTCTAAGGAATGGCCCACAAGATAATTGGATTGGCATGATATGTCATATGCATGTACATCATGATGATTATAACATCTTGAAAGGGTTGGATGTCATACATACAGCACGTGTGGCCAAAAACGTCTCAGTACCATCTCTCGTACGGTGGTACCGCGACCATTGGAACGCTTAATATGCATCTGATTTCTTTACGGGTTCTTGAGGCGTATAGACCTCAGGTATTACCCACCGATTTCATTCGCCCAAAAGAAACCACAATTGCGATGGATGAACCTAAAAGACTAAAATACCCTTTATTTTTTCAAGTACTTTCCCTAACAAGTTGGGTATTTTGGTGAAAATCGCTTTTCGCCAAATAAGTTTCCCGTGGGGATAAAATCAAAAAGGCATCGTACGGACTCATTTATAGCTCTAATTGTTTCTATCTACCGGTTTAATAGTTCGCGAGACCATGCAGTATTGTAGTCCGTAGATGGCATACGATGGGATAAACCTAAGGATGGATCTTGTGTAGCCGGTTAAAGGTTTTTTGGCGGATGAATCTAAGCCGTTGGATTTTTAGTTTTAACTGTTCATGTGCCGCATAAGCCGTCCGATCAGCAGATCATTTTCCGTCATCAACCACGACCGTCCACAGTGGTAACGGCTCCTATCTTGGAGGGTGCCTATTCATGGTGGAGAGACTTGTACCGTACTTTCAGTTTGTTCCGCGGAACTTAAAACTAAAATCTGTTTACACGAGAAGATCGGGGTTCGTGAAGGATCGACGGACGAGACACGGTTGAAGAAAACGAACCGTGAAGATAATAAGAAGGCGTATAATTGCCATGATAAACGTGGCAGGGTGATATGTCAATCCGGATTATCTACCAGTGGGCCCCACCATAGATGGGCTATGTTTAGGAAATCATAGCCATCAGTTTTGTTCACTCCATCTGGACCATTAACATTTTTTCTTCTCTACCGTCTCTTTGAAGGCCATTCTTCAGACGGCTAGGATCATCCAGTCATGGTGGATATTAAACAGTTTACCATCCATAGTAGGGCCCAGTAGGTGGACCGTCATGATTGACACGTCACCTGCAATGTTTGCGCAGCGAGATGATTCGACCCAGTTCTGATTCTTCCGGTTTCACCGTACATACAATTGCTGAAATCGCCACGTGGGGAAGTGTACGGATGTGCTGACGCCGGCGGCAAGTGAGGGGTGAAATTAATTTCTCGGCAAGTTATTCATCGCGATATTTCGAGAAAAATAAGTATTTCTCCCGATAATATACTGGACGGGAATGCGAATATTCGCTGCCGCCCAACTTCGCCCCTCGACGGACGCGAATTTCCCATAACAATCGTTGTAGGAAGCAAAAAGCTCTGTGGGGGCACACACGCGTATCTTAGTGACCTCCGCTCCGTTCATCAGTTTCGACGGCTCATCTTAGGACGGATCCCTAAAATCAGGAAGATCCAAAATTCAAATCGACCGTACGGAAACGGTGGGCTTGAATTCTTTGTGATCCCACACAGCCCGTACCGTGTGGATGAAACGGTACGGAGAAGATTTCAACGGTGGGCATTCCACCACAACTGCTTCCTATGTTGTGGTCAACTTGAGGTTTGGATCGCCTAACCACTGAGATTACTTCCTAACGTCGTCCTGTCATGAGCTGATGAAATTAATGTGACAACCATACATATTTGGGGGGAACGGATTGGCTACTCCCCTGCCACTAGCCCTTTGGCTGGTGGTCGGTGCTCTGTAGGCCCACCATGATGTATGTGTTTCATCCATGCCATTCATCCATTTTTATGGGTCATTTTATGGCTTGATCCCAAAAATGAGAGGGATATAAATCTCAGGTGGACCAAACCACAGGAAAACAATAGTGATTGGATATCCACCATTAAAATCCTCCTAAGGCCCACTGTATTTTTTATTTGACATCCAATCTGTTGATTAGGTCATATAGGCCTAGATGAAGGGGAAAAAAGATCAGCTTGATCCAAAACTTTTATGGCCGCCAAAAAGTTTTTAATGGTCGACGTTCATTCAACACTGTTTCCTGTAATGTGGTCGTCCACTTGAGATTGGGATATAACTCATTTTTGGTCTCATATCCTAAAATGATCTAGAAAAATAAATGAACGCATGGATGAAACACATACATCATGGTGGGGCCCACAGAGCACAGACCATAAGCCATTGGCTGGTGGCAGGGGGAGTAGCCAAATCCGTTCGCATATTAGGGGCGGGCCAAGTGGCTCGGCCTGACTTGGACACCTTAGCCAGGGTTAGGCTGGAAAGGCTTAAAGTTTAGACCCAGTGTCTGACTTGGGCTAAGCCGACCCATCAGCCCAAGGGTCAGGCCAACTAACTTAAAATAAAGAGATGGTGTATAGGCTGGGCTCAGCTCAGGCCAATGAATAAAACACTACACAAGATTAATGGACGAATTAAATACACTACTTATTACATTTGTAGTTTAAAGGTTTATTGGATTCATTTTATATATATATAAATAATAAAAGAGACCATCTTACCCCAACTCATGAGTGGTTTAAGATAATTTATATGAGAATATGGTATATACAAATACAGTATACAGTCTAGAATATGGGTAAGAAAGATGTATGACATTTGAATCCTTACTCTTGCTCGGGTGGTAGACTCAATGCCCGGTCAAATGTTCGAGTATCATGGGTGGTGAAATCCAACTGCAGGGCAAGTGTATGGTGTGTGTGTTAAAAAATAAAATAATAATAATAATAATAATAATAAATGATCTAATCTAGAAGATCTTTTTGTATGCTGTGTGTCTTTTTCAAAGAAATATAAAATAGCAGGAACATTAGATTAGGTTTGTTTATTTACCTATTTGTTAAATTTCAATTCACGAGGATCTCTTCTTTAAGGCCAATATACTCACTCATCTAGGTAGGATCTATTTGTTTCTATAATCAATTTGATCCCAACCATCAAAACCATGCATATGGTGGGTTTGAGTCCTTACCTCGGTCGTAGACACCGAGGAGTTTCAACATGAGGTCTTGGGTTCAATACCCATAGGTGGTGAAATCCCACTATGGCGTGCATGGGCGTGTGTCAGGTGTGTGTGTAACAAAAAAAAAGACAATTATATGGTGGGGTTATTTTGAACTTTTAATCATTTCACTCATTTTTTGGAAGCTTTAGGCGGTTAGATTATTTTAAATATTTGATCATTTTTATGATATTCATTACATGAACCAGCAAGGCTAAAAGCCTTTTTTAGTTTGAGGAGATGGCCGACAAGTGCTTAGAGGTCTAGAGCCCAAGCTAGGGCTAATCCCGAGTCATTGATCCCTTCATCCCTACTGGTCTTGAGTCCGTTGAAATGGGATGTGGTTTGGGTAGTACAGGGGCTAGGCCCACCAAGATGTATGTGCTTTATCCACACCGTCTATCTATTTTGGCATATCATTTTAGGAAATGATTTCAAAATGGAAGCTGATTGAAGGCTCAATAGACCACATGACAGAAGCAATGGCGATTAAAAAGTTATGGTTGAAAACTTCCTAGGGGAGAGGAGGGGGCTATAGAAGTTTTGGATCAAGTTGACAATTATTTCTTCTCTTCATACATGTACACATGACCTTATGAACAGGTTATATAGCAAATAAACATCATGGTGAGATGTAGGAAGTTGTCTGTAATAAGAATTCAATCCCCATGCTTTCCGTGGTGTAATTCATTGGAGCCTTCAATCTAGCTCTCTTTTTTGGGCTGTGTCCTAAAAGTGGCATGATTCACTGGAGCCTTCAATTTACCTCCTTTTTAGGCTCATGCCCTAAATGATCTATCAAAATGGATGGACGGAGTGGATAAAATATATTCATCATAGTAAGCACCATAAATACATGACAAGACCATCTGTCTCTAGGTAGGTCCTAATGGAAATAGTATTGTACCATATTTTCGAACCACCCCTAAAATAATTAATTAGAAAACGATACGTGTTATTGCATGGGAAATACGTAGCATGCTAAAGATCTTTAAAGATATTTAAAGCACTTTTATGAAAGTACAACTGGCATTGATATGATGATACATGTCATTGTCGTCATTTGGTGACGAGGCATAGCAGAGAAGTCTAAGAGGCAAAAAGCAGTTGAGCGAAAAGAGCAATTAGGAAAGGACATATCAAGAGGAGTATAAAGAATTTGACAGACTAGTGTGGCAACAATTCAACCGCTATACCATTAAATCAAGGAAGAAACACATGAGAGATGGCCTTGATAGAGATTTATAAATATCGGAAGAATTCAACAAAGCAAGTCGTCTCATACCAATCTAACAAACCAATTAAATTTATCTTTCTTTATCATAATTAAGATCTATCGTAGAAATAATGATAATCTTTAGTTATAATTCAAGTCTATGCTCTTGCGATGGACTATTCCCAGTATCAATACAATCAATTCATCTTTCAGAAAATGCATCTTATAGTTACTCCTTATGATTGACTGTAAATATTTCCTTTTTGTTTAACTATTTGCGCTTATAAGAGTCCTCATATGGAAAGAAAAGTACAACTCATCTTCAAATAAAGAACCTCACACTTCGCCAATCACCTGATCTTCTTAATAACTATTTTGCGAGTGGTTGAATAGATGACCGATCTTCTCAGGTCTCGATCATAAACAATCGCATTCGACGTATCTACCTATCTTAGTGCTTGGGGTCAAGTTGTTTGATTTGAATTGAGCTGCACAATCGATTCTGGCATGCCCGCACACACCACATGTGACCAAAAATAAACCAAGAGCTAACAATTTTTGCATACCCAATAGGACTAAAAACTACTTGGTCGTCATAAATATTCATTGTGCACATGTTGTGCAATAATATACTTTTTGGCATGCCCAGTGGGACTAAAATCTATTTGGTTGTCATAAATATCCATTGTACATCGACCATATGACAAAATAATTTTTGACATGTTCAGTGGGACACCAAATTTTTTGTAAATATACCGGTGCAGTAATAATGCATAAACCGAATATGTACTCGTAATACTTTTGAAGTTAATGAACCTCCTGCACCAGAGGAGGAGATGCAGGTGCACCAACGCATGAATTGTTGCTGAACCTGATACCCAATCCTCCAAATTAAGACAGGCATCATCATCTCATATCGATCCACTTTAGATAATGTCGGTTGAGCTACGCAATATGCAAATGGGGATTCAACATGTTGCATAGTAGTCACGAGCTCAAGTCAAGCAGTCATGATTTCAAGCTGAAACTTTCAATAAGTGGATGGCCAATCATATTGAAAGCCTAAATCAAATGATAGCTATTTTTGTTGAAAGAGCACTTGACATGCCTCAGTCAACTGTGCCTTAACGAACTGTTGAGACAAGTTCTATTGAAAATCTAGCTCAAATTAGGGAATGCTAAGGAGGACAACATTTCCTTAGAAATATCACTTACAATGGGGAACAATACCACGGTAGGTCCTAAACCACCTCTTGCGCTGAACTACGCCATTTGAATCGCGACCAAGTTTTACAACTAGTGCAAGAGGTGGCAGGCCAAGTTATTGGTCAAACTACCACTCCCGTCTACCATAAGCCTTATTTGAAATGGATTGATTGACAAATTTTATTGTCACTGCCGAATTTGATATTTTTGCGTTCAAGATGGCCGAGTTCAACTAAGATAGTCGAATTTGATGTTTTTCAACCAAGATGGCTTAATTTGATGTTTTTCAATTAAGATGGTCGAGTTTGACCAACATGGCTGACTTTGATGGGTTTTTTTTTTTACCAAGATGGTCGAATTTAATTAAGATAACCGAATTTGATGTTTTTCGACCAAGATGGGCGAGTACGACCAAGATAGCTAAATTCAATATTTTTCAAACCGAGATGACCAAGTTTGACTGAGATGAATAAATTTGATGTTTTTACTCAGTTAATTAAATTTATTGAATTGAACAATGAGCCATCATCCCTTTCACATTTTTTCCTAAAGACAAAGTGACGTAAGGGCAATGTTGTACCATATTTCTGACTATCCCTAAAATAGCCAATTAGCAAAGGACATTTGCATGAAAAATATATAATATGTAAAAAATCTTTAGAGATATTGAGAGCGCCTTCTACGGAAGTACAGCTAGTGTTGATCTAATGATACACATCATCTGATGACTGGGCATGACCAAGAAGTCCAAGAGGCGGAAAGCAGTTGAGCGAAAAAGTAATTAAGAAAGTATACATGTCAATAGGGAAAGGAAGGATCTGAAAAAACTAATGTGGCAACGATTCGGCTGTCCTAATCGTCGAATAAAAGAAAAAACGCCTAAGAGAAAGTTAGGACAAAGATTTTTTAAATAGCGGAAGAATTCAACAAAGCAAGTCATCGCATACCAATCCAGCAAACCAATCAAATTTATCTTTCCTTATCATAGTCAAACTCAGCTTTATCCTAGGAGTAACGGTAATCTTTAATTGTAATCCAAGTCGACGCTTTTATGATAGACTATTCCTTCTATCAATACAATCACTTCATCTTTAAGAAAGGCATCTTATAGTTACTCCCTGTGATCCATATATATATATATATATATATATATATATATATAGTTTAACTGTTTACATTTATAAAAGGTCTCTCGTTCAGAAGTTTAAGCGCAACTCATGTTCAGAGGAAAAATATTGCCCTTCGATAATCGCCCAATTTTATTAATAATTATTTTACGAGTGGCTGACTAGGCAATCGATCTTCTCAGGTCTTACTCATACACAATTGTACTTCACATATCTGCTTATTTTGGTGCTTGGAATCAAGTTGTTCGGTTTGAATTAAGCTACATAATCAGTTCAAGCATGTCCAAACATACCACACATGACAAAAACAAACAAAGAGCCAATAGGTGGTAGCCAATTCAAGCCGTTTAAACGAGGTAAAACATCAATGAGTGCATGCCACGTGGAATGAGAAAAACACTTTACAAATAAATTCTGAAAACATTTAAAAGGCACTTCTCAAATGAATTTAGAAAACATTAGAAAGTGTTTATAGATGTAACCTGTACATCTTTAATTGGTGAAAACAGACAAGACCACTACAATTCCTACAATGATAAAATCAGGTGATTTGATGTACCACTAAATCAGATGTTAATAGCATGTCTGCATCTCGTCACTGCACTGTGAAGTATAACTGAAAATTAACACCAAGAAGATAATATTAATCACTTGATTTTTACCTAGCACTCACCATTTTGCATTTATCCATTCATTCTATGGCCCTGAATTAAGGTTTTGTGAGTTAGAACTGCTTGATTAGTATGGCTTTAGGATATACTCCATTATTAACAAGAACCAAAATTTGGATGGTCTACATTATTATACCTCAGGTCAGTGAGGATGAGTCCCCACCAATTTTTATATTGTGCAAACTAAAACAGGAGACTAACCAGGTAAAATACTTGTATGAAAAATGTTCATAGCACAAGAGGTTAAAGTAGGCACAAATAGTACCAAATGAAAATAATTGCAGTACTATATATATATATATATATATATATATGTGGAAAAGGTACTATGCGCTCAGCGTAAAGCGGTCGTACGTGAGGTCGATCTGGGTGGGCCCCACCGTGATGCCTTTCGAACATCAATACCGTCCACCAGATGCACCATTCCATAGTGGGCCTGGACGGCCCAAAATCATGTCAATCCATCACTCATATGGGCCACACCATCTAAAACCATAAGTATACATGCCAAAAACATATAAAAGCACTGGTGGGACCCACATGAGTTTTCCATGCACCTGAAACTTGGTCTGAACCCTCATTCAAGTGGAACACACATAATGGATGGGCTAGATTTGCAAAAAACATCTCGGTGGGCCCTCAAAAATGGTTGTGAATGTTTTAATGGTGCACAGCCCCCGTGAACTTCTGTATGTTTTAATGGTGCACGGCCCCCTGCACTTCTGTATGTGCTCTCACACACACACACACACACACACACATATATATATATATATATATATATATATATATATGCTCACATGTACATGTGAGCACCCATGAGTAACTTTGCACACATGTGAGTGGTCCTTAGCAAAGAGAAATACAAATCAAGGGAGGAAACTGTTTCCTTTTTTTTCGGCCCACCAATGTTTTGCATCGGGTTGAAAGTTGAGCTAGCACAGTTTCGAGGGGTGGTGCATAACGTGGACATTCAGATTATGTGACCATAAAATGTGTGTGTGTATATATATATATATATCATGACATCATTGAAATTTCGTGATACTTGGGGAAGTGGAATACCTGTGAGCCAGGCTCATATATTCCTATGCCTAGAGCAGAGGTTCACATAGAGTCTCTGACAGCTGCGTAGGTTCACAGAGATGTTTGTGACAAATTCCATCTATCTGTTTTTAAAACCCACGTGCGACAGGATTCTAAAAATCAAATTGATCCAAAACTCAGGTGGGACATGTTATATTTTGTTTTAAAATATTATTAAATTTGAATTTTCAAATTTTCGGTGATTTCCCTCCACATTTGAAAAGTTGTGGTACTTTTGTGTTGTGGGTTTTGTCCCACATCGGATTTGACAAAGTAAACTATCTTGTATATAAGATAGTATTTTTGCCTAGGGCTTGTGCCCCTTTCAGGGGGCATGTGAATTTGGTCCTGTGGGGGGGCTATGCCAATAGCTCTAATCTATGCCATTGACCACACACGCGCGCGCGCGCCGAGCCGAGCCGTGCCGTGCCGAGCCGAGCCGAGTCCGTGTCCGTGTCCGTGTGCGCGTACGCGTGCGCGACGGGCCGGGCTGGGCTGGGCTGGGCTGGGCGCGGGTGCGGTGTGAGTGTACTCGCTTGTGTGTGTATGGGTACTCGCGGGACTTTATTTGCAAGAGTGTACTCGCACTTGCGCTTTTTCGTTTTAAACCAGAGAGATGCATCCCTTCCGGTTGGTCGCACCTGTTGGGTTTAAACCCAACGGACCTAACCTTTTGTAAAGGGTGTTTATACACCACTTCGGAGTCTATATATAGACAACCGATTCCAGTTTTAAATATACGAAAATATTTCTTTCTTATAAAACTCTCTCTGATACGAAATTTTATTACTGAGTTCATCGCTGAGTCAACTCAGCACTTTCGGATTAAACTGCAAGTGGTTCGAGCCCGCGTACAGTGAGTGCACCGCTGGGACCGGGTCATAGTCGTTGTATCCTGGAGGTCAATTGCTCTGGAAACCTGTTGCACTTGGGATGCTGTCCAAGGGGAGCAAATTCGATTTCAAGCCGAGTGACTCAGTCACGCCTCGACTCAATACAATAAGTTCCTTTTTCTCAAAATATTTATTTTCTTTTTTGGTTCTCGATTTTAATAGTCTATTTAATTCAACCAAATATTCCAACAATCTTGAAATCGAATTTGTTGAATTACATAGACTATGGCTACAGTAACTGTAAATGCTTCTGCTGAGTTAGCCAAAATCGAACCGTTCGCTGGACAATGTTTTAAACGGTGGAAACAGAAACTGATGTTCGCTTTGACCACCCTGAAAGTTTCATACATATTATCTGAATCATTTACTATAGATCCAAAGAAATCAAATTGAAGTAAAAGATTAAAATAATTGTAAAAATTATATTCTCAATTCTTTATCCAACGAATTATATGATGTGTATGCTTCTTACGCGTCCGCTAGAGACATATGGACTGCTTTGGAAAAGAAATATATATTGGAAGATGCAGGCGCTAAGAAACATGCAATTGCTAATTTCCTTCATTATGAAATGACAGACGATAAACCTGTCACAAATCAAATTCATGATTTTCAAAGTCTAGTTCACGAACTATCGACAGAAGGAATTAAGTTGGATGAAGTATTTCTGTCAGGAGCGCTAATAGAAAAACTACCGCCCTCCTGGAAAGAATATAAGAATAGAATGAAACATAAAAAGAACGGTGTTTCTTTGGAAACCACTATCGTACATATACGAATAGAGGAGGCCAATAGAATCAGGGACCAAAAAGAAAATGGAAATGAGATAGATTCAAAGGCGAATCTTGTGGAATCAAGTCGGGCAAATAATAAGAAAAAGGGCAACTGTCATAACTGTGGCAAACCTGGACATTACGCAAATGAATGCAGGCTGAAAAAGAAGAATGCAAATAATCAATTCAAGAAAAAGGGAAACTGCTACAACTGTGGAAAGCCTGGACATCATGTTAAAACTGCGCAGCTTAAGAAAAACAAAGATAAGCCGCAGGCTAATCTTACAGAAACAGGCAATGAGTCTGACATGGTAGTAGCTGTGGTGTCAGAAGTCTTCCTGGTAAACAACTTGGAGTGGGTACTAGACACTGGTGCAACTAGGCACGTATGTAAGGATCGTAGCATGTTTACCTCCTACGAAGTATCAGGAGATGATGAACAGGTGTTCATGGGTAATGCTAGAACATCTCCAGTTGTAGGGAAAGGGAAAGTACTTCTGAAACTCACTTCTGGAAAGACTCTAATGTTGAATGATGTCCTACATGTGCCCGACATTAGACGGAACTTGGTCTCTGGTTCGCTCCTCAATAAGGCTGGTGTTAAGTTAGTGTTTGATTCAGATAAGCTTGTAATGACCAAGAATGGAACTTTTGTTGGTAAAGGATACTGTTGTGATGGTTTATTCATTGTAAATGTATCCAATGATAATAATAAGAAGGCATCTAGTTCTGTTTATATCGTTGAACCTTTTTATCTATGGCATAGTAGATTAGGTCATGTGAATAAAGTATCTTTGAAGAAAATGAAAAAATTAGGTTTATTACCTAATATATCTAATGAAGAATTCAAAAAATGTGAAACATGTATAGAATCAAAATTCATTAGAAAACTCTTTAAACGAATAGAAAGATCATCTGTTCTATTAGAGTTAATACACAGTGACTTAGGTGATTTTAGAAATCACATGTCTAGAGGTGGAAAAAGATATTACATAACTTTTGTAGATGACTACTCTAGGTTCACTAGAGCTATCATTAGGAACAAAGATGAAGCTTTAGATGCTTTTTCTAAATACAAAATTGAAGTTGAAAATCAATTAAATATAAAAATTAAAAGACTTAGAACAGATAGAGGAGGAGAATATGAATCTTCTCGGTTTAAAGAATTATGTGAAAAGAATGGAATAGTTCACGAAACTACACTCTCCTTATACACCGAACAGAATGGAATAGCGAGAACGTAAGAATAGAACCCTAAAAGAGATGATGAATGCCATGTTAAACAGTTTCGGGCTTACCCTCAAATATGTGGGGAGAAGCAATTCTATCTCGCTTGTTATATCCTAAATAGGATTCCTTCTAAATCTTCTCGAACAAACACCCTATGAACTTTGGAAGAATCATGTTCCTAGTTACAAATATATTAAAGTGTGGGGTGTCTTGCTAAAGTAGGATTGCTTGAAACTAAGAAAAGAAAATTAGGTCCTAAAACGACTTATTGTGTATTTATAGGTTACGCACAAAACAGTGCAGCCTACAGGTTTCTAGTTTTAAAATCTAAGGACAATGTTCTAGATCCTAACACAATTATAGAAGCTAGGGATGCAGAGTTCTTTGAGAACGTATTCCCTATGAAATCTAAATCTATAGGAATAGAGGAAGTCAATGAATCAGATATTGCGTCTATTAGTAAAAATGTTTGTGATAAAGTAATAGAAGAGATACAACCAAGAAAAAGTACTAGGGTTAGAAGAGAAACTAACCTAGGAGATGGTTTTTTCACATTCTTAGTAGAAGATGATCCTACAACCTATACAGAAGCTATTAATTCTCCAGATGCAACCTTTTGGAAGGAAGCAATAAATGATGAGTTGGAATCTATAATATCTAATAATACTTGGGAACTTGTAGACCTACCACCTGGAAACAAACCAATAGGCTGTAAATGGGTGTTTAGAAAGAAACTAAAACCAGATGGAACTATTGATAAGTTTAAGGCTAGGTTGGTAGCAAAAGGCTTTAAACAAAAGGAAGGAATAGATTACTTTGATACATATTCCCCTGTAACTAGAATTACATCAATCAGGGTTTTAATAGCGATAGCCTCCATATATAAACTGGTGGTACACCAGATGGACGTTAAGACGGCTTTCCTAAATGGAGACCTAGAAGAAGAAATATATATGGAGCAACCTAGGTTATAAGATATCGTAAAGAAAATAAAGTATGTAGACTAGTTAAATCACTATATGGTTTAAAACAAGCTCCTAAACAATGGCATGACAAATTTGATAGTGTTTTAAAATCAAATGGTTATCATATAAATGATGTAGATAGATGTGTATATAGTAAAATTTCTGAAAATGATTATGTTATTATATGCCTTTATGTTGATGACATGCTTATTTTTGGAACTAATATTAAATTAGTTAATGTAACTAAGAAATTCTTGTCATCTAAGTTTGACATGAAAGACTTAGGAGAGGCGAGTGTAATCTTGGGTATTGAAGTTATCAGGAAAAATGGTGTTACTATATTATCACAATCTCATTACATTGAGAAGATATTGAAAAAGTTTAACCATTTTGACTGTTTACCTGTCAGTACTCCTTATGATTATAGTGTGACTCTCATGAAGAATAAAGAAAATAGTGTGTCTCAATTGGAATATTCCAGAATAATTGGTAGCCTCATGTATTTAACAAACTGCACTAGACCAGACATAGCTTTTGCAGTAGGAAGGCTAAGTAGATATACACATAACCCTGGAAAAGAACATTGGAATGCATTGTCTAGGATTTTGAGATACTTAAAAGGCAGTATGGCCTATGGTTTACATTATAATGGTTATCCTGCTGTATTAGAAGGATATAGTGATGCTAACTGGATCAGTGATTCAGATGAGACAAAATCCACGAGTGGATATGTCTTCACTTTGGGTGGAGGAGCGGTCTCTTGGAAGTCTACCAAGCAGACATGTATCGCTCGGTCTACTATGGAATCAGAGTTTATTGCCTTAGAAAAGGCTGGATCAGAAGCCGAGTGGCTTAGAAATCTTTTATCTGATATACCATTGTGGCCAAAGCCTGTATCGGCCGTGTCTATTCATTGTGACTGTCAAGCAGCTATAGCAAAAGCAAAAAGTAAAATATACAATGGAAAGAGCAGGCATATTAGACTCAGACACAACATGGTGAAACACATGTTGCGTGATGGAGTCATATCTATTGACTTTGTGAGGTCAGAAAAGAATCTAGCAGATCCTCTGACTAAAGGACTATCTAAAAGGTTAGTCAATGATACATCGAAGGGAATGGGGCTGAGCCTAATATATGAGCTGCCAGTGTCGGCAACCCAACCTATACAAGTGGAGATCCCATGAGATAGGTTCAATGGGTAAACAACAAGACACGAGGTAGACGATTGCACTGAGTTGTATGAGCCCCTTCTATGGTGTACAGTGCGAGCAGCAACGCAGAAGGATGAGTTGTTAGAACTCTTAATGAATCCATAGCCATATATTTGGTGGTGTATACAGTTGCTGCATACACTTGATGGAATTCACCTATATGGGTGTGGAGGTGGAGGCCGCTTCCTATGAGAATCTAGGCGAATTCTCTAGAGCACTCATGAAATCCAGGTAATGGTGTATGGCCGAAACGCACCGAACCGCAGAATCACTTGCAGAGGAAGAGTTGTGTGAGTGGCATGTACTTGCGATCTACATTAAAAGGATTCAGGTTCAAGACTATGGTGTCACCTGATTCCTGTAGACCTGTCTTGCTTACTCTAATGTCGGTTCAAGTCTATGGTGACACCGGCACCATTGCACAACTATTACGCTTTAATCCGAAAGAGTTTTATTTTAAAACATGTGGGGGATTGTTATATTTTGTTTTAAAATATTATTAAATTTAAATTTTCAAATTTTCGGTGATTTCCCTCCACATTTGAAAAGTTGTGGTACTTTTGTGTTGTGGGTTTTGTCCCACATCGGATTTGACAAAGTAAACTATCTTGTATATAAGATAGTATTTTTGCCTAGGGCTTGTGCCCCTTTCAGGGGGCATGTGAATTTGGTCCTGTGGGGGGGGCTATGCTAATAGCTCTAATCTATGCCATTGACCACACACGCGCGCGCGCGCGCCGAGCCGAGCCGTGCCGTGCCGAGCCGAGCCGAGTCCGTGTCCGTGTCCGTGTGCGTGTGCGCGTACGCATGCGCGACGGGCCGGGCTGGGCTGGGCTGGGCTGGGCGCGGGTGCGGTGTGAGTGTACTCGCTTGTGTGTGTATGGGTACTCGCGGGACTTTATTTGCAAGAGTGTACTCGCACTTGCGCTTTTTCGTTTTAAACCAGAGAGATGCATCCCTTCCGGTTGGTCGCACCTGTTGGGTTTAAACCCAACGGACCTAACCTTTTGTAAAGGGTGTTTATACACCACTTCGGAGTCTATATATAGACAACCGATTCCAGTTTTAAATATACGAAAATATTTCTTTCTTATAAAACTCTCTCTGATACGAAATTTTATTATTGAGTTCATCGCTGAGTCAACTCAGGACTTTCGGATTAAACGCAAGTGGTTCGAGCCCGCGTATAATGAGTGCACCACTGGGACCGGGTCATAGTCGTTGTATCCTGGAGGTCAATTGCTCTGGAAACCTGTTGCACTTGGGACGCTGTCCAAGGGGAGCAAATTCGATTTCAAGCCGAGTGACTCAGTCACGCCTCGACTCAATACAATAAGTTCCTTTTTCTCAAAATATTTATTTTCTTTTTTGGTTCTCGATTTTAATAGTCTATTTAATTCAACCAAATATTCCAACAACATGCCACGCCAAACAGTGGGGATTGAACTCATGGGTAACAGCTCCAGGAAGGTTCCAATGGTGGATGGTTCTGTTTCTAATGTTTCGTTGGTGTGGCCGAAATGAGGTTAGGATTTTCTTGACTTTTAGAAACATATCCTACTGGGGTCTTTCAAAACAGATGGACGATGTGGATTTGCCACAGACATCTCTGTGGGCTCAACACAGCCCCGGGCACAAGTATATCTATGTGCCAGTCATGCGGCAATCCCTTTACCATATATGCCGGATCGAAGCGCAACATAAGTTAAAAGAGTTTTTAGAGAGAGGTGAATCCCGATTGCATCCTGCCCCCGTCTTGATTAATGATTAATGCATCTAGGCGGGGGCCCTATGGGGGCCACCATGATGTATGGGTTTATCGATGCTGTTCATTTATTTTTTTCAGATCATCTTAGAATATGTATCTAAAAATTAGGCAGGTCTAACATTCAAGTGGACCGCACCACAGTAAGCAATGATAATGAAACTCATCCTTAAATCATTTTAAGGGCTACTTGATGTTTATTTGCCATCCAACTTATTCATAAGGTCATATAAACTTAGATTAAGAAAAAACATAAAATATAAAATTAATACAAAATTTTTGCCACTCACAAGAAATTTTTAATGGTGGGAATTCAATCCCCGCTGTGTGGTCCACTTGAACCTTGGATCCACCACATTTTTGGGTCCATATTCTAAAACAATATTGGAAAAATGAAACATCATGGTGGGCCCCATGGAGCCCTACCAAGATGGATTATCGTCCAAGTGAGGCCAGGAGGCAATCCGCTTTCCATCACAACATATTGATGCAGGATAGGTTACGAGTTTTGCCTTTAGATATGGGTCATCTTTCAACCATCCAATCGGCCAATTTGAAGAGTCTCACATTAGATGGGAGACAAAAAAAAAAAGTAAAGTAAAACCCTATATCATTGTAATCTTTTTAAAGACATACAACTTTTTAGAATAGTTCAAGGGTTCAAAATTTTCAATCACCGACTTTTCTTTTCTCCCTCTTTTTTATTTAATTTTTTTCACTGTATCAACCATCCATTGGGGGGGCCCATCATAAGAACGAAAATGACCTCTTAACTAAAGTCCCTGTATTCCACTAAACCGGCACAGGTACCATGCGGGGCCTGGTTCCCACCGTCCAATGCCACGCATGTCAGAAATCTGGGTCATTAGTCAGGTAGTGCACACTGAAGATTTCATGCGCCCAAAAATAATATGGGTTTTTTGATCAAGCAGATTACATTTGTATTAGAAAAATGGACGGTTAGAAACAAAATCCCATGATTGGAATGCAATCAATGCATGCAGCTTACGTTGCTGATTATGCTACCGTGAATTTTAGTACATGGCATGTTCACGTTGTACACTACCTAGTGAATGGCCTGGATCCTGGATCCGCATGCCATGGTGTGATCGGACGGTAGGAACCAGCGAAAGCATGGTTGCTGTGAACTGTGATGGCCCCTCCTTTTATCCATTCCAGACCACTAATTTAAAAAGAACGTCGAAATAAATGAGGATTGGATATTTGTAGTCGCGATGTCTCATATAATGCAAACAAGAAGCTCGGAAATGATGTGGTATTTAGTATTTACTGTACCAGAATCCTGTACAACACCTGTTGTAAACAGCGGGTACAGACCCGACTTCCTTGGGGCCACTATTCTGTCCGTGTGAAATCCACTCCATCCATAAGGTGCAGCACCTGGTTTTAGAGACAGAATTATGCGTAATCCACGACATGAGTGGGCCACACCACATGAAAAATGGAGAGGAGACGCCAACCATGGGTTTGGGTGGGGCCCTACATGGTTTTTATATTATTTTCAACCTATTCATCAGGTTTGACCCCCCAGGAAACAGGTACTTACAGAATTCATATGATACAAAACTCATGCAAGCTAAACCACATTAACGAGGTTTTAGGAGTGGTATGCATTTTTTTTTTTCACATGTTGTGGCCAACATTAGTTTAGGATCCGAGATAAGTTTTTGTATTTACCGTTAACATGAGAAGGAACACCCGATGGACGGAGTAGATTTCACACTTACAACAGGCTGACCCAACAGAGCTTGCTTGTTTTCACCCCATGCGTTAATCAGGTGCCGTAGAGATTCCGGTTCGTATTCACTATTCAGTAACCAAACGGATGAATGGAAGTTATGCATTATCAGTCTGAGTTATTATTGTCCAATGCTCCGCACCAACACACATGTTTCTCTCTGGACGAGCACCTTCCATGTTGGCTACTTTCTACAATCTGGACCGTTCATTTGGAAGGCATCGCTATGGATGTGTCAAAGACTAAGTGTTAAAGTGATCTTAATACTTATCTAACGGCTCACATTTAGTGGGAAAGAACTCCTTGGTTAGATGTTTCGGATCATATGAGAAATGATCAGATGCAGACATTTCTTTCTCCGCCAACGTGTCGCATTTATAGAGCATCGGATCCTTGTATCAAGTCAGCCACACCATGATGATCACCTGCAATAGAATCAGTCTAATCCACTCGTCCATCAGGCGGGCCACACCAATACACTTGAGTCATGACATCAGCTGTCCATTGATTTTTTGTTGTGTCCCACTTGATGGGTGGATCAACATGACTTTTATTTCAGGTGATCATCATGGTGTAGCTCGCCATTTACATGGATCCGATGTTCTATAAATGATATGGAGAACATATCTAAACATTCATCGTACCACGAACATGAAAATGATCACAAAATGAAAAGTTCCTGTTCGGTGATCCAGAGGCCTACCAAAGAAGGTAATGTGCAGTTAAACGCCCTCTACCGCAAGGAATGGTGCAGGCCGCCTGTAGGTCATCGGTGGTGGGTGCAGAGAGGATTAGATGCAGCCACATCGTCACCTAAGACAGTGCGTCCCTTACCATGGTACCCACGTTGATGTATTTATTCAATATTCATGCCGTCCATCCGTTTTTCCAGACCACTTAGGTGACGAACTCAAAAATGAAGTTGGTCCAAATCTCAGGTGGATACTATAGAAATAGGAGTGATTGAAAACCCCACAATTAAAAAATTCCCAGGCACCCTAATCTTTACATCATGTTTATTTGCCATCTAACCTGTTGATAAGCTCACATAAACTTGGATGAAATAAAAAACAATTATCAGCTTGATCCCAAACTTTTGTACCCTATATTAAGTTTTAATGGTCAATAACTACTGTTTCTTATGGTACGGTCCACTTGAAATTTGGATCTGCTTCATTTTTTGGGTCATGCCCTAAAATGATATGTAGAAATGGATGGACGGCATGGATATAGAATACATGCGTCATGGTGGCCCCACAGTAAGGGACGCACCGTCTTGATCTGCACCCGGTGCGTGGCTCTCAATAGGTTGACGATTGTTCTGCATAGAAATCCTAAGCCCGACCCGAGCCCGCCGGCCCATGACGTGCAAAAACAAACAGTCGAAATCCCTGTGCAAGATCTGGGCCGTTCAATAGGGGTGCCCCATCATGCATGAAACGCGTGACAAAAACACCCCTGAAATCCTAAACGGGTTGAGCCGGGATGAGATCGGACAAGCTGATGGGCTCTTTAGACAGTGCAAGGCCTGCCCCATTAATAAACCGGAATTTCAGGCCGACCTGGTCCTCGGCTCAGTATTCCTGCAAAGCCTAAAAGCCCTACGTGCCAGCCCCTTGACAGTGCATCTGCTAAAAACAACGGAAGATCACGGACCAGGGCCGCGCAAAAATTATCGCGGTATTATGAAATCTCGCGAGAAAATCGCGAGTCATTTGAGCTGAGGTGGTTTCTCCTTTAGAGCTGGACAGCGCGGGAGTCTGTTTTATCTTAACCTCTTGGCGAGAATTTTATACTAAGAATACTTTGATACTCTAGCAGAGTGTGATGGATGATACCCTGGCACTTAAAATTACTCAGAAATAGCTTACGTGGAATAAAAACGATTCAACTAAACGGTCCAAATTATGACTCTCATTTGATTATCTAACCCTTTATTTGCTGGACATTTATTGGACGGTTAGAATTGAAAAAATCCTATAGTCCTATTTTAAAAAAAAACAACTGTCCACGAATCAGAGGATAGAATTGCTATTAAAAAAATCCATATTTTTACATTCTGACTTTAAAACAGCGGCTTCCAGAATTTAGTCGGTTTAATTTGTGTTAATATATCCCACCTGTACCCTTTCTAAGTGCCTGCGCATCAAGCGTCATACACAGTCGGAGTATCAAATAACTCCCCTTTTGTACTTTTCTGTTTCGGTAAAAAAAAAACTCACGTGTCCAATAAAAATTGGCCAGATGCGTCGCACGCACGCACGCCCACGTTTTGTCGCCTTCAATACGTCGAAGCTGCGTGGGTCCCACAACGTAAAGGTAGGTTATTGTGGTGGGTGCGTAATGCACAGTAGGTGAATGAAATGGAGGGCTGGCTTAGGGGTACTAAAACGCCACCCAAGTTCATGGCACGTGTATTAACCTCATCTGCACCTACTGATAGGCGGTGGGCCTTTTATTTTCAAAATTCTACCTGATCTGCTTGAGGTTGACAGATTCATTTATGGGGCCCACGTAAATGTATAGTTGGTTGTTGGTTGGTCACGGTGAGTCTGATGGGCCCCACAATGGATGGTCCAACCATTCATGATTATCCCTACCGGTGGCGGGGCCTGACGTTTTACTCCAGGTCATCTGCAAGGTGGGGCCCACCTTTTGCACGGATCAGATGTTCCACGTGTCGTGTATAAATGTGGTCGTGGAGAGAATGCGAGTGGAGCTTGCAATCGGTGCGTGAACCGCTGTTTCATGGAGCTGCTATATTTCCACGGAGCTACTATATTTACGTAAAAATAGGGCCGGCGATGGGATGAAATGGCCCGTGACCAAGTTATAGCCCAAATAATAATTAGGTCGGGTTTGGGTTGGACCCGGACCCGGACCGGAGTAGAGATCTTTTGTCATTGATGTGTTGCATGTCAACGGTGGACGATGTCATTATCCCAACTGTTGCCTGTGGTGTGGTCCACTTGAGCGTTTGATATGCTTGAATCTTAGTTCCATGCCCTTAAATGAGCTGGAAAATAGGATGTACGGCGTGGATAAACACTTACTTCTTGGTGGGCCTCACGGAGTCCTTACACCACGTAGGAACGTGCTGTTTGATTCGCAGGCAATCTGACATCATTTTATGTTACGAGCACAAAATTAGTCAGATCCAACGCTAAGTGGACCACACCACATATAACACTTACATTTAATGCAACCCAAGTTTATTATTTGTTGTGGTCTATTTGGGCGTTGGATCTACTTTATTTTTTTTTTATACATACCTTAAAATGGTATGAGAGAAGGGATAGATGGCGAAGATAAACCGATATATAACAGTTGGCCTATCCACGGAACTGACCGTTCGGTGTTAGAAACGGGCGGGGTAGGACGCAATCTGCGCTACGACTAGGGTTGTACACAAACCGAGCTAGCTCAGTTAGTTCGCTCGATTCAACTCGAAAAAGCTTGATTCAACTCAGTTGAAAGCTGAGTTCGAGCCGAGTCGAGCTGATTTTTTGAGCTCGAAAATGAGTTTGAGCTGGCCCAACTCAACTCGACTTGAATCGAACCCAGCTTGAATCAAACTTGGATCGAACCAATTTGGTGACTTGGTTACTTTGATATTGATGTTGCTCACCAAGTGTTTAATGAAATGACTTAACGAAGTAACGAAGTGTGGCTGGTGGCAAGGAAGGTATGCATATGAAACAAGTACTTTTTTTTTTTTTTTTTTTTTTGCTTAGAAGGTGTTTGATAAAATACCTATAAAACCATTGCTGCTGTTTTACACACGGTAAGATTTTGAAGATGCAGTTCAGGTGTTTGTGAAGATGCTGCATAGGCGAACTCGACTCAATCTTACTCGAACTCGGCTCGAACAAGCCAAAGTAGCTGATCGAACCGAGCCGAGCTGGCCAGCCAGTCCTCGAGCTGAGTCGAGTTCGAGCTAAGGTCAGCTCGACTCATTTCGACTCGATGTACACCCTTACCTAATACTAATATACCGCCTACTGGACGACGCTATGTGGGCCCTACTATGATTTATGTGTTTTATCTAAACCGTTCATACATTTTAAAGATTTTCTTATGGCATTAGAGAAAAATTGAGGTTGATAAAAATCTCAGGTGGACCACACCAAAGGAAAATAGTGGTGATTGAATACCCACCATTAAAAACTTCTTCGGTGGACAAAAGTTTTGGATCAAGCTGATATTTGTATTTTCCCTTCATTCAGGTCTTTGTGACCTGATCAACGGGTTGGATGGCAAATAAACCTAATAGTGGGCCCTAGGAAGTTTTCAATGGTCACCGTTTTCCGGTGACATTGCATACCTGAGATTTGGATCTTCATTAGTTTTGGCTTCACGCCCTAAAATAATAATCGAAAATGGATGGACGGTGTGGATAAAACACATACATCATCGTAGGGCCCACAGAGACCCATCCAGCAGCGATCTCGCTACTGGTCAGGAGGGCGCGGCTTTGATGGATCCTGGGATCACCGAGGTGCGTAGGACCCCTGCCTGTGGGCCCACCTAGATGTATATGACTATATCCACGCGGTCCATCTGTATTGAAAACTCATTTTAGGGCATGACCAAAAAATCGAAGCAGATCCAAATCTCAGATGAACCATAATACAGGAAACAATGACCATTAAAAACTTCTTGTAGGCAACGAAAGCTGTGGATCAAGATTATATTTGTATGGTTTCTTCATATAGGTCTTTTTGACATTATAAACAGGTTGGATGGAAAATCAACATTCGGGTGGGCTCCACGAAGTTTTTATTACTTAGGATTCAATCAAGACTATTTCCTGCCGCGTGGTCCACCTTTTTTAGATCTGCATGGTCTCTTGTGGACTGTATACAACTCTCAGTTGTTTGGACTGAATACAACTATCGATCCTATCGAAAATCTCCTGTTCACAGCAGATTGAAGGCACCCAGTTTCAAAACTAAAATTACAATAATCAAACTAGGTGATCTCATGCGTCCGTTCAGTGGTCCTTCGAACGCACGGTGACAAACCAAGTTGGTTAGTGGCTGACATTCATCATTGTAAAGGCAATGAAAAACTGATAGCTAGGATTTTCCGATCCATATCGATTTTGAACTATAGCCCTCAATGGCAGAGCCCACTAAGTTGGAGGGTCCCGATCCAATATCATGTCATTACAGAGAATATTACCAAAAACAAACCCTGTTCTGTTAATCAAAGCAGGAAGAAAAGATATATAGCTGTACATGGGGAAATGGTGGGCCCTTATTTATATGGGGAATTATGATGATACAATATAACTACTAATCTTGTCTAAAGCATAAAACCCAAACTATATTTTATTTTATTTCTAAAGCATAAAACCAAAACCACCAAACGCAATTTGCATTGTTATTGTGTTAGTTTAGCAAAGCTTAAACATGGTAGGCCACTACTATGGTCATGGACCCATCAAGCGAGAATGTGGACCATTCATTTGGTGGGCTCTATAATGGATGGGCCATGCCACAAAATCTCACAGAGTGGAAGATATCAGCCATCAATCTTCTTTGGGACATGACCCATTCAGCAGGATCAATTCGATCAACGGTCTGGATCGCCCCTAACTTCCACAGACATGAGCTCCAAGGGCTGGCGATCAGGCAACAACAACCGCACTTGTACTCATTGGCTACTCTATTGTTTGTTTGTGCAGTTCACAATTTTATTAAACACATGGTTAAAAAAACATACACACACAGAAATGGTTAAAAAAACACACACAAATGGTTTTTTTTTTTGTTAGCTTGTTAGTACACCCCACTGTAACACTTCAGTGTTAGCCACCCCACTAAGGAATCGATACAAAGACCTCAGTGTGGAAACGAGATAACACAGAACTGGTTGAGTCACCTTAGAAACTCTTGAGTAATTTTTTGGCATTGTTTAAAAATTTGGTGGGTTATAGTTAAGTAGAGATATCCTGGCCTTTGATTTGCCTCTCACTTTGTTGTGGCCCACCAAAATTTTGAAATGGGCCAATAAGTTAGCCTTGATTTCATGAGATGACTCATTTAGTAAGGATGCGGATTGCGTCCTACCCTGGGCTCAGTGGGGCCCACCGTGATGTAAGTGTTTTATCCATGCGGTTCATCGTTTTTCTCTGATCATTTTAAGGTATGAGCCAAAAAATAAGGCAGGTGTAGTGTTGGGACTCAAATATTGCATAATTTCTAGAGCTGAAAGTTGGGCGGGTTGGGTCTGGTTGGTGCTCAACCCTAACCCAACCCAAGGTTCCTATACCTCAACCCTAACCCAACTCAACCCAACCTTGGGTTGGGAATTCTCAACCCAAGCCCAACCCAAGCAGGCTCGGTCGGGTTGATCGGGTTGGTCAGGTATATATGTTGATATTTTCGTTATTACATTAGTTTATTATATTTCAATATAGGATTTATTTTTTGTATCTATGATTTTATTAATTATATATGTGATTATTCGTCATAAAGAACTTCATTTTTTTTCTTTAAAAAAACAAGCTAAAATATAGGACAATTACTCCTTTAAAAGTCATGTAGCATAGCAAGCAATCTAATTGGGAGAGAGAAATCCAGCATATCTTGTTAGCTTGAGTCATTGGAAATGACGTTGACAAATGAGACCCGACATCACTAGTGTGCCTTCGACACGAACGATCCACTCTCAATCATAATTTATAAGTAACTTATATATTGATCGGGTTCGGGTTGAGTCGGGCAACCCGAGACCTCAACCCGAGCCCAACCCAAGTTTTATCGAATTGGTGTTTGTATAGCCCAAGCTTGAGATCGGACCGATATATCTTGCCCGAGCCCAACCCAATGTCGGGTCGGTCACAAGTCGGTCGGGTTGAACCCGCCCAACTTTCGGCCATAATAATTTCTCTCATTTATATCTTGATTTTATGAACATGAATCTGCTTAATATTATATTTTATTCATGTGTATGTTGCAATTTGAATTTAAGTGCTTGGATTGAAAATGGGTGTTAAAAGCATGAATTTGATGCTTAAAAATCACCAAGGCAAGGGATGGATCTTAGGAGACCAAGATTGAAGAATTCACATGCCAAAGATCCAAGAAAACCAAGTGAAGAATGAAGAAAATCGAAGATTTAAAATGAAGAATCCTGAAATCGTCCTGAAAAAGTGTAATCAAAAGCTCTGAGGTCTATTTTACAAAACTGCGCAGCAGGAAATCTATTTTAAACAAACTGTGCAGCGAGAAGTCTATTTTGAAAAACTGTTAAGAGTTTTTAATTTTATTAAAGTTCTATAAGTTATTTTTCTTTTATAGATCTTTTCTATTTGCATTTATTTTTTTCTTCTTGTTCTTTCTTTCTTATTTTAATTATATTTTTCTAAGTTCCTTTTAGCCCAAGCGGCTAAAATGGAAGCACATGGGTTTAATAATTCTTTAAATTATGATAATTGATTATTTTAATGATGAGAAGAATGATATATGCATGTTATCTATTATTTAGGTTTTGTTTTTTATCTTCTTGTGAGATCCATATGCTTTCATCGTATGAGATCTACATTGATAGATAGGCTTATCCTGAATCAATCAAATTTCCTAGATAGGAGAGGTTCTCAACCTGTTATATTTCTTTGATTTTTATTATTTCATTGATATTAAATTCTTAAAATCACTAACGCTTAAGAATATATATCAATGGTGCAAATCCATGATTTTCTAATTTTTTATATCATTTACTAAAATATTTAAACTATTTTATTTTCCGATTAAGCCGACCATAGTGCTCAGATCCTGGTTGTGTTATTCAAGTCACCATGATTTTGGAACATTAACATATGTATGGAACTTTGACGCTTGGGTGTTATTTTAATTCAGTTGAATTACATCCATTTAAAAATCTCAAAATCAAATCATCAGTTTAATTTTTATTACTTAGTTGGTTTTACATTTGATTTTCTCATTCTTGTAATTCATCTCCCTGCGGGATCGACCCTGTATTCACAGGATATTACTTACGAACCTCTGCACTTAGAGGCAAGCAATCATGCAAGGATTAAGTAGACCATAAGTGGGGATTGAACGTTACCATTAAAAACTTCTTAGGAGCTGGAGAAGTTTCGGATCAAGCTGATATTTGTTTTTTCACTTCATCCATGTCTACATGACCTTATGAATAGGTTGGATGGTCAAAAATATCACAGTGGCCCTTAGAAAGGTTTCAACAGTGGGTGTCATTATCACTGCAGCTTCCTTTAGTGTGGTCCACTAGAGTTGTGGACCTGCTTTATTTTTATGATCCTACTTTAAAATGATCTGAGAAAATTGATGAATAGCGTGGATAAGACACTTACATCACGGTGGGCCCCACAGAGCCCTGTCGGGGAGTAGGAGGCAATCTGCGTCCATTAGTAGAGGTAGGGGTGCACATTTAACCAGTAGAACCGTGGAACCGGACCGGAACCGACTAAACGGTCCAGTTTGGTCTAGTTCTAGAGTGCACCGGTTCCGGTTCTGGTTGCAAAAATCAAAGAACCGGTGACATCGGTTCGGTTCTCGGTTTGGGGGTATGTAGAACTGAACAGAACCATGAACCGATCCGTAGAACTGAACCGTGGATCCGATCCGTAGAACCGAACCGTGGAATCGAACCTCGAACAGAACCGATGTATTTTTGCACACTTTATAATTATTTTCTCTAGAACAATTATTTTCGTAAATGTATTTTTGCACACCTTATACAATATCTAAACCATTCATCAAATGGACCACAACATGAATGGACATGGGCTTGCAATTTGGCTTGATTATAAAAAGCCCAGAACCGTGGAACCGATCCGGAACCGAACCGGTTTTAACGGTTCGGTTCTAGGGTGCCAACGGTTCGGTTCTGGTTCCGAATTTCCTAGAACCGTTAGGAACGGTTCGGTTCTGGTTTCACCCTAGAACCGGACCAAACCGAACCGTGTGCACCCCTAAGTAGAGGGTTTGGATCTTATGCCTACAATACGTGTCAAAAAATTCCTCGGAACCATTCTAGGAGAGAAGCTCTCGAGTAATGATCACCTAAACAATGTGGCATACGTCGAGAGTGGAAGATAGAATAAGAATAACTTATAGTTGGTTTTTGGCCTACCCTGCTATGTACATTAAAATCCATATGGACTATTACATATGCTATCTTATGCTAGGCCCAGGGCCAAAACTGAGACTGACCCATAATTCTGGTGATCCCCACTAAAGAAGATAGTTGGGAGAAATGGCCAGATTTATTTTTAACAAGACCTACTGTGATAATTATATAAAACCTACTCAAACCATTATATGCCACATTAAAATTTAAGCATGGGCCCAAAAACCAATTATATCAGTAATTCAGATCCTATTGTTGGATGTCTTAAATCAATTCAACAAAAGGGTTTGTCGATGCCATTAAACATTGTTCGATGCCATCAAACAACTACTTGATCCAATTGAAGAAATTCGGAATTTCACCTATTAGTTGTTAGACTATTTGGGTACTTGTTCGATGCCATCGAGCTTAGTTTCGATGCCATCGAGACCCATTGAAGTGCAATTGAGAAAATTCGATTTTTCATATTTTGTCTCTGGATTGTTTTAGTGTTTTTTTGATGTCATCGAAGTGGATTCGATGCCATCGATGAACTCTTGATGATATCGAAGTCTCATCGTATGTGCTATCGAACATATATGTAGAGTTACACAAAGTTGCAAATCTGCAGGATTTGTTTTCGATTTTGATTATGATTCTTCCTAAGAGTATATATAGGGGTGTAATTGGGATTGGGGAGTATAATAAAGCTTTTCCAATTTGTTCCTAAGTTTCAATGGTATAACTTAGATTGATTTGAGGTTGTTTTGAATTGGGTATTCTCTAAACTTTTGTAATTTCTTCTTTTATAGTGACCGTTTGTTGTTTTGTGCTATAGGTTTTTCCTACAAAGGTTTCTCCACATTAAAATCTTCGATTTGCATTGTTCTTGGTGTGATTAAATTACCTTACTTGATTCAACTCCATGTCCTTCTACGATCCTCCAACGGATCCGCCAAACAAAAATTAAGCCTATCCTTATTTCAGGTGTGCCTGGGACATAATTTAGAGAGGGTATGTTCACCTTGATTACTGTATCAAATCATACCGCACAAATGAATCATGGATTTAAAATTATGAATTATATAATAATAATAAATAATAAATAAAGACTTCATAGGATCAGCTTGCAAAACCATACGAGAACGATCCTCACCGTTAAAATATAGGCGGCAAAAAAATAAGGAAGATGAATTGCAAATGCAACGGCATCTGTTCCAGGTGGGCATTATCACGGCTTTATATGTTGAATGTGCCGAGATAGTTGCAACTCGTTGGATGATACGACTACTGAGTAAACGCACTTATCGTACTGAGTAAACTCTGTTGGGCCCACCAAGAATGCATGTGGTTTATCCACGCCGTCCATTCGTTTTTCCAGATCATTTTAGGGGTTCAACCTAAAATTGATGCATATACAAATCTCAAGTGGATCATACCACAGGAAAAAGTGGAACTATTGATTTCCACCGTTGAAAACTTTCTAAGGCCCCCAGTGATGTTTATTTGTCATCCAACCTGTTCGTAAGATCAGATAGACATGGATGAAGGGAAAAAACAAATATCTGCTTGATCTAAAACTTCGTTTGCCTCCAAGAATTTTTCAACGGTAGATGATCAATTCACACTGTTTCCGGTGGTGTGGTCCAATTGAGATTTTTATATACTCCATTTTTGTTATAAAGCCCTAAAATAATGTGGTAAAACAGATAGACGGAGTGAATATAATGCATAAATGACAGTGGGGCCCACAGAGTTTACTCAGTACGCAATCCGCTTCCGGATGATTCAATTCCTACTTTATCACTATTGTCTTCAATCACTGCGTTTAAAACTCTTCAATTCCCGGATTCATCATTGTCTCCGTTGCCACAACAAATCCATGATGACGTGGACTACTAGAAACTCTCATCCCATTCTCCAACTAGTTAACTTGATGTAGAGAGTAATCCATGATAATAGCTGCAGGAAGAGTTATTTCACGTGGTCATGGGAAAGGGGTGGGCAACTCTGATGGGCCCCACCGTGATGTTAATCTGAAATCCACACCAACCATCAGGTGTGTCACCCCATGTTAAACCCAGGGCTAAAAAATCAGCTCTATTCGTGGTTTGGATGGACCATGTGATTGGAAACGGTGTACGGGACATCATCTAATTTTTTTTCCTTGGTATGGTCCACCTGAATCACGGATATGTTTAATTTTTTTAGTCTAGTTCTAAGTTTTAGTATGACATTTAATAATTGGAGTGGATGGCATATAATCATTATAATCTACCTCGTAAAAAAGTAGAGGCTCTTTCACAACTGTTCCTTTGGTGTGTCTTAGCTGAACTACAAGCCAGCCTGATTTTATTTTATTTATCTGCAAATGTACCGTAGGATCACAAGCCAACCTGATTTTATTTTATTTTATTTTTCTACAAATGTACCATAGGATTACAAGCCAACTTGATTTTATTATATTTTTCTGCAAATGTACCAGAGGATTACACATCTAATGGTCGGAGTGGATGTCATGTGTACTCGTTACGGTAGGTTCCCTAAAAGAAAACCAGTTACTATACAGTCGAACTCATTGGAACTTCCTATGAGGTCGAGGTGCATGGGCCCCACCATAATGTGTTGTGAACATCAACACCGTGCATTTGGTGGGTCTCCTTTATGTTATGGGATATCCCAAAAATCAGCCGTATCAGGAATTCATGTGGGCCATACCATCTAAAGCCATGTGAAGACATGCCTAAAACATATAAAAGTACTTAGTGGAGTCCACATGAGTTTTGGATGCCAATGAAACTTGGTCTAACCCCTCATCCAATTGGGACACACACAATGGATGGTCTGAATTTGTGAACCACATCTGGGTAGGCTCAATTAATGATTTTGAATGTTTTAATGGGAAGGTAACCCCTCTCAACTGTTGCATGTGGTGTGGCCGACCCAAGTCATGGATTGACTTTATTTTTAATCCTGTGGCCCACATGGAATGGTGCATCTGACTAATGGGGTAGATGTTCGACATAGATCACGGTAGGGCCACACAACTCAACCTCATGGAAGTTCCCCTGAGCTCGACCTCATATTACCATTTCCCTTCTTAAATGTCTCCATCCTTCTATAACCGGAAGTATAAAATTCCTTTTTTTTTTAAGGTTTCCATCTTTCTTAAGCAAGAAGGTCACCGTGGAAGTCCAACCATCAGATAACTTCAACCTTCTATGTATACACGACATCAAAACAATCTAATAGGTTGCCACATCAGGAGCATCATCTTCTACAAAATAAAAATAAAAAATAAAAAGTACATACTCATAATCTACTCACTGAGTGAACTACACTTGCGTTTTACTATTTACCCAATGTTTAGATAATGTTTTATATGGTACGGCTAACTTAGTTTGTAGAAAAGACTGACAGTGTACTAGGCAATTCTCATGGTGGGGCCAATCGGATGTCACGTGCACTTAATACTCTGGAAGTTATCACATGGGTTGATAGTGGCCTCTGGTCCAACCAGTTGGGACTTCGAACTCCTCTTTTGGATGGCTTCAGATTGTGCAGCGTACCTCAGTAATGTGTATATCTAGCAAACCTTTGTGAACTTTACCATACCATCATGTTTGTGCTGTATCCATGCTGTCCATCTATTTTTGTCAGATCATTTTAGGACATGAGCAAAAGAATGAGAGGCAAATCCAAAGTTGAAGTGGACCAAAACATACAAGCAGTTGCAACAATGATGCCCACCATTGAAACCTTCCTCAGCCCACCATTATTCCTATTCACTATCCAATATGTTCATAAGGTCACACGGATATGGATGAAGGGAAAACATAAATATCAGCTTGATCAAAACTTGTGTGGACCCAAGGGGTTTCCAGTGATTGGTGTTCAATCTCCATTGTACATCTGATGTTGTATGCATGAACGATAGAGCACATATATCATGGTGGGGCCTACAGAGCTTTGACAAGTGTACACAGTATCAAGTGGGTGTTACGTAGAGAAGGTCCACTGTGGTATATGATAGATCCACTCTAACCATTAGATGTGTAATCTCATGCTGACCTAAAGCCAGAAAATCAAGATGATCTATGATTCAGGTGAAGCACAGCAAGAGAAACGATTAGGAGAGAAACGTTCACACTTAAATTTTTATACGGCCCACCATGATGAGCATGTAAAATCCACTTCAACCATTAGATGTCACACCAACTAGGCACGAAGTTCAAACTTTTTACTCATACATAATTCAAGTGGGCTGCACCAAAGGAAAGTTTGGAAAGTGAGTTCTTCCCATTAGTGTTTCTAGTTGCAGAGTCCACCTTTATTGTGGATGGGGTTGATCCTCAAGGCATGGGTCTAACATGTGGCGACGCACCTAACAGTCAGGGTGGATTTCATATTAAAATCATTGTGGAGCCAACCGGAGCCATCAACCTCTTTAGCATTAATAACTCAATTCAACATTTATAAATAGTAATTACTCTGATAATAATGAGTGCCTTTAGAAATGTTGCATTTGATGCAAAATTGAATTTCAATTCACATGCACTTTTTTGAAATCACAATGAAAACATCTGAAATCACATGGATTCTGATTACCACCGTTTCACAAGTCATAGCCATCTCTCTCTCTCTCTCTCTCTCTCTCTCTCTCTCTCTTCCAAAAGGAGGCCAAACGTATTTCGGTTACGACCTTCCAAACATAACTAGTGCCTTTAATTCACATGGATTCCTTGGTAGTAGCCAATGTATACCAGAGGCAATTTGGATGGAAATTAATGGAAGTAAACTGGAGTCATTGAGAGTAAATGAGGGCACATGCCCCTAAAGGTGTGTTTGGATGGGATTAAATGCATGAAATGAAATGTGAGTGAGTGAATAGGCCTGCAAATGAAATTCCCTAAGAGGAATTTGGAAGTAAATAGATGAAATGCCTTTTTGGGCTCCCTTAAGAGTCACAGGTAAATAACGATATTGCTACATGCATGTCCACAGTACATGTAACCCACTCTTGATACTACAAAACAATCCAACAACCAGCAACATCCAAATTTTCCAAAGGTTGGCCGTATAAACGGAAAGTGAAAAAACAGGCAAGTTGGTTGTTCGTCTTATGCATTCCAATTCCTGAAATGCATTTCGTTTACTCCCATCCAAACACAACAGCGTAGTTTATTCCCAATTCATTTACATTCAATTCCATTTCCCATTTACCAGCATCTACAAAGCTACCAAACAAACCATCAATGCATAGCACACACAAGCTACCAAACAAGCCATCAATGCATATAAAACACAAGCTACCAAACAAGCATGTTTGGTTTTTCAATTTCTTGTTTAATGCAAAGTAAATGAGATGTCAATAGTAATTGGTGCCTCTGGTGGTGTTGTACTTGATGTAAATAGGTACACCAATAAGCTCTCTTCTTCTTTTTTAAATCAAGCGGAAACCATGTGATACCATTTCACATGGATTCCGATTATCATCAAGTTGACTCGCAATCATCTCTCCAAAGGCAGCCAACCACAATTTGGTGACTCTAGTTACCAGCTTACTAGATTCCAACATGTTCCAAGTACAAGCTGTCAAACACAACTAGTGATTCAAATTCACATTAATTCCATGATAATTGGCAATGCACATCAATGCATATCAAATACAGACTACCAAGTGTCTCCAGGTTCATTTCCAAATTCACCACCATTTGATATACATGAGAAATCAATGCAAACAATCCACAAATCTGGATCTCATTTGATTACCCATTTACAACCATTTACTATTGTAATTGGAAAACCAAACACGCCCTAGATTCATTTCCAAATTCACCACCATTTGATATACATAAAAAATCATCGCAGACAATCCACAAATCATGGGTCTCATTATGCAGAGAATAGACTGGAAAGCATGCAGATAAAATGATTCTAAACATCCAGTTCATAAAATATTTAACTCATCAGTTAAAAGTTAAATGGTGACCACCAAATCCAACAAACAAAACTGGATGGGTTAAAACCATTCGATCCATGTGATTTTTAAGCTTCACTCGGTAGTGGGGCCCACAATTTGGATAGTGTAAGTTGACAAGCACGTAGGCAATGCTTATGGTGCACTGCCCATGATCAAGACTAAAGAACATTCCACAACATTCTTCTAAAGATCTTCATGTTTCTAGTCCTGCTATTAGCACACAAGCATGCACTAACACATCCTGCAGCTGTCATGCCATGGAAACGCAATGCCTCGGCTTCATACAATAATGAAGGCATTGTCATCACCATAACTTATGTCAGCAATTTACAATCAACCCGTGCCGACAATCCAAAATGCAAAAAGACTCTTGCAAGAAAATTAGTAACCATGGATTTACCACCCAGTAATATATGCACACTATCCATTTCCATCAAAGCAATCTGTCGAAACAAGCAACAAGCATTATCTACCTGTATATACAACTTTGAAACCATGATTGGGTTGCTTCACAGTCACTTTTGCGACAGTTACACTTGTATGGGTTGCTTCATTGTCTTAGCTCCTCACATGCATGCCGATTCATTCTCAATCACCCCCCAAGTTCCATTTTTCACTGTGTTTACCTGCATATACAACAAGCATCTAACTTCAGTTATTTAATATGGATTGTTCTTCCCTCTTGTATTTTCTTTTTCATTCTTTTCCTTTTTGAAAATTATGGAAATAGAGGATGAGTACATGCCAATTCATTCCATAATGTATGCTTTGGTCAAGTTTCAAAATGTTACTGTGGTTCCATTGCTTAACAAAGAAAAGGATTTATGGTAAAAATAAAAAAGACGTGATCCTGCCAGTGGATCAGATGCTGAATGAATGGCAATGCATACTACAGTCGTCAGATTTGGATTCAGGTGGTAATGGGATGTGGAACCCAACATGCTAAATAGATCTGATCTGTTGGCCAGTGATGGATGTTCTGGCCACGCGTGCCACATCCATTGCCGTCTGAATCATATTCTTTAATGCTGATGATAACCCTTTTTAAAAAGTTGCAAAAGAGGGGGGAACTAGTTGCAAAAGACTGAACAGCTTCAAAAATCTTTAATCTTTACCTGATCATATCAGCAGCATTATATTTTTTAGACGAGCAATTCACATAAACCAGGCTCTGCCCATAAAGCAGAAATTTCCCACGAAGGTTTAACTCATTACTCACTGGAAAACGGCACGGACCAACCAAAATTGGCCAAGAAACCCACTAAGCTAAAATGCAGAATACCACTGGGAGGAAAACCTCCAAAACCACCACCACCTCAGCTGCCAACATTCTCTAGTCACATATCATAGGCAGAGTTATAGAAGCGGCCAGAATTCGGTGCCTGAAACTTGGTGTCCTCATGTGCAGGAAATGGTCTTAGAAACCCATATTGTGATTCAAGATAACCAACTCTTCCACTATTTGTTATCTCAGCCAGGCTCGATTGACCTCTTCTGCCCAGAAGCCCAGACTCGATGGCAGCGGGGTTGGCCACGTTCCAACCACTTCCCCATGACCCATTAGAATTCCTCATTGCCTCCTGCAAAGCCATGTCCTGTAAGAGGCTGTACTTGCTTTGATCAACCGTCATCATTGGATTCTGATTCAGATTGCTAGATCTTGACTTCAACAACTGAAGCCTCTGGTCCATCTCGGAGAAACCAGCCAACATGTTGGAGCTGTAGTTGGGAGAGATCTGGTGTGTCATCGGCAGTGGAAGCTTTCCTCTGCTGACTGCCATAATCGCAGGATCGATGAATTCAACATCAGCATAGCTGCTATTTCCAGCAACTTGTTGATGCAGATTCAAATTAGCTGAACTGCCAAGGAACGGATACTGTGCAGCTGAACCTGCCACAAGAAGGAATAACCGTAACCCACCTTTGCTCTGCTTTAACCGTGTAATACAACTTAGGAAACCTATTACGTGAAGAAAATTAATAAAGAAAAGAAAAGAACAACAAACCAGGTGAGGGAACCATAGAAGCATATTGGTCACGGTCCATCACATGCTGAGGATAGAATCCAGGAGGTGGAATAGGAGGGGCTTTTCTCTGTATAGGAGATTTGGGAGGTGCAGTCTCTTCAGGCCTTGAAACTAGTGGTGACAAACATCAAACAAATATAAGAACACACAAACATGATAAATTAACAAAAGAGAATAATTGAGTAAATTAGAGAGAAATCACAAACCCATTATTAGAATCAATAAAAATAGACACAAATTTCGAACTAAATTGATGGAAAGAAGAAGAAGAAGAAGAAGCCAGATTCCCTAATAGGAAAACATGGATTCATACACAAGACAGGTAGAAGCCTACTTCTCAGGCTCATTTATATGTGCCTCCTACAATGCAACCTTCAGGAGGAGACTCAAGCGAGTATGTCCATGGCTATAAACTTGATTTCCAAGTTATTGTTACCATACAGATACGCTGTTTCCACGACTCCATGTAGCAACAAGCTGAATAAGAATTTCATTGTGCTGAGGGAAGCAAAAAATTGCAATCCAGCTTCATCCTATGATACTGCAACATGGCAGAGTATCATAACCACATTTGATACTCCCATAATGAGTGTAAACTCCATCCTCACATCATGTTTGGCCTGTGGCACCCTCATTTTCAGCTGTATTCCAAACCATTGATATATGTCTACACTAGAACTGCTATTAGTTCATACTATTTTGCTTTTTTATATTTATCAATATCTTGGGTCAGTAATTCATAAGTGGAGAGATTGAGAAGGATGTTGCCCATAGAATTCAAACAGGGTTGAAGGAATGGAGATGTGTCTCTGGAGTTTTATGTGATCATCTTGTACCACTCACGGTAAAAGGGATACTTTATAGGATGGCTATAAGACCAGCAATGATTTATGACTGTTGTGCAGTTAAGGAACAAAATGTACATAGTGTGATGTGTAGCTGAAACACGAATGTTGAGATGGATGAGTCGCAAAACAAGGATTGATAGAATTAAAATAAACACATTCAAGGATTCAGGAGTATCATCACCAATAGGTAATAAGATGAGGGAAAGTTGACTTGGATGATTTGGACATGTGCAATGGAGACCAAGAACTGTGCGGGTTAGGAGTGAGTTGGTACAAGTTGAAGGCTCTAAAATGGAAAGGGGAAGAGGCCCAAAAGGACATGGGCAGAGGTAGTAAGAAAAGACTTGATGACCTATAGGATAACCAAAGTTATGGCCCCTGATAGAGTAGAATGGCAAAAAAGGATTCATGTGGTCAGCCCAATTAGTTGGGACAAGGCTTAGATGATGATGATGACTTGCTGCCAATCAGTTTTGCACATCTCGCAATGAAACAAACAGTTCAACCAGACAACCAGAAACACGGACACAGGAAATCAGGTGCAGCGTGACAAAGGGGCCACCCACTAATTAAGCCTCCTAACAACTTCTGGGATAGACAAACCATCTTTATGGCGTGAATAAACAGATTATTTCAAGAAAGGAAGAAAATATTACACAAAGGGACAAGACATCCCCAATATAAAGATTCAGACCTAACAAGAGAAGCAGCAATGCCCTATGGTTTCTGCCAGCCACCAACATTCTTTAGGGTTCGTTTGGCAGCGTGGAATTTAAATGCTACTAAAGAATTTGCTTCCAGGAAACCAATTCTCTGAGAAACTGATTCTCTCAGTCATGTTTGGCAAGCACCAATGTAATTGGTAGGAAACCAGAAACTGTTAGAGGAACTAACTGGGAAAGTGATTCTTTGGCATCATTTTTCAATATGAATTTTTTTAAAAAAAATATGACAGTTGGGAGGGAATTCATTTCCCTGGATTCTTTGAGCTGGAATCCATTTCTTACCTTTTCCGTGGCCCCCAAATGCAAGAATTTGCCCCTGCTCAAGGATTCCATATCCAGCAGTTAACTTTTCCAGTTGCCCTACTACCCACTATTACAAATCTCTATCAGCCAGTGACCCAGAGTATAGAAGATGCACCGTTGTAGATCATCTCTCTCCCTACAACTTAATAGCTCGGAAATTACACAACCACTATTACCCAAATGCAAGAATTTGCCCCTGCTCAAGGATTCCATATCCAGCAGTTAACTTTCCAGTTGCCCTACTACCCACTATTACAAATCTCTATCAGCCAGTGACCCAGAGTATAGAAGATGCACCGTTGTAGATCATCTCTCTCCCTACAACTTAAAAGCTCAGAAATTACACAACCACTACCCACTATAGTTGTTATACAGTTCTGACTAGATCAAAGCGGCCAAAAGATTTCATATCAGAATGGAAAACATAGCAGAAACAAACCTGAAGAATGTAGCAGGATAAAATCTGGTATTCTCCAAGTCAAATTTGGTACATTTCAGCAGAAACAACTCGCCTTTTAACACTCGGAAGCAGCGGCACTTTTTTTCCTGGGTGAATGTGTGTGCATGACTTTGAGCTATTCAACCAATAACTTTGAACAAGGGGGGTTAAAAAGCATGCCCTCTTCCCTAATTCCAACCACGGACAAAACTCGAGTGAATTTCAAATACCTTAACTTTCAGAATTTTCTAGGTGAAGAATGAAATGGTCGAATGGCAAAAAATT
The DNA here is from genome assembly GCA_030180095.1 of Magnolia changhungtana. Classification (NCBI taxonomy): domain Eukaryota; kingdom Viridiplantae; phylum Streptophyta; class Magnoliopsida; order Magnoliales; family Magnoliaceae; genus Magnolia; species Magnolia changhungtana. Next base: position 13,557,381 of record JASAUF010000411.1, on the reverse strand, counting down.
TCCACTCCAATGGACAAATTCAAAAAGCCGACTAAAAGGACAACCATGCTTCCAACCTTCATTAGCTTAGGAGAGAACCAGACCAAGGAGCAAAACTTTTAAACTCATAAAATGCAATCACTCAATTAATACAAGTATGAAAAATTAGAACTTACCGATAGCCCTACGGGAAGGAAGGTGGTGATGGCTGTTAAGAATCCCAGAGTCCTCCGAAACACCAAGTGCAATTCCATTGGAAAATCTATTCACATGGACTCCTTGGTTAATCTCGATGTCTTGTGGATCAAAATTTCCTTCACACCAAAACTTGGAGGTATCTAAAGAAAGTGCATGGTTACAGTCTTGGTTGGAATCATCCATCCTCGCAAAGGAAAATCTGGATTCGTTGTTACTGCTTGCCTTCCAAGGACTAAATAGTCTTGACAAGCCAGCATTCTTATCACTGTTTCCACGTAAAAGTTTTGCTAGATTAGAGCTCGCATGCGGATCGTCCAGACCAATATCCAATGATAAAATATCTGTTATGATGCTGTTCTCCCCTTCATCTGCATTTGATTCCTCATGTGTACTGGCATTTTGGCTTCTAGCTTTCTCAAATAATGTGAGATTGTGAGACCCGTTATCCAAGTTTGGAGATTCAATGACTTCCCCGTGCCCAGAGGATTGGGGAGTCAAACTTTCCTGTTCTCCTTTGGGAGATGTTGACAGACCTGTGGGAGACACTGAAAAGACATCAACTATCGGTTCTCTGACAAGACCATGTGTACAAAGATCAGAGAGATCTCCAAGTCTTGTACTGGAAGTCGGACATGTACTCCTTCCTTGGATGTTTGCAGCTGTCAACATCTTTACTCCACTCTTGGAACTCAAACTAGGCTGTTCATCAGTGGAAGGCGCAGCTTGAGAAGTTGAAGCAGCACCAGGTATGGCCCCAAGGGCCACAGCTTCTGTGCTGGGCCTGAGACTGTCCTGCAAGGAGACAGAAGGATGTTCCAATGGTGGTCTTGTTTCTACATGAGCTTGATAACTGGATATCATGTTGTTCCCTCCACCATTCAGAGATCCAGATGAAGTACTGGTGTCATCATCAGCCATTTGATGAAGCCTCCCAGATGAACTTTGTGTAGTTTCATCAACAATAGAATGCCTAATATCTTCATTATTGGGCAACGGATTTGAAACCTGTTGACCAAATCCACTGGAATCTAACGAGCAGGGAAGTGGGATGATTCCTCTGGCAATTTCATTGCTGGTGCAAGAACGAGATGATTCACAGAAGGAACCTTTTAGCACTGCAGTAGGTTCAAGACTAGCCTCAACATGCCGATCATCAACTTGACAATCTTTGGTGTTACTTGGTTTTGATGTTGGAAATATCTCTAGTCTACCATTTGCAAGTGACCTCTGATTTCTTGGTGCAACCATGCGTTCAACACGTTGATCCGTCTCAGATGTCTGGGTTGTGAATTGGGCTTCCGTACCAACAGACGACGTTAGGGAACCAGACGTGCTTGTTTTATGTTTGGCAGGTCCTTGGATAACTTCAGTATTAGTAGCTAATGATACACCAGAAGTGACCCTCACGCCCCTGCATAATGGAAACAATGACTTCACAAAAGGTGAGAAAGAAACCTCTGCCACGAATTAGAAAAACAATACTATATGAAATCAATGCCATACCATGAAGCTGCCGGTGGAAGCCCACCAGATTTTCCAGTATCACCATTTAAAAGGGAGCTTTTACTGTAAACTCCAGCACTCTAAAAGACCAAGAAGATAAATAAATAAACAATATGGTAAAGACCACAGGTTGAAATAAAATATCAGCAAGGAAAGAATTCTCATTCATGCAAGTTAATTAGCTAGTGTGAAAAGAAAAGGACAGAAAGCCAGAATGTTCCCATGCATTTTCATGTAAAAATGAACCAAAAATAAAAACTGCACGTGAAAGTCCCCATATTAAATACATTATTAAAAAAAAAAAAAAAAAAAAACAAGATAGATCTCTTACATGAATGACTGTTTTGACCAAAGGTTTGCTCAAGGGAATGGTAGTGTTGCTGCATAAGTTGTCTATTGGAGGAGGTAAGAAACTCCCTGATCGCTGATGGAAATTATTCAAAGAACTTCCAGGGGAGTGTTGGAATTTACTGGTTTCACAATAAGAACAACAGTTAAGAAATTCATATAATAGCTTCATGTGTTCGGAAGGTCTTCAGTCATTGAACTTCCAAAAATAGAAGTTTCAAAGGCTGATACAATGGCCATTAATGTCAACAGAAGTGGCATTGCAAGAATAAAAGTCAAAATAGGTTAAACAAACACTAAAATCCCATCTTAGTGAGCAAAAACCAAATCATGATCACCTCGTCTATTTAATGTACAAGAAACTCCAATCCACAAACTTTTATTATATGCATGTTTCGTTTTCTTCTATGCTTTCAGAATTTTTGTACCTATTTTTTGCCTTATGTTTTCAAGGGCAAAACATTTGTCAAAAAATGAGTCATAGCCTCTTAGGTTAATCCATAATTGGTTGTAGGTGATCAAGTTCTCTTTCTTAAAATATTACAGCATCCTTGGACCTTGACAAATTCAAGCATGAGAATCAGGCTGAGATGCAAAACCAAATTCTCAAAGTGAAGAGGGGGGATACAGTTTCATAAGACCCCAAATTTGGAGCTGGGCCGTCTAACTGCAGCATGTAGCAGTTAAAGATGTAAAGATAATAACAATCAAATGTGCATTGAAGACCGAGCAATGAACCATCAATTTGTTCCTCAAATATCATCTCCTCTTTTTCGAATTCATGGTTTTGGTTGCGATCACAAGCAGTATCAAACTACAATGCAATCAGTTTCACTACAGATCAATCTGGGAGTACAATAGAGATCACTTACTGCTTCCTACACAAGTGGAGCAGCTTCTTTAGAGCAGTTTGTCGTAGATAAATTACAAATGAACAAAGCATCATTCAATTAGTACATATCTAAGCCATTCGATTGTTTGTTATCCTTTAAAATGAATTTGATAGGAAAAAGAACAAGTAATATTGTGCATTGCTTTTCAATGGCTATCAAAGGCTTCAAATCAAGCTCTTCTTACTCATTGTTGTAACTCCATACGACACATACTGCAAACGAGAGGGGTGGTTTGGTTTATTCAACAAATATTCTTGGAGTCACATCCCATCTGCAATTTGAATGGTGTCCAGGACAATAAATTCAGAGGAAGCTCTAGTTGACCAACAAGCGATGTTATGTGGCAGTGGATCTCATTCTCTGTAGTAAGTTGGTAACAAGTTTTTATTTACAGATTTCTCCCCTCTATTTAAAGCACTTGTTACATAGCAGTGGATCTCCGTATATTATAATTTTCAATAAGGAGATTTTATTTTTTTTGAGAGATAACAGAGACTTCATTAAAGGAAAACAAGGAAACAACTGGCCCACTGAGATAGCGAATCAGTTATTCCCATACAAAAGCACATTACAATCTTTTAGAGGGATAACAATAGAAGCCCATTCGAAAATATAAAACTGAACCCTTTGCACAATGGAATCCCGCCCTTTAGATTCCCCTCTAAAGCATCTCCCATTTCTCTCTTCCCACATCGCCCACCAAATGGCCGCAAGAGATAATCTCCAAATTATAGATTTTTGTTTTCCAAAAGAAACGCCATGCCAGGCCTTTAGCAGCTGACCTGTTGAATTGGGAGGAACCCAAGAAAGATTGTACCAGGAAAGGAGACTGATTGCTATATGACGGAACTCTATTCCTCTTTTCAGCTTGAAAAACTAATTGTGCGGTGAATGTCGGCAGTTTTAAAATTTTCAGGTGGGAGTGTAGTGGTTGATTGTGGCTGAATTTCACCAGTCAAGAGTTTCATTAACGCATGAAGAAACGTTTATGATCCCATTTTTTTCTTTCTACAGGTCCAATAATGGAAAGTGCAGCAGGAGATTAAACATCAGCTTTATCCAAAGCCCAGGTATATCTTGGCTGAAAATTGGTAGTAATAAAATTTTCACAGGGGAGTTTAGTTGATCATGACTGAATTTTACCAGTCAAGTGTTTAATTAATCCATGAAGAACAGCTAACGATCCGAATTGTTTCCTTTTGAAGGTTCCTAAAATGGAACCTGCAATCGGTTTATCATAAGACATACAGCTGTTAGTGAAAACACATATACTTCCATTCAACCAATTACTCAAACTCCTGCAACAGTTAACATACAGATCAGCCTATCCATGGATCAGCACCAAAATATGCAAATATGTTTAACTTTATATACATCCGTAAACACACAAACCAAAAGGAACCTTGATTATTATAAATGCATTTTAGTAAATTTATTGCTTTTATTGCCAGCAGATTTTTTATAAAAAAAAAAAAAAAATGAACTGCGTATTTTAAAGGTTTAGAGAAGAGAAATTCCAGATTATCATGTAACATTAACTAATAGGGCAAAATAGACTCTTACCTGGCACATGTTGAAATCGCCTCGTCCTTTGTGAAAGTATCCTCTTGTGTCCCGGCGTCATGCAAATACAAACAATCTGGATTGCCACAAGGCTGGACCAGTAAAAACCCTGCCGGTTAACAAAATTTATACCATAGGCCAAAAAACTATTTTTCTATTTCAACAGAAATGAAAAGGATCTGAGCATTGCCCACCATATTTCTCAGCCATGCATGGCAGTACTTTGTGGTGCCAAAACATGCTCTGCAAAAGAAAATATCAAAGAGAATAACAATCATATAATGCGAAAACAAGTATGAGATGAGAGGGGCACAGGATGCAACAAGCACTTGCCTCAAAGGTCTACCATCTAAGACGTAGCCATTTACAACTTGAATACACCGAATAGCTTCCTCGTTCTTTGAATACGTAATATATCTGTCTCAATTGCAAAAGCAGCACCCTGTTAAATAATTGCAAGTATACATATAAAGCAAGGTCATCAAATGAGATACAAGTTGTATTGGAAAATCCAGTGATTCCTGTTTACTGCTGATATGACACAGTTTATACTACAAATATGTGTCATCCTCATGTCATACACAATGTGCAACTAAATTATTCATGTCATAGACAATGTGCAACTTACTTTTGATTCCCATGTCAAAAGATATTCAACATATAAGCGTCCACAAATCAGAAGCTAGGACTTTTCAACCGAACTGATTTTGGAACTTTGACTTGGCGACAGCGACTGCAAGTCCCACAATTTAGCTTTTTTACAGGAACAATTTAATCAGTTTATTTTGAGTTAACATATGCCTCATGTACAGTCTCCGATTGACTGCATATCAAGCATCATATGCTACCAGAGTATCAAATAACTCCCAGTTCGACTTCTTACAGGGAGTCCAGCAGGGCTCACATGCCTAGTCTGTGCCCCAGCCCTAAGAATCCAATGGCATCCCTAACGGAAATAATGGGAAAGAAGCTCAATGGACAGTACCAACAGTTAGCTGGTTTGCTAGATTTGTTGAAAGACCTCTAGCTCTAGTGGAATGCGTTAGGACTAAAATCTCCAAATGTTGCAGTATACAACCAGACTCATGGTTGACTGGCACCCTAGGAGAAAGTTTGGCTCCTGTATGGACATGCTTTTTTGCTGTTTTTGAAAAGTATGGGCATGCCGTCTATTGAAGAATCAGAGAGAAAATTCTTCTCTGAGAAAAAATGGATGAGAATATTTTGAGCATGTTTGATTGGAAAAGGACATAAATACCATAAAAATACAGAAGGCAATGTATAGCTAGAATAACTTCTCAATATATATATATATATATATATATACCCTTCAGCAAGTTTATTCTAAATAAGTTAAGTGCCAGGGTTAATTTTACAACTAGATCCCATTTGTTGCTTATAAAGAGCATATGAGGTGGTGAAATTCATGATCTTTACATTCACGGTATGAGAATAATGGGAACATCAAAGAAAGGATAAAACATATGAAAGCCAAGGCGAAGTAAACGACTTCTAGCCACCCAACTATTTCTTTAGCCGTACAAGTGCAACAAACAGAGCAAAACTGAAGCCGGGTTGCAAAAACGCAAGCGGAACTTTCTTGAATGGAGTGCAGTGGATAATTGGAGACCTGTTCTGACACATGATGGAACTCCACAGACAATTAAAAGTTAATGGAGGGGAATTCAAGCATATTCAATCAGATGAAAGGGTGTACTTGGACTGAGAATTCTTAATTACGCCATACCAGATATTGCGCATCCCATCAAACCCAATGTTTCATGCTAGTAAGATGCACATCAAAGCTGATGATAATTTTCTACAGAGAAGTAGTTATCCAAGATGGATGAAAACATGTGAAAAAGATTAACATGATACATTCCTAAACAAAAGCAAAATAACTATTATTAATAAAATGCTCAGCTATACACAGGCCATTAAAAGCCAATGAAAAGACATCTAGTAAGATTTAACCAGATAGACAGGTAAAGTTGGATGCAAAATCTCAATCCCAAAACCAATGATTCATGCTAGGGAGATGGAAATCAAGCTTGATTACCATTTTCCCAGGAAACAGAATTACACGGAGAAATTGAATGAAAAAAATGTGAAAAAAGAGCTATGACCAATGAATACACAACTAAGTAATTGACATCTAGTAGATTCAACCAGATAGACGGGTATAGTTGGATACAAATTCTCAATATTAGCATGCTAAGTGCATCCCAAATCCAATGACTCGTGCTAGGAAGATAGACAAAGCTCGGTTACCATTTTCCCAGGAAACAGAATTACACAGAGAAGTTGAATGAAAAAATGTGTGTGTGTGTGAAAAAGAGTTATAATGACCAAAGTCGTCATACACAACTAAATAATCGACAGCACTAGTCACATGCAATTATTTTTTTCCATCAATCATGCGCACACACACTAGCAAGCCCGTGAAGCACTAGATCCTACAGCAATTCGAATTAGTTGTTGATCATAGGGCTGGTACTCACACACTACAAGAATTGTTAGAAGAATGCTGAGCAGCTCCTGCAGTCCGCGTTATAGAAACCTTTAGAATCTTACCATATTGCCCGAAAAATTCCTTCCGCTGGAGGGTCTGCAGGAAGAAAATGAAATTTTCAGTCATAAATCTAACCTGTGAAAGAAGTACCTGCTCAAAAGTGAAGATAAAAATTCCATTAAACATCATTTCCTAAAAGGGTGCTATGGATCACCCTCTGAATCACACGAAACCATCAATTGAGCTATGGGCTCAAACAAACTAGCTAAGGACGTCATTAAAATCTATAGGAGTCAAAGGGATCGAGCAAGAAGTGCACACGTATGAAACATTGGACCAAGTACCTCTTCATCCGCCAAATTAGCAGGTATTCCAACAATATATACAAGATTCCGCTGTATCACTCTAACCGTGCTGAGATGTTTTCTCCCTTCTGATGTTTTTGACTTCGCCTTTTGGGATTTCTGCTTCTTCTCGTAGTTTATTTCGGCTAGCCTGCTCCATACAAAAATAAGATTGGTTTCAGATCACAAAGAAATAGTTACTGAATGGAAAAGGTGATACTTCCAAAAACATCTAATTGGCTATTGTATGTTTATAACATGCATATGAACAAGAATCAAACATGCCTGTCAGAACTGACTGTCATCCCCACTATCCTTTCCTTGTCATAAGGCGTACGGCATGCAGGACATCTGCCCTCAGTGTCATCCTTCTCGGCCATGTCCATTATATGATTCCAACACCAAACGCATATCTACCAAAAAAAAATTTAATGAAGGAACACGGCCAGAAATGCCAAGTAAACAACTAAGCATAGAATCAATAATATCACAAAGCATTGACATACAACAAGGGCAAATACATAATTCCGAATAACAAACAGCTTCAGTACTACTTTTATGAAACTGGATTCTACAAATGACAAAGAACTGTTGAACTTGAAAAGCAAGGCATCTTGAATTTTTCCTATGAATAGAGTCAAATGGTAATGGTAATTTGGGAGAAATGTTGTGAGATTAGAAGCTCCCGAGATAGGATAATGGGAAACTAGAAGTGAAAATAACAGATTTGACATGGAAAACATTAAATTGGCAACTTAAGGCCTGTTTGGATTGGTAGAAACCAAAAAGTAGATGAGAAAAGGAAAACATCACGCATGAAGAAAAATATAGAAAAGGAAATCTGTGGACAAGAATCCTTTCACAAATCATAACTTATTTGTTTTAGCATACATGATTTTTCAATGGAAATGTAGAATAGTCAATAGTCAAAAAGCAAGAGTTGTCTCTCAATGAGGGTGAAAGTCTCCATTTCTTGGGTTTTATAGAGGAAAAGGAAATGTGGCCCTTTCCTGAGAAAAATTGAGGAAATGAAAACCGATTTCCTCACCCCTCGCTTTTGCAAACAAAGGGGAACCAGCACATCAAAGCAGATCAGTTTCATTCCCTCTGTTGAATCCCCTTTTTCCACCAATCCAAACAGGCCTTTAAATTGAAAGGGAAAGCATGCCAGGCTTCTTCTTTTTCTTTTTTTTTTAAAGTAACGAGATTATATTAAAAAACGAACAGAAGAGAAAAAACAAGAGGGGCTGCTGAGATAGCATGCCAGGCTTATTTTCCCACAGTAGGCCCTAAACTAGCAGGGTTTTTTTTTTTTTTTTGAAAGATGACAATTATATTGAAGAACGAAAAAGATTACAGCAAAAAGAAAAGAGCCCGCTGAGATAGCAGACAAAACTTAAACACCTAAGAAAAGTAAATCACAGCCCTTTAGTGGATCTACATGAGTGGCCCACTCAATTAAACTCCGCTTTGCCTTCGACGAGACAACCCCAGCGTGATTGGAGATATCCCTAAACTAGCAGGTTTGAATGAAAATCCAAAGCACATCCACCACAGTCCCTTTAAAGGTACATTAAGAACATCAACGTGGTTATTAATCCCTTCCACTGTAGAAAGAAAAACTTGTTTTCATGTCAAACAATTAAAGACTGTAATCAAATTCGAATCAGTTACTTGCATAGCCATAAGATTGAATTGATAGTAGCATAAACTTAGTCTCAGGTTTGAATGAAAATCCAAAGCGCATCCACCACAGTCCCTTTAAAGGTACATTAAGAACATCAACGTGGTTATTAATCCCTTCCACTGTAGAAAGAAAAACTTGTTTTCATGTCAAACAATTAAAGACTGTAATCAAATTCGAATCAGTTACTTGCATAGCCATAAGATTGAATTGATAGTAGCATAAACTTAGTCTCATAAATTTTTTGAATGTTTTACAGCTGTGAGATATGTGAGTCAGGTCTTGTGCTAGTGAAGTGACCATATGGCTCCAGTGAAGATAAGATTAGCCCTCGCAATAGGCGGGCCTGGGGCTGGTTCGGGCACAGATTTTGAATTGGTCAGGCTGGACCTACAAAGCACAAACCAATTCAAAATATTGACTTTGGCCGGACCTGGTCCAGACCAGGGCTATTGCAAGCCCTAGATAAGATCATGAACACTAAAACTGTAAATAATTAGGAATTCAAACCTCATATCCACATTTGCACGGTTTCAATTGCTGATCAGTTAGATCCATCTCCTCCGCGCATAGAGGACAAGTTCTTTCTCCTTCTTCGCCCATGGTGTTCCTAACAAATAAGTACAAATTTATCTCTTAAACCCCACCAAGAAAGAGACGTGACAAAACAACACATGGCTGATAAGGCGCACAATTAAAAAGATTATGAACCTATCTTATGCATGTTTTCATTTATAACCGTGGCATATGCATAAAAAGGACACATCAGAAGTGTAAACATCACAAAGAAGCACAAGCATATAATGGCACCAACCATCATGTATGATATTATGATAATAGGAACACAATCTCTCGTAATTCAATAACATGTTACATAGGACTTGTAAACAAATCTGAAGTGGAAGAACCCTAAACTTTACCAGCACCCAACCAACATAAAACACAAGGTGTTGAATTGGGTAGCAGATATGACCAAAGAGACCATAAGAACCACAAGTAGTGTTGAATTGGGTAGCCGATATGACCAAAGAGACCATAAGAACCACAAATACACAAGGTGTTGAATTGGGTAGCCAATATGACCAAAGAGACCATAAGAACCACAAATACACAAGGTGTTGAATTGGGTAGCAGATATGACCAAAGAGACCATAAGAACCACAAATACAATGAGCACTAACCAATAAAATGGGTATGGATCGTGTTTGGACCCAATGTCCACTGCAAGGACACCAATTTGCAGAAATGAAAATATGGCTAATCCACATAAACGAGTGGACCAATATGATAGAGTTACCTCCACCATAATTAAGGTGGTTGTGCCCTTCAAAGGAACTTGTGGCATGCAAACAGTGCAAGGTGCATCTGCTGGCCCCTTGGCCCATGATTCAAAACCCCAGACAGATGAAAGAAACCAGGTACAACTGCTCCCGCTGAATGTCAATCATCAAACATTTATGGTCTTGACAATCCATTTGAAGGCCACCAACCGGATGCCTAGGATCATCCAATCACCGTTTATTCTAAAAGCAAGGGTCACAGTACCCACTAGATGGGCGAGCCCGATCCACTGCCGCCTTGCCACGACAAGTACTAAAACTGCCTCTTGTCCGATTAGTCTCCATCAACAGAACGAAATCGGATTTATACCTTTGACATGTTCCGTACCTCTATACCTAATAATTCAATCGCTGCAATTTTCAAATATGCGCTTTTCCATCTACGAAAAAGAAAATCCCCTTTTTCATCCCATTGCAGCACTTCCAACTCATCAAAACAACAGATTCCTAAAAGCTCCCAAAGAGTCAGAACATCTACAGCCCAAAAGGGGGGAAAATGACAAATCCTCTGCCCTAATCCAATATAGAAACCAAAGAAACCCTAATTCCATCAGATTCAAGCAAAAAAACCTAGAATTCAGCTACGAACAACACGAAAACCCGAATTATCAAGTACATAAATCCAAACGAAAGCCGAATCAACAAAATCGAAAACGGGATTGGGATTTATGGAACTTACATCGACAGATCTTGAAGATCGGGAGATTCTTCGATTGGTGGTGAGAGACAGAGAGAGCCAGACAAAGCGAGAGAGCGAGCTTTTGCAGATCCTGAATTGAATTTGTGTGGGCGAAGTCTTGCATATAAACGATCACTTTGGCTAATAGGGCGTCAAAAAGGCTATTTCCAAGAAACACTCATTTTTTGACACCTATCCGACGCCCTCACTTTCTATAGTTTTTTTTTTCCTTTTTTTTTAAATTCTTTTTCTCCTTCCATATGCTGCTGCTTCTTTTAAAGAAAGAAGACATGCGTTACGCTATAAAACTATAAAAAAGTGTTCACCGTCCCGTAAAATTACCAATTTTCTCGTCGCTTCTACACTATAATAATGAAGCTGTTCGAATTGGAAAATGGGGGTATTATTGTAATTCTCACGGTGCGATCAGTTCGATTCTCGGGGACAACGAGGGACCTTTCTAGTACTCGCCCCTCACACGTGTGAGTGATCCAAGACGATCATCAGGCAGATCCACCGCCTAGGTTGATGCCTTGTATTAAAGAATTTACAGCTTATGGGTGGCCCATGTTCTGACGTTGAATGTGGGCACGGCTTCGATGGATCCCCGGATCCACGAGGTGGGTCGATCCTTCACTGCGGGGCCCATCTTGATGTGTTTTCTTTACATCCAAACCGTCCATCCGTTTTGAAGGCTCATTTTACATCATGGTCCAAAAAATGAAGCATATCCAAATCTTAGGTGGACCACACCACATTAACCAGTGGTAATTGAATACCCACCCTTAGCAACTTCTTGGGCGCCATCAGAATATTTATTTTCCATCTAACCTGTTGATAAGGTCACGAATACCTGAATGAAGTGACCAAAAAATATCACTTTGATACAAAACTTTTGTGGACTATAAGAAGTTTTTAATAGTCGATGACCACTATTTCCTATGGTATGGTCCATCTGAGACGTGGATGTGCATCATTCTTGGGAACATAATCTAAAATGGTCTGTAAAAACGGATGGACGGAGTGGATTAAGGAAAAAACATTAAGGTAGGCCCACAATCAGGGATCCTCATCGAAGCCCCGCCCTTTGAATTTGGGGATGTTGGTCAGTTACTTCTAACAGCCTATATTTCTTTTTAGCACGTGTGTCCCTTTTAATGCTAGGATCGAAACACATGGACCATGTTGCCTTGTGTAGCAGGACACTGAGGAAGTGAATGGGTCGCGCATCAAGGTCCCAAGCACCATTCCCAGTATGGTGAGGGCCACATGCATCTATGGTCTGATAGTCGGTACCACTTTAGGACCAATCAGGAATTACCAGCGGGTGTTTGCCTAACCATGAGGCCCACCTTTATGCATGTGTTATATATCCAAGCCATCCAATAGTTTTTCCAGCTCATTTTAGGGCATAATCCCAAAAATGAAATAGATCTAAATCTCAAGTGGACCACACTACAAAAAACAGTGGTCATTGAACGCCCACCATTAAAAACTTCCTTGGCCCACCGGAATGTTTATTTTCCATCCAAACCCGAAGTTTTTAATGGTCATTGACCATTGTTTCCTGTGGTGTCGTCCACTTGAGATACATATTTACTTACTTTTTGGAGCTCATAAGGTGATCTGGAAAAATGGATGGACGGGATGGATATGCAACGCATACATCAAGGTGAGCTCCACAATCATGGAAACACCCGCAACGGTGTTACCCGGGCAACACTTAATCGGCTCTGGCCGTCTTTAGGAGAGCTAGTTGGGACAGAAGACCGTCCCAAATCCACTGATGCTGACTATCAAGGCGTAGTTGTTTTTGGATCTTGGCCCTCAATGCCCATCAGATGACTTGTTCGGGTCATTCGAAGAGAACTTGAAAACGCGTGCAAAACAACCTACAACCGACTAACAAAACAAACACTGTTACAATGCCAAGATAATCTTGTGATCCAAGCCGTTCGTTTGGTCAATCCCATCTTCAGGGAACTGCAATGCTCGGCCAGTCTGTCTTCTTATCACAACCTGCAAATGGACGGCCAAGAATTTTAGCCCAAGTGCTCTAATTTAGTGGGCAAAAGCAGAACGAGCTCTACATTCAGTGGGCAAAAGCAGAACGATCATGTAGCTAGGTTCTCCAACCATGACAACTTACAGACTGGCCCACCGCCATCTGTAGGGGCACCACATTTTCAACAATCAAACCGTTCGCCACATGCGCCTGTGTGTGGCAAGTAGGCAAGAGTAGATCGATCCAAGGGCTGAGATTTTGATCCAACCATGACATGTTTTAGCTTATGATTCATCTAAGTAAGGACACCATGTACAGCCGTAACTAATTTTGCTGGACGTGGCCTGCATCCACCCATGCTTACATCAAAGTAGTCCCAACCCGTGGTTGAGGGACACCGGGGAGAGGACTGACTGATCTTATCTAGAGTCGATTCACAAATCGACTAAGCTCTTCATGTGACTATGCATCTTCCTTGTTGGAGTTGGTGCCCTTGAAAACCAACATGAGCCATAATTTATCAACCTCGTCATGTGATTAAGATAATCTCAATCGTAGATCATGATGACCATGAGTTTTTTTAATACTATATTGATCTTCAACGCATAGTGCTACTTTAAATTTATATTATGAGTTTGTTGAGGAGTGGTACATCGGGAAGTTCTTCCGAATTTGAGATTGGACATGATACTCATTGACTTATGAGAATTATAGCTCATGAATTTCATTACCATGTTAGACCATTACTGCCACAGGTGTGTGAAACATTAATTCATGAGATGTACAGTCATTTGTGTGAGTAGACTGAATTGGGTCAAAATGGACGGTCTTCACTGTCAATAGTGACACTTTTAATATCAGATTGGTTGATCATTCCTAATCTCTTGTGTTGGTGGATACTTGTTTTCTTTTCATTCTTAATAGATGGATAGATGTCCACCAATCCAATAGTCGGATAATCAAATAAGCTTTAAGGTTTTCTGTTTTTTGTACATTTAAATTGGGACAGGAATTTGGACAATTTGATTAAAATTAATTGAATCTAGATCCACAGGTTGAAACAAATTAATAGAAAATTTATGTTTTCCCGCATCATGATTGGTCCAAGTCATCACTGACGTTGTCAGCACTGCTACATTAAATGCGGTGCGTGATGATGTAGCCCAATCAGCTTGCAACAAATATGAATTCTCGTTTATGGCAAGCAAAAGATCCATTTTCAAATTAATTACATGCCACACGAGCAAGTTATAAGAAATTTATAACCACCTACATGTCGTCCAACACAGTCTTAAAAACTAAAGTTTTTCTCATCCCATGGACTAATCCTTTCTCCAGCGTCTTGAGTCCATCCTCGCGCCAGTCATAATAATAATGAAAAATGTTAGCATGGTTGGTGAGGAGAGACTGAAGAAGCAAATCATGTTGCGGTTTTCTCTACAACAATTGATGTAGGAAGAGCATGCAATGTAGACACTATGAGGCCTACCATGATGTATGTGCCTCACATCCATGTTGTCCATCTATTTTGACAATTCATTTTTAGGGCATGATCCTAAAAGTAAAGCGGATCGAAATCTTAAGTAGACCACATCACAGGAAATAATGATTAACCATTAAAAGTTGTTTGTGGGCCACAATCAAGTTGATAAAAACGATCATGGTTTGATCATAAGCTTCGGGAATAATTACGATTTGATTACAAGTCTCAGATACAATAATCGTCCGATTACTCGTTTCAAGAATGATTTCATTTTAATTACAGGTTAAGAGAATAATTACAATATGATTACATGTTTCGGGAGATCACACTTCAATTACAAGTCCCAAAAATAATTAGCACCACATGATACATCATTTTATACAAAACAACCTGCATTTCGAGGACCTAATCCCCAAAGCATGTGAACCTATCCGTGCATATAAAACTCCAAATTTTCATTAAATATTCATAAAATAAATTTCAAATTTCAAAATAAAAAATAGTATATGTGAATCAATCAAGTGGGTACCTGAGATGTAAACAATGACTCCTGAAATTAAATCCAATTTCAAAAGCCATATGATATAAGATATCAGTAATCAGCATAGCAAACAAAAAATTCACAATAGAGCCAGTGGCTTGAGAAGTTTTTAATGATGGGCATTCAATTACTAATATTTCTTATGGTGTGGATCTGTTTCATTTTTGGGATCATGCCCTAACATGAGTTGTCAAAATGGCTGGACAGCCTGCATGTAAGGCACATATATCACGATGGGCCCCACGCCAGGGATCCACTGATCAGGGGATCTACCGCATCCCAATATGTGATCCCAAAAATCAGTTTAATTCAAAACTCTTCTGACCACACCAAAGGATTGGCGTTGATGGGACACTCACTGCAGAAAACTCCATGGGGCCACCCTGGCATTTATATGGCAGTCTATCCATTAATCAAACAAGGTCCACCATCATGAAGAAATACCGCTAATTTTATTTTATTTTTATTTTTTGTTAGGTTGTTAGTACACCCATAGTCGGTTCACACTTCACTGTTAGCCACCCCTACTATGGAATCGATACCAAGACCTCAGTGTTGAAACAAAGTATCTTTCACTCAGTCTACCACTTGAGTTATGGATCAGGGTGTAAATAATGCTAATTAAAATCTCATGGCGCTACACTAAGTGGATCTGGAGGTTTTTTTTACATTGTTCCAGCCATGGGGCCCACTACATTGCTAGATCGAGATGACATATATCTGCTTCAAAGAGCGAGCATAAGGTGAAAAAAATTGATCTACAGAATCGATGTCTCACATGACACGGACTACCCAGTGACCCTGCCACCACGTCCATGTTGACCTGACCACACGCCTGTGTTTGAGAGATATTGCCCCTGATGCTACCATGCTTGGCACAAGCATGACTCAACTAGTTTTGATTGGAATGTTCAGTTGATATTAAAGATGGCGACAATATAAGGATATTTGAAAGTTGTTTAGTAAAATACATACTTAACTTGGCTCCATCTTTGGCTGAGTCTTATGGTCCAATCAAATCTCACAAAACATCTTTGGCTGAGTCTTATGGTCCA
Source organism: Magnolia changhungtana (assembly GCA_030180095.1). NCBI lineage: Eukaryota > Viridiplantae > Streptophyta > Magnoliopsida > Magnoliales > Magnoliaceae > Magnolia > Magnolia changhungtana. Next base: position 13,541,254 of record JASAUF010000411.1, on the reverse strand, counting down.
ATCAAATCTCACAAAATATATTTAATCTAATGTAACAAATTTCAAACATGCTTTTGTGTGGGCCCATCTGTAATAACAACTTGCCATATAATTAAATCTTGCTATGTGACTGAGTGAAGATACCTCGTTTCAACACTTGAGGTCTTGGTATCTTGGTATCGATCCCTAGAGGGGGTGGCTAACATGGAGTGTGTGTACTGACATGGGTGTGTACTAACAAGCTAACCCAAAAAAAAAAAATAATAATAATAAATAAATAATTTAAAAAAAAAATCTTGCTATGGTATGCCTGCGCATGCACTATGCTGTACCCAAACTGAATTCTTACTAGAGATAAGACTTTAGAAAAGCATGTTTTAAAGTTGTTTAGAGAAGCAAATACTCATTGGCATTGATACCCCATCTCTTGCAACAACACATGGCCAATCAAACCCCACCACATTAGGATCAAATTAACAAAGACATGGGTACAATCTGCTTAGATCTCAGGCATATTGCAGTGTGCCGGATGGAGCTTGTTTACTGCACTTATTTCTTACATCGCGTTTCTATAACAAGTGGCATACACAGCACGGTAGATCAAGGACACATGGCAGCCTTTGAAGCTGAGTTACGAAAAATATCTCAACCCGTTGTCTCATGGGATGCATATTGCATGATGGCCTTATCAACTCAATGTAGTAAGACTTGGTTGAGTCATGTGTTGCCTGCTTCACTAAGCTACTTTCAAATATGCTTTGCATGACCTATTTGTATTATATCCGGAGATGATGGTCACCTCTCACACGCCCTATCCCAGCCGGGCTCTGCTCCACTCCTCAGGCAACACATGATGTCATGATCAGCCAATACCAATGGCTGGTATTTTGTTTCACCTAGGATCTTTTTTTTTTTGGTTAGCTCGTTGGTACACCCCAGTGTCAGTTGACACTTCAGTGTTAGCCACCCCCACTACGGATCGATACCAAGACCTCAAGTGTTGAAATGAGGTATCTTTCACTCAGTCTACCAATGAGGGTCCATCTGTTTTGCAGACTCATCATAAGGCATGAGCCTAAAAACGTAGTACAAATCTTAGGTGGACCCCACCACACGAAAAAATGGTCATTGGAGGCTCACTATTGAAAACTTTCTAAGATCCAATGCAATGTTTATTTGCCATCCAACTTATTGATAAGTTCTCCATGACTTTGGCGAAAAGGAAAACACAAATATCAGCTTCACCCATAACCTTTGTGGTCCACAAAGTTATTAATAGCTGTTCACATTGTTTCTTGTGGTGTGGTTCACTTATATTATGATTTGCTTCATTTTTTTTGGCCTAATGGATATAACGCTTAGATATATAATTCAGGATGAGGATTTCCTGCTGCAAGTTCCTATGCAAAAATTTTGGGTGGGGCCACTGTGATGTTTGTGAGAAATCTAACCCATCTATCCGTTTTTCAAGTATATTTTAGTATATGAGACCAAAAATGAGGAGGATCTGAAACTTAAGTGGGTCATACGAGATGAAACAGTAGGGAAAGGAATGACCACCATTGAAACTTTCCTAGGCTCCACCTTGATGTTTATATTCTATCCAAATCGTTTATAAGATCATTTTGACTGAGATAAAGTGAAAACACCAAAAACTTAAACCGATACAAAACATTTGTGGCCATATAAATGTTTCAACAGTGGTCACTAAATTTCCAATGTTTCCTCTCATGTGGCCTATTTAAGTTTTAAATACACCTTATTTTTTTGTCGCATGTACTAGAATGAGCTTGAAAAACGGTTCAAAAAGAACCCTGCACGGGAACTTCCCGCGGGAAAGGCTTCAGCAGGAAATCCGCGTCCAGCAGGAATTCCATCTGTCCATCAGCTACACAATTCATGTTCGTCTTATCCTTAAAAATTATAGCTTAAACCTCTGAATTACGGCCGATCTTTGTTTTGAAATACTGTCATTTTTGGATAATTCCTTAGTACTGATGAGGAACATGAGATGAATAGATTGGAGGCACACAAACATCACCGTTGGCTATGCATGAAACTAATGGCACATCCGATTCCAACTCTTTTCTATGGCGTGGCCCACCTGAGTGTTGGATCATCATATTTTTTTAAAATCTATAGTTAACATGAGACACTGTACCCGATGGATGGAATGGATCTTATGAAAGTTTTACCAAAGTTGCTTCCCTCAATGAAAGTAATATAACTATAGGTACGCTACCGAAGTTCCGTAGCATTTCTCATGCCAAAATGAAACAACCGTGCTAGACTGCTAGTGATGGTGTACCTCCCATTGCCGAGTGGTGCCTACATTGATGATTTTTTGCATATCCAGTGTCTATAGTTCCAAAAGTTAAGCTTATCCAAATCTTAGATGAATCACACCATAGAAATCAATGATTATTGAATGCCCATTATTAAAAACTTCCTTAGCCCACCATGAGAAGATCTGTAAAGTTTATTTTTCATCCAACCCATTGGTAATGAGAACTTAGATGAAGGGAAAAGATAAACATCAGATTAATCTAAAATTTCTATAGCCTGTGAAAAAGCTTTTAATGGTAATTCACCACTTTTTCCAGTGGTTTGGTCCACTGGAGATTTACATATCCTTGATTTTATTTTATTTTTGTACAAAATGAACTGAAAACATGGACGGTGGTGTGATACACAGCGTATTAAACAAGCTGGCTCACACGGTAAGGGTAACACCCGCTAAGTTGTTAACCGCTTACAGATAATCCGTTCTCCTCCAGTAGATACCTAGGTACTGATGGATAACCGCGAGCCATGTGGATTGTACTAAGATCCAACCTGTGCGGATTGTGTCCTACCCCGGCCTTCTCAGCTGAGAACGGACAGTAGCTTTGAGTGGCCACCATGATATATTGGTCTTATCCACACTGTCTATTCATTTTTTATTTTTTCTGTGTCATTTTAGATATAAGCCCAAAAATGAGGCAATCCAAGGCTCAAGTGAACTACACAATGTGAATTAAACTCTCACTGGTGAAAACTCACTGGGGCACAGAAGTTTTGGATGGAGCTGATACTTGTTTTTTTCCTTGTCAGTTTATAAAACTATAAATAGGTTGGATGGCAAATAAATGTGGTGGGCCCTAGAAAAGTTTCACTGGTGAGAATCATATGATCATGCTGTATCTGCTGTGTGGTTTACTTGAGTGTTGGATCTTCCTCAGTTTTGGATAATATAATGAAATGATAAGGAAAAATGGATGTGAATAAGACCCATACATCACGGTGGCCACTCAATGCTCCTGCCCGTTTCAGCCAGAGATGGGAAAGACGCAATCCGCATCCCACCCAGTTTGTCAATTAAGCTGTCCCCTGTTTACCCGTAAATTTAAAAATTATGATGATTGAAAATACAGATAGGTCACGCCATAGGCAACAATTGGCATGAGACATCCACCATTAATTCTGTTTAGGGCCATAGTGGTATTTACATACTATCAAGTCCAATTCATCTGGCATCCTTCGTTAGGATGAAAGGAGCAGCAAAAATGTCAGTAATCGAAAACCCAGCTACGAGAATTCAGTGGTTTTTGTATAATCTTAACCATGGTGAGTGATGAAAGAATGTGATCTTTTATGATCAAGGCCAAAAGAATGGCATGGACAGTGAGGATTTCATGCACATTTAAGCGTGAAACAAAGTTAATCATTAGCTCCTACGGCTCCTTACTTCTAACTAAGTAGTAAATAGTACATTTCACCAATTGGTGTAGATGGGTTTAGATGCTCGCGTGAGTAATGTGAGCGTGTGTTAAAAAAAATATCAGGGTGAGACAGTTGCAGGCATGATATTTGTTAATTCCAGATAAAGCCAATTGGTTGCAGGCCACTGTCTCGAGTTTAGAGTGCTGTCTCTGAAAATAGGACCGTTGATTTTTTACTTTTAGTATTTAATTAATGTCCATCAATCTAATTATCAGATGATCAAGTAAACCTCATTTTTGGTACACAATATCTATACTAGCTAACATAATTTGGAAAGGGGATTGTGTGGCGGCGTGCCACACAGGAGAGGAATGCATGGCGTGACACACACCACCAACCTTCGTGGTGTATTGATGTCACAGGTTGTATGGTCCGACCATGATGTATGTGTTATATTTATATTGTTCATTCATCTTTCTAGATCATTTTAAGTAATGTACAAGAAAATGAGGTTGACCTGAAACTCAAATTAGCCACATTACAAAAAGCCATTGAGATTTAATGTCTACCAGTGAAAATTTACTGAGAGCTATAAAAGTTTTGGATCATGCTAATATTTGTGTTTTCTCTGTCCTTCCTTTAAATGGTTTGGAAAATAAATATTATGGTGACCCTTATAAAGGTTTCAACTGTAGAGAGTACCATCGCCACTATTATCTTTGATCTGGTCCATTTAAGTTTTAAGTATGCCTTATGTTTTGGCCTATGTCTTAACACAAATTAAAATATAAATGTATGGTACGGATATAACACACATATAGCAGTGGGACTTACAAAACCTCATAACATTAACAGGCCATGTAGGTCGCCGCGCAATCGGCTTCCCGTATTTTGGACTGTTTAATTTCAGTATTTATATGCCAGGTTTGCAATTCCTAACTACTTTTGCATAATGTATCACTGTACTTAGAAACGATCAAAGTCTCCGTCAACCTAAAGTGAATAGATGGAAGCCGATTGCCTATTCCCGCCCACAGAAGGTTAATGTGGTCGAAAGCGGGCTGCACATAGATGACAGCAATAAATCCAATTCGTCTGAAAATTAGGCCGAGCCAAAACCTGGGTACCACACAAAAGAAACTAAACTTTTCTGAAGCCGAAGATGACGTTTATATGATATTCAAACCATTCATAGGCTTAGGATAAACTGTAGAAACAAATAGAATATTGATCCAAAATTTCTGTAGCCCATAAGGGGGTATTTGGCGCATGGGATTAGGTGGGATGAAAATGCATTTAGTATTGTGAATTGCGTTTGCAACAGGTGATGTAGCTTTTTGAAAATTTAGAAAAGTCATGTTTACATTAGCAAATTGTGTAGGTCTTACGATGATGTGAGGGTTATATATGCATTGTCTGCCCATTTTTCAAGATCATTTTAGAGCATGAGCTCGAAAATCAGGTAGATCCCAGGCTCAAGTGGACCCCACAACAGAAAGCAATGGGAGTTGAACACTCTTGCCACTGAAAACTTCTGTGAGGTCACATTAGTTTTTGGTTAAGCTCGTATATGTGTTTTCCCTCCATCAACGTCTTTTTTTACCCTGTAGGAAGGTTGGATGACAAATAAACATCATGGTCCACCCTGTAAAGTTTCTAACAGTAGCATTTAATCTCTACTGTTTCGTGTGGCAAGGTCTACCTGAATTTTTTATCAGCTTATTTTTGGACTCCTTTCCTACTGCTAGCTTGAGAAACTCATGGACCGAGTAGATTTCTCGCGGACATATATGCGGGCCCCACGTAACTAACGATCACAACAACTTCCCGTGGGCGGGCGTCACAGGCAATACGCGTTGTGAAAGGACGGTAGGGTATGGCACCCCGACAGTCCGTGATGGCATTTCCGTAATTCAATCTCATTTTAGCCCCACTTACCTCAGCACGCCACTACCCAGCAGCTAATCCAGTTCTTGCCGGGTGTACTCCCACCACTGTCATCCTCCTCCTGTCCCTCCTTGCTTTTCCTCTCTCTCTCTCTCTCTCAAGAGAGTTAGTAAAGAAAAAAGAGAAGGAAAAAGAAAAAAGAAAAAAAAACCCTAGAAATCGGTACCGCCTCCAGAAAGTTCTGCTCTTCCTTCTGATACTTGTCGGCAAACCTCTCCATTTCCAATCATTCCTGATTTTCTCGTTTCGCCAACCGTACGGTCGCCATGGTTATCTTTTTCTTCCCTCTCCCCTTATAAAAAGGCACTCCCTCTTCACACTCTCCTCCCCTCTCTCGATCTACGTCTTGAAGTTAGGGTTTTCCACCCTCGCATTTCCTGAATTCTCTTGCGAGATTTCAAGCTCAACGCGTTCTTGAATTTTGTTTTGCAATTGGTAGAGTTCGATGATTCGCGGCGGTTTCCTCCATGTAAGTGAGAGGAGGTTTGGTTAGATACGCAAATTAGGTTTTCTTTTCTGGTAGATTTGAGTCAGAATGTTGTATACAGATTTGGTTTTCCTGGTCAGGCGGAGTTCATGATTTTAGCCATTGAAGGTGCTGGTTCAATTCGGGAGCGGAATTAGCAGTCTCTTTCTCTGTTTTTGCTGTTTTGGTGAGAAAGATGGTGTTTTGCGGATTTTATATTGAATTTGAAGAATAGAAGAGAGAAAGAGTGAGTGAGAAAGAGAGAGCAAGAGAGACATAGAAGGTAGAGGGAGAGGAGGGGATTTGATGGGGAATAAGCTAGGAAGGAGACGGCAGGTGGTTGATGAGAAGTATACGAAGCCGCAGGGGCTGTATCAGCATAGGGATGTTGATCATAAGAAGCTGAGGAAGCTTATTCTTGACTCCAAGCTGGCTCCTTGCTACCCTGGAGATGAAGAATGCTCTGCCTTCGATCTCGAGGAATGCCCTATCTGTTTTCTGGTCAGTAATTTGATTGTCCCATTCTTTTTCCTTGCTCGGTTGGTTCTGTTTCTATTATTTTGTGGTTGTGATGATTTTAGTTCTTCGGGATTGTTTTGTGTGCGTTTGGATGAACTATCAAATTGGATTGTAATTATTAATCTAATGAGGTGGTATTAACGAAGTTGGGCTTCCTTCATGTTCGTGTTGATTTTCTGGGCTCCAAATTACTTCACTTTCAAGCTGAAGCTTAGTAGCCTTTCACACACACACACACACACACACACACACACACAAAAAAAGAAAGAAATAAAAAAGGAAATGAAAAGAAAAGAAAGAAAAAGCTGAAGCTTAGTAAATGTGCTTGCAATTTGAGGGCTACCTGTTGAACTATCGCATGGTTGTGTCTTTTCCTCTTCATTAAAATGAAGGCTATCAAGTCCGCTTCTTGTACATTTGTATTTTTTTTTCTCTGAGATCAGATTTGATTGGTGTAGTATTTGGGTGGTTTTGCATCCTGTTCTTTCAATTTGAATCAGGGGATGTGTTGAAGTACAACGGTTTTAGAAAATCTCACTGTAACTTTTTGGTTCTCTTTAGTGTTCGAAATAGATGCTACCGTGCACATGGAAAATATTATGGTGACCTTGACCTTTGATCTGGTGGTGGACCACATGGATGGATCATTGCTCAAAATATTGCAGTTATTGGATGACCTTTACATTCCAGTCACAATGAATTTTGCCCATTGGATGTGAAACATTGCTCCAAGTTTTTCTCAACTTTGTGTTAACTGCCTGTGCTCAACCTGCTGATCAGACAAGTGCTGTGGTTCCATCTCCTTATGTATTGGCTATTGCCCATCCACAAGATGGCCCACCAAATCAACTGTCTGGTCATTTTAAACATGTTCCACTTGTATATGGAAATGTTTTAGTCAATGCTTCAGGCAACTCCTTGAGGTGCACCTAGTAGCACTCCTTTAATTGAACTGATGAAAATATCATGATTAATTTGAGTCTGGGAAGTTTTGTTTTACTCTGAGCTATTCAATTGTAGGATAGCTCGACTGAAATATGAAATGACTCTGATATGCCTTTAATTATGTTTTCTTCTTTTAGTATTATCCAAGCCTCAACCGCTCACGCTGTTGCATGAAAGGCATATGTACAGGTCTCTCTCTCTCTCTCTCTCTCTCTCTCTCTCCCTATCTCTCTTTTCCTCTCACCCCCCACCTCTCTGCTCTCTTTCTTAATGGCATTGATATTGTTGTTAGGAAGTAGGAACCAAAGAAAAGAGAGCTATATGCCCAAGGCAGTACAAAGAAAGGATGGTGAGAAATCATCCTTACCCTACGAGACTAGAGTCCACCAATGAGACCAAGAACTAGTTTCTTCTTTATCCCACAAAAGCCCAATTCCTAGTCTATGACCCCTGCCCTTGATCTTTGGAACTGCTTTTGACAATTACAGTCCATTGTTAAAACTTTTACGGTTTTATTCTTTCCCAATCGATCAAAGCCCTGCTAACACAGGTGGCCTCCATAATATCTGACTTCTCTTCCCATGGATATCCCAGTTCCAAGCATGGAAAAGATCGGCAATTGACCCTGGCATGACCTGGGCCATTTTGAATAATGCAAAAAACCTCCTCAGTACTCGCATTGGAAAGGAATAAGGAATAAAGAGGTGTTCTGCCAATTCTGCATATCTCAAACACATGATACAACCATTCATGATTATCATGGTCATGCTTCTTAGATGATTTATAGTAAAAACCTTGCCTTTATGACCAACCAAGTAACGTCATGATTCCTGGCAGCCCTTCTAAGACCAAATTCTTGTCACCGGGAACTTCCTCCTTTCCCCTTCCCTGCTGCTTTTGATATACTCATAGAAAGATTTCATCCTGAAACCCCCTACATACGATCTGCTCTCTCTCTCTCTCTCTCTCTCTCTCTCTCTCTCTCTCTCTCCAGATTAGGGAACTTCTTTTTATGTGAATGTGTTTTAATGCTGTGCTTCTTGCAGAGTGTTTTTTGCAGATGAAGCCCCCTCACTCTACTCGCCCTACCCAGTATCCTTTCTCCTTTAAAATGTTCTGTCTAATAAATAATCATGCTTTGATGATTATATTCTACATTGCTGTTGTAGCTTGTGATTATTTGTTTTTCATATTCTATCATTGGTATACTTAACCTTCTAAGGTGCCCCTTCTGCAAAACCTCGAATTATGCTGTGGAATATCGTGGTGTGAGAACAAAAGAAGAAAAGGGCATGGAACAAGTTGTAAGATTTGCTATACCACGGCTCATTTCCATTCTTGGGATACAGGAATATTATGTTCTTGCAAAAAAATAAAATAAAAATTCTTGCGTTTACCTGTCTCCACTGTGTGCAGGAAGAACAAAAGGTTATAGAAGCAAAAATAAGGATGCGGCAGCAGGAGCTTCAGGATGATGAAGAAAGAATGCTGAGAAGGCAGGACATAAGTTCTTCGAGCAGAATAATGACTCCTGGAGAAGTTGAGTATCGGGATATATCAAGTGATTCGTTTGCAGGTTCGCCCACCATTATTTTCTGTTTTGAAATGGTATATTTGATGTACTTATTGTTTATTTTAATTTTACTGTTGGCATGATGTGAATTTATTATTTTTTATTTTTATACTTTACAGTGCCATCTTTTAGCTTTCCTGCACAAGGTGATGAGATCGTTCCTTCTGAAGACCTGTTTGCTACCCCTCCAATTAGACATCCTTCACACTCAAGGCAGAACAGGTTTGTAATGACTCAGTTGTGTTGCTCTTTATTTTTATCCCCGTTATACATACACGTGCATGTGCATGCGTACGCACATGTTCACTAAATTGGGAAAGTGATATCCTGTTGTTTCAAACGTATCTAAACTTGGATGATTGCTAAATCTCTAGGCTTTGAAGGGACTGGAGAACTGTGATGAGGCTTAGGGTGGGAGTGAGGAATCCATTTTTTCTTGTTCTTTTTTAATTTTTTTCTCACTTAACTATTAGGGTGAATGCTGTTTGTTTGACTCTTCCCAACTAGTTTAGAGTGGCACCAAAGATATTTTTTAACTATGTTGGTGGATGCCTAGGCGCCATGAGGTTTTGCATGAGCGGCCTTGGGAGACTTTGTATGTCCATGCAGGAGGCTTTATGGAGCTGGGTTTCTGTGGAATGGCTTAAATATGCAGTGTTTGGGTTGTGGCTGGGACCAGGTTCCTTTGTTATATCTTTATATATGATGCTGTTCAGTGAGCTCCTATCCACCTCATTAATATATGAAGGCAGTGAAGCCAAGAGTGATTGCCTTTGCTTGGAAGACAACAAAGAATTGTCTACTTCTGGCCCACATTCTATAGCAAGCGTGAACTCCCTTTTGCCAATCATCTTTCTGGCTCCTTGTTGAAACATGGGTGGTTCCTTCTTTGATCAATTCTCTTTATCAAACTTGGCACGCTGGAGGGGAAGGCTGTATAAGAAATTTGAGATGGAAGGCTGCAATGCGTGCTTCTCTGTGGTCAATTTGGTTAGAAAGAAATAACCGGTGCTTTTGGAGTGTTAAGTCTACCCCCGAGGGATTGTGTAATAGGGTGGTTTTGTATTGAAGGGATTGGGTTCCTTGATTGTAGGGTTTTTAACCGGTGCTTTTGGAGTGTTAAGTCTACCCCCGAGGGATTGTGTAATAGGGTGGTTTTGTATTGAAGGGATTGGGTTCCTTGATTGTAGGGTTTTCCTTTTGTTTTTGTTTTCTTTGCTGTCTTGTTTTATTCTTTTTGGCCTTTGGCCCTAATAATATCATCTTTCAAAAAACAGAAAAGAAAAGAAAAAAGAGAAAAAGAAAGAGACAGCTCATCATGTGCTTCTGAAGTTTCACTTCTCTATCAGGGTTTTGGGTGCTGTCATCTTAGCTAATGCTGGGGTGTCCTTTAGTGCCTGTATTGTTGTAGCATTGGAGTAATAGATCTTGCATTGATCTCTACGTAGGAGTAGAATGGGCAGGCCTGGGTTTGATTTGGGCCTGAATTTTATCTGCTTGGGCCAAGCCCATCAGGACTTGCCTATTAAATTTTTTAATTTTGCTCAGCACGGACCTATTGGAAGTCTATATCAACATGCTATCACTTTTCCATTCTAATGCAACTGGCCTGAGCAAAACACATGGACCAGTGATGAATGATATCCCTAGGGATGGATGTGATTGGTCAGTCTGCTGGGAGATTGGTGAGTGGCGCTATCACTGTTGTTTTAGGGTGTCCATTGGGCATCTATAGGTGTTACACACTGCCCTCTGAACCTTCATTTTTTGGACTTTCTCTAAGAGGACATCATCAAATTGAAGTTTTTGACAGTGTTGGAATAACTCTAGCCCGACAGTTTTGGTGGAGCATTTTCAACTTGAAGGAGACTGATTTACGATCATATGCATTGGAGATGGTGTCAATTTGTGGCTATTTTTAGATCATGTATTTATTGAGGAATTTTTAAGGTGTTACAATTTGTTCGTGCTTATTGGGAGGCTAGTGCTTTGGTTGAAAACTTGGGTGATAGGGTGTTGGTCAACCCAACTTTTGCATTTAGAAGCATTTATTATGGGTTAGATTGCAACTATATTCTCCTTTTCTTAATAGAGTTTGATTTATTAAAAAAATCTTTTCACTGAACCATTTTGGTATGGGAGTTTTGGGTCTTGGCAAATTGGTCCCATAATTCACTTAAGCTTCTTTTAATCCTATACTATTAAGTACATCATCATCATCACACTAAAAAGTTTAACATCTCTGAAATGAAAATAAAGGCTTGGCGGGTAGAAGATTTGGTCTTTGGTCTTGCATTATATACTCTTTTTGTATGCCATAGTCCCTTTGCCTTTCATTCATTCAAAAAGTAAAAATAAATAAGTAAAAAAATTTATGAGTCCCCTTGCTTTTGCTGTCCTTTCGGCAGTTGCAATTTGTAACAAGCTCCAAGTTAATCACTATCAGCAACTTACACATGCTTTCCTTTCGTTCCATTATCTTACATTCTTGTTCACAACTCTCTCATGGTGTGGTAATAACCGTAATATAATTTTTTTTATTATACATAGCTACGAAGTTTAGCTTTTGTTCCATTATCCTACATTCTTGTTCACAACACTCATGGTGTGGTAACAACCGCAATATGTATTCATTATATATTGCTATGGAGTTTAGCTTTTTATCTGCATTAGTATTCTTTTAAAGATTGTAAATGCATCAGATATTTTTGATATGCTCACAGTTGATTACAATCTCATGGGCTGTGTCTCAACTATGGCCAGGGAAAATGAATTCGACCTGGAACTTGAAAATATAATGGTCATTGAAGCAATCTGGCTTTCCATTCAGGTATGTTCTCAGCAGCTTAGTTCATCATTCCGTTTTTATTATTTTGGGGAGGTAATTTCCTGCACTGCAGTGTTAGACTATAAAATCCATGAATTTAAAAAATAAAAAATCCTTGAATCATGGTTAAGTCACAAAAAGGCTTTCAAGAGATGGGAGGCTCTGGAGTCTTATGACAGACAAAAGATATTAGATAATCTGGAAATGGAGAACTTTTATCCTTCTTTCTTTTTGTATTTTTGTTGAAGTGCTTCATTGAGTGAAACAGAAGTAGGATTGCAACGCCCTAGTAGTATAGAACCTTCCCAGTAGCAATTTGACCATCGGATATAAGAATGTTACAGATCTGTGTGTAAGTGGGGCATAATATAATGTGGTAGGAACATTCACTGCAATGGTGTATCATCATCTTTTCCTTGTTTGCTTGAAGGTAAAGTGCCTTCCCCTCAATTTATTCGTTGTTAAGCACTGAAGAGGATGAAATCATCAATGAGAAAAATTCCATAAGTTCTTTACAAATTTTTTTTTTTTAAAATAAATAAATTAAATTTAAATCCTTTTATTGTTACATATTATGCCTTGATTGCTAAATGATGAGAAACAAACGAAAAAGTGTAATGATTACGCATCAGCAGCAAATGTTCCATGTTCTACGCTACGACCAAACTGAGCATTAAATGGTAACGTCTGTTTGAAAACTCGAGAAAACTCAAGGCTACTTGGCTGGCTCATCTTGATCAGATTTTATCAAATGTAGAAAAAGCTCGATTTGGTCAAGACCCGGCTGACTTGGTCAACTCGACTCAACAAATCTCGAAAAAACTTGTCAAAACTGGACTCGATGTGCCAAGATATACAATATCTATTTTTAATTTAAATATTTCTGAGTTTTGGTATTTGAAACTCAAAAAGCTTCAAATGTCACTCGACTGTATAGACTTTTGAGTTGAGTTTTCGAGCTTTAAATGTTCGAGGGAGATCAATAGGCCAGCAAATATTCCTTGCTTGGAAGCGAGGGGCTGTTGAGAAGAGGAAGAAAGTGCTTGTGGAGGCTTTCTTTGCTAGCAGTGGTTTGGTCAAAATAGGAGTGAATAGCCGCACATTCTTTAATAGGTTGGCCACATGTGTGCATGTGTGCAGGTGTGTGCGTGCATGCTAAGAACAGGGTCGTTTCTTGGGGTATGAGTCACAGATTATTTGCAAATTGCAAGAGGGAATATCTTATGGGTGTTTGGGACAAAGTATTTTAACGCTGTGGGATGGGGGAGCTGTATGATGGCCCCTCATCATCCCTCTCCCTTGTCTCTCCTTTTGTATTTTGTTCTTAATAAGTTCTGTTACTGTTCAAAACAAAAGAAGCAAATGCAAAACATTCTTTTTATTTTTATCTGTTGTAAAGCTTGAAACCCAAAGTTTGCTTCCATAATTGGTCAATTAACTTTCAGTTTTTCTATCCGAGAGAAAGAAACTTGCTAGACTGTAAAGAGTATAGGGCAGTTATGTTGGCCATCAGCGCAATGTCTGAATTCTGGTTATAGAAGTTCTTTTGGACATGTGATGTGAACATCTTAACAAAATATTAAAGTTTCTATTCCTAAGATATTCTTAGAACCATGGTTTTAAATTATGAAATCTAAGATTAGTATTAGAGAAGCTTTACCATTCTAATTTTGCTACTGGTTGGAAGCCTTTTTGCTTCTTGGAGAAAGCTTTCATTTTTTCTTTGTGCTGGGGCAAGTGACATGAGATGTGACATTCTAGACTCTGAATGTGAGAACCTACTGGTAATTTGCTACGTGTTCTTTCCTGCAAGTATTTATCAATGATAGGGATCCTTCACGACTGAGTTTGATACAGAGTGAGAAACCGCCTTAATTTCAACATTTGTTCTCACTTGGGCGGACAGATTCCTCCAAGGTTTAATGCAGTGAGGTTTTACTTTGTTCTCACTTTTAGATACTGTTGTAAATGATATATTCTCAGCCTCGCTTTCATGCACTAATGACTTATTTATGAGGGAGGTTGATGCCACCACTACAATATTGAGGGATTCACAACAATTGCCCACCGTGCTGATTTATTGGACTGCTTGCATCAACACTTCAACCTTACCTAGTTGTAGGACAAATATTCATGGCACGCCTTTTCTTTATCAACTAGCAAAAACTTTATAAACAAGAGAAATGAATCTACAGAATTATTTCATGGACTTTGTGATCTCAAGGCATTGTGTTACCTGCAAATTTGCAAGCTTGCCATCTTTTCATTAGTTCTGTGATGGATATGAGTCACAGACTCACAGCCGATCTGTAGTATTGGGAGTATTTGGTACATTACAGGGAGTTCTCTGCACAATCTCAAGGGGTGACATGCTTCCTTTTGTGCATTTAACAATGTTGAAGGTGTTGCCATGGGTCAAAAATAATTGACTGTTGTAAGTTGTATGAGCTTGGCTCTAGATAAAGAATTTTGGGTTCAATTATGATGGGGACATCTCGCGCACATGCACGCCCCCTCCCCCACGCACGTATGCAAGGAAGAGGAGGGCCCCACCATCGATCTGGATCGATGACGACGTCTAGGGAGGACCTCCTAGTTAGAGGACCGCGTTTTGGTTCTTTGGAGTGGACCCGATCGTCATGTGAATCCCACCATGGGTTCTCATAATCGTGGCCCACTATTCCAACATCTCGTGCACATGCACGCCCCCCTCCCCCATGCACGTATGCAAGGAAGAGGAGGGCCCCACCATTGATCTGGATTGATGACGATGTCCAGGGAGGACCCCCTAGTTAGAGGACCGCGTTTTGGTTCCTTGGAGTGGACCTGATCGTCATGTGAATTCCACCATGGGTTCTCATAATCGTGGCCCACTATTCCAAACGATCTAGTACTTTGAATTTTGGTTATTATTGTTATTATGAACATCATGGACGATTTACATTATTTTGATTAGTTGTTAATTGTGGTTACTTCGTCTCTAAGTAATAGGTTATGTGCATGATGCGAGTTTTGGGGTATAGGATTTTATTATAAATAGGCAACCCCTTGTAGTCTTTTTTTTTTTTTTCATTGAAAATGATTAATAAAATTCTGCGTTTTCCTGCTTCTTTAATTCTTTGGGTTGTGGAAACCTAATTGGATGCGAAACCCTCTCTTCTTGGAAGGACTAACTACCGTGGTGCGAAGCCACACCCATCCCAAATTGCCATAATCTCCTACCCTCCATATTCCTCATCTCCTACAACCATTCCCTCATCAAATCCACCAACGTTTGTAGCTAATCTCTCCCCTACAGCAGATTTCCAGAATTCGGCCTTGCAGGAGGGCTGAAACTTTAGCGGAGCACCGTGTTCAAACCGATCATCCGTTTAGCCTGAAATTTGGAGGGAAGGTGGCCCATCCCTGGCCGATTCCAGATTCGTGGGCCCCACATATGTGCGGGCCGCCATCCACGCACGTGCGTCAAGCCGGTTTACTGTCTACACGTGCGGGTTGATCACAGGTTCCCTCTTGTCTCTATTTCACTCTTTCGTCTTGTTTTCATAACCCTAACCCTAGATCATCTCAAATCCCCAAGTTCTATTCCGCTTTTGAAACCTTAGGTTTTTCCGAATTGAAACGTGAGAATCCCTTGGATTGAGAAATAATCATTTGCATGTGTGGATGAATCTACTATCCTTTGAGCATTGTTTGGTCTATAATTTTTAATTGATTCAGCCCTAAAATGTGTAGGCTTGGACCCTTGTAGATTCCTCTTGTTGAATGCTTGACTTTATGTGGGATGTGGAATTATTGTGATTGTTTCTAAATTATTATGATCTAAAGCCTGATATCTTGCACATCATATCTAATTTTCATGTCCTGCATCAAATTTGGTATCAGAGCACAATGTTTTTTTTTTTTTTTATAGGGGAATGCATTGCATGTTTAGGGTTTGGTTTATTTTGTCCATGATGCATCATGTCTCATCATATAGAGCTGTTTAGAGGTCCATGATTCCTGATATAAGCTGTTGAAATTTCTGTTATCAGAAAGTTAGCAATTCACATTGCTGAAATTTTCTGTTATCCCTTTCTTTTGACAGCTATATTGCTGAATTTTGGTAGCGTTGTGTAGTTTCCCTCATATAGAGTCTCATAGGATCATTTAGTCCCATTTAGATGCATATAGTCTTATTAGAAAGTCTCTTAGTTGAGTTAGTGGTTGTATGCCCACACGTACGGGTTGTGGCTTTGACTTACACCCTACACTAAACATGGAGCAATTGCAAGAATCAATGAACAAAATGACCCAGCAGTTTGAGTCTTTTAGTAAGCGCTTGGAATAACGTATTAACCAATGCTTAGATCAGCTTACCATGCGTGTTACCTAACTAGAGACCTCCGCCCAGGCAAACCCCACCATTGGGGAAGGTGCCCAATCTCAGGCAAGTGGTCAGGAGGATGGACCAAAGAATGGAGGTGGCCAAGGAATCGGTTATGGGTGCGCACTTGTGCACCCACCCTGTGAGGAACATCAAGACCACTATGACCTCGATGCGCAACTTCTCAAAGGAGTTAGAGTAGATGTCCCTATGTTTGATGGCCACTTGGACCCTAAAGCTTTTCTAGATTGGTTGACAGACATGAACTACTATTTTAAGTGGTACAACATGTACGGCCTTGTGGCTGAGAGTGCACTAGAGGCTAGTGTAGAGTTACCCATTGAGGCCATTCCGGTAGTGGATGAGTTTCGTGATGTCTTTCCTGATGATCTACCGGATGAGTTCTCCCCTATGAGGGATATACAACACACCAGGACGTGAGACACCGTACTACCTATAGTCGAGTTTGCGTTTAATAGTTCTGTTGATAGGTCCACAGGTCTAAGTCCTTTTGAACTCGTTACTGGTTATAAACCTAGGAAACCTATTGATCTTGTCCTTATATCATTGTCCTATAGGCCATCAGAGTCTGCAGAGTCTTTTGCGCATAACATTCACTCATTGCATCAAGAAATCAGGTGAAAGATTACTACTAGTAATGAACATTACAAAATTTCTGCAGACCAACATAAATGATTCAAGGAATTCAATGCAGGGGACTCTGTGATGGTCCGCATCAGGCCAGAGCGGTACCCTCAGGGAGTCGTTCGTAAATTACACGCGTGTAGTGCTGGACCATTCAAAATTATGAAACGAAACGGTCTCAATGCATATGTGGTAGATCTTCCACCTTTCGTGGAAATTAATTTCACATTCAATGTGGAAGATCTAGTTGCATTTCAGGGGATCATTGATACATTGTCTGGCCTTTCACCTAACCATCCTGATTTCTCAGTCCTTTCCCTTGATCTATGGCCCCTTCTCGACTCATCTTCCCAGCCTCTACCTCCCATACCTACCCTTCCCACACCCAGAGAGGAGATAAATGATATTCTGGACCATTAGATAGTATCGACGTCGGACGGAGGATTTCAAAAGTTCTTGGTCAAGTGGAAGTCACGCCCAACTTCAGACAGTATGTGGCTCGTTGAGGAGTTTCACAGACTTGATCCTGACATCTCGGAGTAGTTCAGGAGTTTTGTTTCGCTAGTGGCGAAACCTTCGCAGCCGGGGGAGAATTGATGGGGACATCTCGCGCACATGCACGCTCCCCCATGCACGTACGCAAGGAAGAAGAAGGCCCCACCATCGATCTGGATCGATGACGACGTCCAGGGAGGACCCCCTAGTTAGAGGACTGCGTTTTAGTTCCTTGGAGTGGACCCGATCGTCATGTGAATCCCACCATGAGTTCTCATGATTGTCGCCCACTATTCTAAACGATCTAGTACTTTGAGTTTTGGTTATTATTGTTATGAGGAACATCATGAATGATTTACATTATTTTGATTAGTTGTTTTTTTTTTTTTTTTGAAAGATAACTTGTATTAAGGGGAAACAGAAAACAGAGGAGAAACAAAATCTGTTGAGATGGCAGAAACTATTAATCCTTAAGGGAAAGAAAATCAACATTGATTTCATCCATATGGGCAACCCATTCCGCAATCATGCACTTAATCAGGGAAAACACCTATTGTTCCTTTCAATCCAAACGGCCCACCAAGTGGCCATTATAGTCATGTGCCAGACCCGAGTATGATGTTTTCTTATACGAACGCCGTGCCATGCCTTAAGGAGAGTATCGACGTCTTTAGGAAATCACCAATGGACGTTGAAGCAGGGGAGGATGTCGGCCCAGATGGAAGAAATATACAGACAATGGATCAGAAGATGATTCACTGATTTTTTAGTAGCGAGGCAACAGACGCAAACATTGGGAAGGATCATTCCTCTTTTCCGAAGGTTATCAATTGTGAGAATCCTGTTATTTCCAGCCAGCCACCCGAACACCTGCACCTTTGGAGGAATGTCATATTTCCAGAAGGAGTAAGGGCGCTGAGGATAGGAAGCACCGTTAGAGATGGAGAGAGTTGAAGAGAGACTTCACAGAGAAGGTAGAGGATTTTTCTGCTTTCCAAATGATGGTATCCTCCCAAAGTGGGTTGGGGTGGATGTGATGGATGCATTTCATCAGATTCGCAAAATCGTTGATTTCCCAGTCCTGTAGGTTTCTAAGTAATAGGTTGTGCACATGGTGCGAGTTTTGGGGTATAAGATTTTATTATAAATAGGCACCCCTTATAGTCTTTTTTCTCATTGAAGATGATTAATGAAATTCTGCGTTTTCCTGCTTCTCTAATTCTCTAGGTTGTAGAAACCTAATTGGGTGTGAAACCCTCCCTTCTTTGAAGGGCTAATTACCGTGGTGCAAAGCCACACCCATCCCAAATCGCCCCCATCTCCTACCCTCCATATTCCTCATCTCCTACAGCCATCCCCTCATCAAATCCACCTACGTTTGCAGCTAATCTTTCCCCTACAGCAGATTTCCAGAATCTGGCCTTGCAGAAGGGCTGAAACTTCTGCAGAGCACTGTGTTCAAACCGATCATCTGTTTGCCCTGAAATTTGGAGGGAAGGTGGCCCATCCCTGGCCGACCAGGCCCTAGCTAGTTGATTCCAAATTTGTGGGCCTCACACATGTGCGGGCCGCCATCCATGTACGTGCATCAGGCCGGTTTACTGTCCACATGTGCGGGCTGATCACAGGTTCTCTCTCGTCTCTATTTCACTCCTCTTTCGCCTTGTTTCCATAACCCCAATCCTAGATTATCTCAAATCCCCAAGTTCTATTCCACTTTTGAAACTCTAGGTTTTCCCGAATTGAAACGTGAGAATCCCCTGGATTGAGAAATAATCATTTGCATGTGTGGATGAATCTACTATCCTTTGAGCATTGTTTGGTTTATAATTTTTAATTGATTCAGCCCTAACATGTGTAGGTTTGGACCCTCGTAGATTCCTCTTGTTAAATGCTTAACTTTATGTGGGATGTGAAATTATTGTGATTGTTTCTAAATTATTATGATCTAAAGCCTGAAATCTTGCACATCACATCTAATTTTCATGTCCTGCATCAAGTTAACATAGTTATTGCTATCAAGCCCGTCTATGTGAGTATGGTTTGACCCTCTTGATGGTAAACCATCTACAAATTTAGCTGGGCCTTGATGTGTTCTTGTGGTGGTGGTGGTGGATGGATCAGACCATTGAAATTGGATTTCTGCCATTTGTTGGAGAGGAGGTTCCCATGCACTAGGAGGCTGGATTTGAAAGTAACTTTTGTAGCAGTCATCCAGTCTTTTGCCGAGATGAGTTGAAGAGATGCTTCCAAAGTAAGGCTGAAGAGTGGCATGTTTCTAGGCCTCCACAATGATTTCCCCTATCACTTTGGCAATGGCTTTCCCATGCAAGTCTTTCATTTCATTACTTACAAAGGTTCCAAATTTGCTGAGAAGAACAAGAGGTGTGAATGGTCCAGAAAGGCACTTATATGATCTAGAGAGAAAAAGTGGCATTGACTACATTTGAATTGATATATGCTCTATATATAACTGTTGCAATTAAAAAAAATAAAAAATCCTTTTTTAAATTGGTGAAACAGGATTGTAAAAAGATAGGAAAACACGATGATGATGATGATGATGGTGATGATGATATGCATTAGAATTCCAGATAAGAGCAATACAAGCATAGGTCATTTGAAGGATAGGCAATGGCAGCCTCCTCCTGCTTCTCTTTGAAAGTGGTAAAAGGGCAATCTGGTACGGCCAAGTCCAATATAAAGGATTCACCTGTCTGTCATGTTCTGATCACTTGGCCATGATTAATTAACCAGACTCTGGGGCCTATCTCCTTAGAATTCAAGGTTAGAAATATGAGTTTATTTACTTGTTTAATTGAAGCTGTGAATCATTGTGAACTTCTACTTGTCAATGTTAATTTGAAGGGCTACAGGGGGTTCTGAACTCTTCACCTGGATCGTTGCATTTATGTTTCGTAGAATATTGCGACTAATATATAGATGCTGAATATGCCATCTATTTGTGAGTGTACTTCTGTTTATTGTTGCTAATGCCAATCTTTGGAGCATACTGATCTCAGGCTTCTGCTTAGACACCAAGTGGCATGAGCAACTAGGGACCCCATTTTTAAGCAAAAGATACTGATTTTGGATTCTAGGGCAAAGTTACTTGGACATGCAAATCTTGTATAGTAATGACATCTAATTAGTTGGTCATTTATTGCCATTTTGTTTGGAATGTGTATGTACATGCGCTTGTGCATATAAAAGAATACATAGTGACTTAAGACAGACTTAAAGGTAAACATCACCATGCCCATGCTACTATCTTAAGAAATAAGACTGGCTAAAAAAGTAAAGATCCTGGTGATTTGGTTTAGGTAGGCTATGTCAGGGAATTGATTATCAATCTTTACGATTAATATCCAATATCTCCAGATATCATGTGTTTGTAATAAACTAAAATAAAAACATTTGTCATCAGCTGGTAAAACCAAAATAATGGACTTGGTATTGGACGTTCGTGACTGGGGGGCGGGGGGAATTAAAGGTATATTCTTACCCATTGTTGAATCTGATCATTATTAGTCTAATAAAGTGAAAATAACCTGATTCTGATTTCTTAGCATTCAAGTCTAGCTGGGTACAAATGAACAGAGCCTCTAGAAAGGAGTAGCTGCAATTAAACTGAATGTTTGCAATTCATTCGCTTATGCAAATGCAGCTATGTGTGGTTTGTGGAAGCTTTAACCATGGATGTTTGAACTTCAGTTAAGGATCAATCCCTTAGGTGGTTCAAACCAGGTTGGTTCGTGTCTATACAACTTTAGCCTAGAGTTTGCAGCAACAGTTACTGCACAGAAAATTTACCTGAGTGCCCGGTTCAAGTGTCCTGATCATCCATCGTTTTAACTCTTAACTGGATTTTCAGCTCTTATCGATGAACAGTTAAATCATGGAAACGTTTCTCATCCTCTATAGCTCGCCCCAAGAAAAGGACATGATTGTAATGGAACTTGCATACTATCACAAGAGACTTCCTATAGTTGCCTCTCTGTTTAGTAGGATGTTGTGAAGAAAGTTGTGAGTTGCACTCTGGTTGTCCAATTTTGACAGATGTGCCACTCCAACAATCTTGCCATTCTGGACACGTCATCTAACATCAGATTTGGGGCTATTGTTTGGTTTTGTGATCATTTCATCAAGTACTGGGAATGTTGAGTCTTCGTGGGATTTTCCTAGACACCTAACAACAGATTTGAGACTATTGTTTGGTTTTTTGATCATTTCAGTGCTGGGATTAGTTGAGTCTTAGCGGGATTTGAAGTATTATGGACTTTATTATTTGTTCTTGCTCTTTAGCAATATTACAGTGATATGCCGATGCCTTAATATGACCACTATGACGATGTACCTCAGCACACACCTATGTGAAACCAAAACTGCTGATGTCATGCCTGCAAGACTGCTGGAATATTTGAAGTCTTGGGAGTTGGTGCACTTATTTCTCCCATGAATTTGTTTTTTTGTTGTGTAATTACCCTTTAATATTATAACTGAATAAATCTGGCCATTATCCATTCTCTTCTCCCTTCAAGAGCATATAATGACATATAATGACTTTGCAAATGATCGAATTTGCTGTTGGAACAGGAGAATGGTGCTCCCAGAAACCCAGCTTCTGGTGACACATCTCCAGCTGAACCAGTGTCTGAGGTGATAACCCCAGCAGAATCATCCCCTTCTGGTGGGCTTGCATGTGCAATTGCTGCCCTAGCTGAGCGCCAGCACATGGATGGTGGGGATTCTTCTACTAGTGCCACTGGGAATGAGACTGTCTATGACATGTTGCCAAACTCAGGGGCTTTGCCTAACAGAGATGGGAGAGTTGCAGGGGATTATCCGCCCGAGAGCTGGATTGAGGTCTCGCCAGACAGCGGAAGGGCAGTGCCGAGGGAAGAGGGTGACTGGACAATGGATCATGGATCTGAGGTGGCCGAGGCCGGGACCAGCTATGCCAGCTCGGATGCCACCATGGAGGCAGGGGCCACGTTAACGCTCAATGACGGTGTTGGGGACCATTTTCAGCCTGCCATGGCAGGGCCCATCACTCCCGAGAGCTTTGAGGAGCAGATGATGCTGGCCATGGCCGTTTCGCTAGCAGAGGCTCGAGGGCGGCCGAATGCACAGGGACTTGCCTGGCTTTAGCAAGAATTTAGAAAGGTAGCAGTAACCAAATTGCTTGTTGTCCTTCTCTCTTGCTGTTGCTCCTATTGTTCTTTCCCTGTTTTTTTGTTGTTCTTATAGTATTGTTTTCCTTTTACTTCTGTTTTCCGTATTTACAGATGTATAAAAAATGAGAAGAAGAAAACAGCGATGTTATAGTGGCTGGGGATGGATAGAGAGCTTGACAGGTTTACAGGGGAATCTGCAACAAAGCTATCAGCCTCCTCATTAAGACTCTCGGTAAATGCATTGTTGTGGCAGCATTAACGTTTCCATATGTCGTTTATCTTAATGGAACTCATCAGGTCACTTTCAAGCAGTATAGTATTGATGAGCTTGCCATACCTTAATATCGCCAGCATTTTTCGGAGTCAGCATGAGAGTGCACTCATTGTTGCCACTATTTAGATGGGGCGGTTGTTACAACCACAGGCACCTACATCTGTTGGAAAAATTGTGGAGCCTCCATAAGCCAAGTTATCGTTCTTGTTATTTACGAACTTCATATAATATTCTTTGGCAATTGGAACTACTTTATTTTAGGTCGTGAACTTAGGTTCTCTCTCTTTCTGAGTTTGAGTATTTTCTTTGGATTTATCCATTGTGAACTAAATTTCAACCCGAGGCATAGATAACAGACAACCAAACCATATACTCAGACCCAAAAAGAGAGAATTGAAGTTGACATCCCTAAATGAAGTAGCTTCAATTTCTAACAAACCTTTGTATAAAGTTATTAAATAACAAGAACACGAAGTTAGCTTATAGATGTTCCACAAATTTTTTTTTTAAAAACACGTTGACGATATTGAAGTAACAAGCACATGGCAATTATAATTGATACTAATGCTTACAAGTGACCTGTTCCGTTCCATAGGTTAGCCAAAAGAATTATGGAAATGTTAATGCTACCATAATAATGTTTATTACCAAGGGTCCTAATGAGGAGACTAAGCTTTGTTGCGTATATGGAACTGAATTTTTTATTGCCCGCACTATCCATATCAGGCAAGTCTGCTCATCAAATGGGCCACAATGCTACCCTAAGGGCCTGTTTGGTAGACACCTGTAAATCGATTAATCTCATTTTAGCTAATCATTATTATGTATTAGAGATCATGAACTCTAATATATAATTATGATTAACTAAATGGGATTGTATATTAGAGATCTTGATCTCTAGTACATGAATCTGATTAATGAAAATGAGATCAACTCATTTTCATGCGTCTGCCAAATATGCCCTTAGTGTCTTAATATATGTATTTTATGTCATATAATGTGGCTCACCTGATCAGTGGACAGGCCCAATTTTGTCTAAGAGCATCCAAATGGTGGGCCCGATCCATTGGAGGGATTGGATCTCACGTGTCACATGAATTGGCATTTACAGTTGACGTTGCTCAATTTGTCTCAATGTTTGCCGATTTTAGAAGGGCATACTTTCCCATGCGTTTTCAATCCATACAATTTGTTGTTTAAGAGCCTGTTTATATGCTTGTAATTGGAATGCACTAGAATTCAAATCACACGGTAAATGGAATTGATGCAAATTGGAATCGTCAGTTGTGTTTGGATGTTGTAATCTAAATACAATTGAATCCAATAATTGTGTTTAGTTGCTTATAATTGAAATGTTCATTAAGTAAATTAACTTTAATACCTCAAATTATATATACGTGACATTTGGTATAATAATTATAATAAGCCCATCGAAATATATAGGAAATTCTGAACCTCAGGTGGGCCCACTTTAGAAAATCAGATGAATGGCATTTGCATCTGATTCTCAGCATTTTGACAGGATTCCAATTCACATGGTTTTGCTGCATTAGATTTCCCATTGATTATCCTACGTGATTAGTAAACTGGATGATTTTTGGGACAGGGTATTATGTACATGGTGAGACAAACCTGACCTACAGATCAGATCAGATGTTTGTGTGCCACCCTGTCACATGTCTTGGGGTGTTGATGCACTGCCTCGTTCATGTTTGCGAGCGCAGCAAAGCTCAATACAGTACGGTAATGAAATATTGTTTGCCGAAACCCAGAGAGAGAGAGAGAGAGAGAGAGAGAGAGGGAAATAAAGGTAGGATTCAAACTTATGGAAAGAAGTATGAATGGATGGTGAAATATCTTTCATTCGTAAGATGGTGGGGCCCATCATATTAGCACTATGGGGTAATGGTCCCCACCGGTACAAATTGAGGACAATGGTCTCAAGTACAAATGGAGGAGGAGAGCGTGCTGCGGCAGCTTTTTGATTCCTTGGTTGGACGGTCATAAGAGAACCTAGAATCGGAAGAGCTCTTTTCACTCATGTGTCAACTCAGAATCACTAGTATGTGTAGCCCACTGGGCCCCGTAAAATGGCCGAATCATAACCGAATCTGCTACCATTAATGGGCCACCTTAATAAACTTATGGTGATCTGAGCATTGATGTGTAGAGCTGAATGTGTACTATTGAAAAGATCGGAAGGTGCTACCATAGATGGCCGGCCTACTGTAAGGAACGATCGCTGATCTAACCATTGATATTAGATTTGAATGTGGACCATTGAGAAGAAAACTTCCAATAGCCCACATTCAACCCTACATTTAAATTATCATTGCTGGCCTTTCAGTGTGGTTAATTAACCATATAATGGATACTATATTATTACATGATATATGTATTCTTAAAAACTAAAGTATATGCATGCTATTGTAAAATCAAAAGATAAATATCTACAATCTAGACATAAATCTACACTGCAACTTAAGCGCATGAGCCCAGAATTTCTTGTTGTAAATGACTGACAATTCATTTTAGCCACATGAAGTCGAAAACTGAGGGGTTGGAGATTTAGGTAACTTTAAATTGAATTCAACTCTGGATTATTTTTACTTTCAGTGAATTGCTTCCAGCAATCAGATCATGTAAGCTTATGTATGGTAGCATGGATAAATTATTGGTTGATTGGATGGATCACTTGATGATCGACATAAATGGAAAACATTTGATTAATCATGAATATGCAAATTAAATCACACATGCTGCAAAATCAATTATTTAGAAGCGCCGGATCCATTTGTCTACTTATGCGAATATGCTTGTCACATAAGTTATTAATGTATTCTTATTATTCTACACTATGCAATGAGGTTGTAATGAGATAATGTTACTTTGGTGTCTATTCTCAAGGCCACGAGTACAGATTCAACAAGATCTTAAACACATTGAGAAAGTGGCTACATTAAGATAGGAATACGAAGATGGATTAGAGGAAATTTGTAGATGATTACATATTAGGAAGATGCACATGAGAATTATCTGAGGTGCTAAATCAATTGGAAGATGCAATTTTATTTATATTATTATTTGAAAAAATATTTATATATTATTATATTAAAATTTTCAACGAATTTGGTCTATCAAATTTGTAAAGATAAAATCTGTTTAATTTAAAAAATAAATAAATATACATCACAATCAGAACATTGGGATTTGTGCGCATGTACAAATGAAATTAAATGTACCCAATTAAATATGATCAAGTCTACGATTGATGGTAAGCAGTTAGAGATCGAGACAAATCGCTTTTTGTTCACTTTTAAGTTTGGTGCAGTGTCACTCCTGATGAGAATTATAGTTTCAGAAGTTTCATATTGGATCTATTTGATTAGAGGGTGTAGATGTAGATTTTAAAAAAAAAAAAAAAAAATTATTGGGAAGGATCATAGTAATTCATGGGAGCTGGTCTCCTCTTGAAATTCCAAAATACAAGTACAGGACTTTCATTTAGACACTTCTTGCTCTTCTCTAACTCTCTTTCATCCTGTAAACCATGATCCAACAAATCTAGAAACCTATAGTGTGTAAAGTGATCGCATCTGAGGTAATTTCATATTTGGAAGCCAAATTTGTGAGTCTCTTTGAATTGCATGCCACTAGAATGCCAAAAATGGGAATTTTGCATGCAAACGACCCAGGTGTGCGTGCGAATCTATCAGAATGGGTGCAGATACCGTTTCCCTCTTTTCGAATTCAAGAATACAGTCTCAATAGTCTTATTTCTGGCGCATTCAGCTTCCATCACGTTTTGGAATCTCTTTTGCTTTGAAAATCGGACATTTCAAATTTTCTAACGTTGCAGTTTCGATGTTGTGAGGCAAGAAAACAACACCCTATGTGCTTTGGTTGCTACAACTTATATCCAATCTCTCTCTCTCTCTCTCTCTCTCTCTCTCTGAATTCAAGCTTGTGGGACCCATGCTTTGTAATCCAAGCCATGGATATGATAGGCCTAATCATAAGTGGGTCGGACCTGGTGATCTCCTATATTCGGAGATCCAGGTTTTCTATTGAGGCATGCAAAAGCAGCGGTCTACATTCAATGAGAAGAAATCATATACTGAAGGGTTAAAATATTTCAACGTGGGAGATCCCTACAGCTTCCCCCCATTCATGGAGTGGATAATTATTTCAATGGTTGGACCACATGCATGAAATCCGACTCATTTGCAAACTATGCAGGTGGGCCAATAATCTATCTCTATCTCAGCACATGTGCCATCGATACCACGTCTCCCAAATCCAGGACGTTCATCATGTAGGGTGCACTTGGATCATGCCCTATGCCAAGAGTCAGGCTGGCCAAATCATCTAGTAGAATAGACATGTGCATTGAATGTGGACCTTTGATCCATATTTTTTTTTTTGGGAACCATCCATCCCATCATGATTTTTTTTGCTCGTTTTATGAGTGGGCCCAGCTGTTGTTCGGTCTGGATCATGCTGAAATTGCCCTTACATGATGAATAGACTGGATCTCACACTCATGTGCGATTTCATCATGTGTGCCCAATGTCCACCTAATGCGAGATAGGATTCCTCTTTTTTATTCGTTTGAATTATTATTATTTTTTAATTTCTTGAAAGTTGGGTGATTTGTTTTCTCCTTCATTTTTTATTTGATATTATTAAAAATAGCAAAGTCTATTAAAATAATCAAAGAAAGAACATGATGATGAGAAGGTCCATGAACATGCTGGTCCATTTTTCTTTATTTGTTTTTGAAAGTTATTTGATACTTCGGAAGAGCAAGGCGCTTGATACGCAGGCACTCATAAATCATACAGGTGGCATATATTAAATAAAATTAAACTGACTAAAATTTGGAGCACATCATACTCTAAGTCGCAGTCCCCAAATTGTATTAGTTGAACAATCCTAACCTCTGATTCATGAACACTTGTTTGTAGAAATAGGACCATCGGATTAATGTTCACCAATCAGACAGTCAGATGCTCAGATAACCTTAATTTTTATTTTTTTTTTGTTTATGATACGTTTAAACTGGGACCCACAATTTGGACAGTTCAATTTGAGTTATATATATGCGATGTATGGATTTCTAATTTTTAAGTACCTGTGCATCACCCATCACATTCTGACCGAGTATCAAAGTTGTTCTCTCTCTGTTTTTTTTTTTAAAAACTGCATACATTGAATTTTCACATGGGAATTCCCGAATGTCGTCTACGTACCCCTTTTATTTATCATTTAGAAATATCATGTGTCATCCATGCCATGCATTGTGGACACGTCAGGTATTTTTCAACAAAAGAAACACATGTTTTTTTTATACTAATATCCACATGTTTTTTGTTTTTGTTTTTTTTTTTTTAAAAAAAAAATTTCATGTTCCGTTGATTTATCATTTTAGATTACTCACTGCCGTACGTTATTTGATGCCCATAAATTGGGTGGTTAGGATTTATTGATCAGTGTGATTTTAGAGATATATTCCGTCCACTGGATGGTCTAGTAACTTCACATGAGTGGCACGTGTGAGGAGGATGCATGAGTTATCATCATGTTCAAAGAAACCCAAAAATAAATAAGGATTTCTTGGAAGAAACAGAGATGCAAAGATGGAAAATTGATTAAAGGAGATTGTTTTTGCTCAAAACACGAGCCATGGATGCAAAAGATCAAAGCTTTTCATCTTTCTTCGTCTTTAAAGAAAATAAGGAGACTGAAAGAGGGAAATAAAAGAGGGGGCTGGTTCAGGTTTCTTTTGTTTAGCCATGGAACACGGGTGTTTTTATTTAACAGTGAGAAAGGAATGGGGATTTCACGAATATGGATATGTTGAGGGTATATTTACAATAAATAAAAAAGGGAGGGTTTTATATGAAAAAGCTTTAAAAAACAAAAAAAAACTCTACTTTCAAGTTTCAAGAGAAGATATAGGAAGAGTTTATGGGCCTTACATCAGATGAAGAAACGTAGAATATTGCATGTGTCGTTTCCATCTGGCCACAGTAGGGCTGTCAATGGACCGGAATCGGGCCTGAGAAATCAGAATTTAGCATAGGCCGGGCCCGACGTCCGGACAGAAACCGTTCAAAATTCGGGCCGACACCTACCCCAGGCCCGGCCCAAAGAGAACTACTTTGATACTCTGGCAGAGTGTGATGGATTATAAGCAGGCAGTAGGAATTTACTGAGAATTGTGTAACTGTCACCCAAGTACTCGTCTAAGTTATAGTTACAAGTTTAGATGTACCATAAAAAAGAATATGCTCTTATTTGATTTATCTAAGTATTAGATTTCTTGACATTTATTGGACGGTTTCCATTACTCTCGTTTCAAAAAACAAGTGGCCACGAATCAGGGGTTAGGATTGTCCGACCAGTCTGATTTTTATGCTCTAACTTAATGATCATGGGTTACACAATTTACTCAGTTTCTTTGAGTTAATACATGCCACATGACCCATTTCCAAGTGTCTGTGCATCATGCGTCATACGTAGTCAGAGTATCAAATAAATCCCCTCACACAAGTAGCACGTACCGTACGTTATTGAAGAGAACCGTTGAATAAACCATCGCATTGAAGTAAGATGTTTGCTATCAGGTGATGACTCACCAGGATGAAGGGAAGATGCAAAAACCAGCCTGATCGAAAACTCAGGTGGGCCACAAGACGTGAACATGTGGGTAGATTTCATTATTCCCATTTGTGTGGTCCATTTGAGTTTTTGTGGCATCAATATTTTATATTTTCTGCTATAATTAAGGAGTTCTCACCTGATGGACGGAGTGGATTTCACTTATGCAACATTGTGGGCCACAAAGAGCTTGGGTGTTGTACGCGCTACCTACAGTTGGCGATCCACATCCACCGACCTATTAAAAATAACTTCTGGAAAAAAGAATTCAGATGGACAACATTATTTTCCTGGTAATTAAATCAATGAACTTATAATTAAATGGTTGACAGGCATCAAGATGGGCCCCACACAGCTTGAACGTACGGTGTGTGATCATTCCTCGTGAAGAAATGCACGAAACTTTTTAAGAAATGTAACACGTGGCATGGTTGTACGATAAGATGATAATAACCATCTGATTTCACGTTTGAATTTGGGAAGATCACTATTGTACTTTTGACCGTCCATCTTACTGTTGCCATTGATATGACCTCACGCTGGCAAAAACCCCTTAGACGGAAGTGGATTGCGTACTGAGTAAACTCTGTGGGGTTCACCGTGATTTGTACATTTTATCTACACCGTCCATCCATTTTAACAGATAATTTTATGGCTTGATCCCAAAAAATGAGATATATCCAAATCTCAAGTGGACCTCACCATGGGAAATAGTGTGAATTGAAATTCTACCGTTGAAAATTTCCTCGGGCCCACGGAAGTTTTGGATGTGTAATCTTAATAACAGGTTGGATGACAAATAAACATCACTGTGGGCCCTAGCAAGGTTTCAACGGTGGAAGTCATGACAGATGGGTACACTTGAGCTTTGGTAATACTTTTATTTTATACTCAATCACTAAAATGATCTAGAAAAACGGATGGACGGCGTGGATAACCCACATACATTCATAGTAGGCCCAACTGAGCTTACTCAGTGCGATAAAAGCGTGCGGAGTAACTCAGTATGCAATCCTATTTCACCTCAAGGTCGATCTCACTGCACACAGCCCACGGTGTTTCCCGCTGGGTGCCCCTCCCTAAAAAGAAACCGGTGATGCTGAGATGGTGGGGTATGTATGTATTGTATATCCATGCCGTCCATATGTTTTTCTAGCTTCTTTCAGGACATGATCGAGAAAATGAATCAGACCTAAATCTCAGATGGATCACACCATTGAAAACAATGGTGATTGAATGCCCAAGATTAAAAACTTAGTAAGGCACACTTTATTGCTCACCGTAATGTTTATTTTCCATCCAACCTATTAATAAGGTTACACAGAAATGAGAAAAAAGGTAAAAAGATTCCTATACGTCGATCCTAACTCAACCTAAAGTTCCTATACCTTAACCCTAACCCAACCTCAAGTTGGGAATTCTTAGCCCAAACAGGCTTAGTAGAGTTGATTGTATTGATACATGCTAATATTATTATTATTATATTAATTTATTATACCTCAATACATGTCTTATTTTTTGTATCTATGTTCTTATTAATTATATATGTAATTATTTGTTGTAAAGAACTTCATTTTTTCTAAACAAACAAGCTAAAATATAAGGCAATTACTCTCTTAAAAGTCATGTTGTGTAGCATGCAGTCTATTAAGGAGAGAGAAATCTGGCGTATCATGTTAGCTTGTGTCATCAGAAATTATGTGGACCAATGAGATTCAACCACACTAAAATTTCTTATGCCTTCAACACAGCTATCCACACGCAATTATAATTTATAAGTAACTTATATATTGCTGAGGTTCCGGCTAGGTTGGGCAACCCGAGACCTCAACCTAAGCCTGAGCCAAGTTTTATCGGGTTAGTGTTTGTATAGCCTAAGTCCAAGACTGAACTAGATACATCCTACCTGAACCCAACCCAATGTCAGGTCGGTCACGGGTCCGTGTTGTTGAACCCGCCCAACTTTCAGCCCTACCTCAGCCCCCGCCTGCCCGTTGACAGCCGTAGCAGAAAGGGGCCACAGATGCGGAAGCAATTGGTGGTTAGAACGTTTGTACATGATCTTTTGTAACAGATGGGCCTTGATCAAGCAAAGCCGAACCAAGGAATCAAAAAGTCTATCCAACAACCAGAGAATAACACAAAATATCCACCCCTTTAAATTCAATGGACAAGATGGTGTCCAAATGGAGGAGCAATCAAACTAACGGATGGATCGGTTGGGTACGATAATGGATGATTAAGGTGTAGCTGTCTTTTCTACCCAATGGAAGGTACGGCAACGGCCAAATATCTTCGGACTCCGATCTGGTAGCGACACCGCCAGTACTGACCTGAGTACCAGTAGGTACCGGAAAAGCTGTGGGGCCCATGATCATGTATGTGTTTTATCCACGCCGTCTTTCCATTTTTTTCAACTGATTTTGGGTCATAGCTTAAGCATAAGGCAAATACAAATCTAAGGTGAACCGCTCCAGAGGAAACAAGAGTGATTAAATACCCACCATTAAAAACTACTTAGGCCCACTATAATGTTTATTTGCCATCGAACCTGTTAATTAGGTCATACAGACCTAAGTGAAGGGAAAACATGGATATCAGCTTCATCCAAAACTTTTGTGGCCTTTGGGAAGATTTTAATAGTGGACATTCAATCACCACTATTTCCTATGGTATGGTTCATTTAGATGGATTTGCCTCATTTTTAGGATCATGCTTTTATATAAGCTAAAAAATAAAATAAAAAATGGATGGGCATAATGGATAAAACATGTATATCATGGTAGGGATCACAGAGCTTTCCCAACACCAACCTCTACTGAAGTGGGTGGCAATGTCACTATCGAATCCAAGTCCAATATCTCCTGTTGATGGGTTTACGTGGACGACCTACCATCATAAATGAGAGGGCAATTTCCAGTGGAAGGTTGCATATCTCACGGGGCAGTAAAGAGTCCAATCATTTTCCTACAAAGGCCCTTTGACTACTAACGGATCATTGGACATAAATGGTCAACAACACCTATTTTAGGTGCGCAAAACATTCAAGTTGTGGGGTCTACCATATCATCCTTCTCGTGATAATTATTATTTGAATCATATGAATAAAAGATCACCCTAAGCAGAAAAAGCTTTTCAACTGTGAATGTTTTACAACCATGGTTTCCTGTGGTGCATGCAGGCCACTTGAGCTTTGAATATGCCTTATTTTTAGGCTCATGTCATATATTGTTCCACTAAAATAGATGGACGGCCTGGATATGTCACACACATATGATGGGGCCACTTTTCGAGGAGGAAATGCTCTCTCAATTTCAAATAGAGGTAAAAGTTAGTCATTTGCTATTTATATTGTATTTTACTGGAGAAATGAAAAATCAAAACTCTCATCCCTTTGAATAGGGCCTAGGGAGACACGCTATCAATAAGGTGGACCTCACACGTCACATGCATTTGTGACTAAAGGAGGAAGGAAGAGTGTAATCTCTCTCTCTACAAGACGATGTCTAAGGGAGATGTTCCAGGCTCTCCCCATACTCTTGTGCAGGGCTTCTCTTTTTAAGATAGGATCTATTTATAAAGAAATCTTTCATATGCTTCATTGTATTTGAAATATAGGATCTTTCGTTATCCATGCACCTATATTTGATCTAATAATTTCATTGCCATGACCATCCACATACGACCGAGCGTCCATGGACATCAAGTGGTGGATCTCCATATTTAGACTATTATATTATTATCAAAGTGCAATTTAAATTATTTTAATGATTAAAACAAATGTTTAATATAGAAGAAAACATTTATAAAAATTTTTAGTTACTTGGTGTAATAAAAATACTATTTAATAAATATCCCATCTTCTAAAGCCAAGTCATAAGTATCTTGAAGGATGCATCGGCTACATTGACCTTCTTTTTAATTTATTTTTTTTAAAAAAAAACTATATGATAATCTTATAAAACAAACTAAAGTACATATAATCAAGATGTCGAACCCTCACGCTTCATTAGGTCTAAGGTTTGCATCTTTAAGTTAATCAGGTCTAGAGACTTGATGCTGATCTACCAATGCAAGTGTTCATAGGTCAACCATCCATAGCATACTCACATTTCTTTATAGGGTAAAGGAAGGGAAGAACCTTTATTTATAACACACTCATACTCTTTTATAAAGTAAGAAAAAGACAAACCAACTTATCATAATGTACATTAGTGAAGGTCATTATCCCAATTCACTATCAATCTCCTCACACATAAAGTAATGGCAATATGTTGGTAAGAAAGTTTACTAAGTGACCATAGTACATAATAGAATACTAAGATACAAGAATTGCAACTCTCTCTTAATCAATGGTTATTGTGTTGGATTTTGAATTTTCCAAAGGACAGGTAAAGGAATTTATTTCTTTTTAATTTATGTTTATGTATATTTTATGATACTCTTATATATTAACTATAATATAATTACATATTCAACAAAAATTCATAGCTATTATGATCTATAATTAAGATTATCAGTATCACATCTACATCATCAATGATACTTGAGTTTTAAATATGTTGATTTTTGTACTTTATCTTAATGACGTATGTTATGAGAAGATCCGAATCCCTTATAATTTCGAGGGCCGATGACATCAAACAGGAAACTACTTCGTATGATGCCCATGACTGAAAGATTCACCAATGAGTCATCGATGCGCCTTGGCCCTGAGACTAATGACCAAGAGGAAACTCGACCTGATAAAGTAGGCCTGATGCTTTGCCTTGGATCTCGTGAAAGAATGAAACGCGTGACTAGCGAGAATCTATTTGCCAGCTTGGCTCGGACCGTAAACATGGCCGCTGTTCGATGAAGACATGTAATTACTCTGACTGGGGCCTCATCTGCCGATAGGTCCGAGCCGAATCCGGATCCTGTAGTGAGCGCTCAATGAGCTAAGCTTAGAAACTAACATAAGTGACGGGACCGGTTACTTTGCTTGAATATATGCATGATACACATAATATCCTATGCGATCCTTGAATTACGCACATTATCCTCACGATCCAAAAATTCCGCTGATTGAGTAAATCGTGCTGAGATTGACGGATCTCAACCGTCCGACAGACAAGTATAAATATCAGAAGACCCTATTGCTACAGGTATGCAAGATCTCACACTCTCCCTCTACTTTTCAACTTAAACCCCGATTCCCTTGGCCTGACTTAGGCATCGGAGGGTCCCCCGGCTTAGCCAGGGTTTCCTTTGCTCACCCTTTGTGCAGGACCAGAGTCCATCCGAGAAACATCAGAAGGAGTGGAGGGTGATCCAGATTTTGACCTCAACAATGTATACCTTATTATTATAATGACTTTGATGGAAGATATACACAATGTACAATGATGACCACACATATATACAAACCAATGTCTAACATCCCGTCACCTTTGCTCGAAATGGTGTGGCTCACCTAAATTGTGAATTGGGATGATTTTTCCACCAAAGCTTAAAATCGAGGATAGAATATAACGGATGGAGTGATTTTACATATTACACATGGTGGGCCCCACAGTGGTTGGGTATTTTAGGGTGCCATGTTGAATCAAGTGTTGTGGAGGACTTTGGTGTAGCTCAACCCATGATGCTGTGACCATGCAAGCCAACCTCCAAAGGCCTTATCAAGTGGGGTCAATGTTCCACTGACTGATGTCTAAAATGGCAGGCATTGCAGGCTTACGTCCATCAGGTGGTCAAATCATGGATGTGGACGGTACACTAGATTCAACCAACTTTCTCGGAATTCTTTCATCCAAACGCTGCCAAACAGACAAATTAAGATGATTCGAATTGAATAATCCATATTCCATGGGGAGTTATTTAATACTACGGCTGCGTATTACACATTGGTACGCTGGCTAGTATTAATTTAAGCTAAACTGGCTAAAATGTGGGATCCACTGTGATTAAGTTACAGTGTAAAAATCAGGTTGGTGTAAAATCTTAACCTTTAATTTGTGGACATTTCGTTTTTTTTTTTTTTTTGTAATATTTTGATAACCAAATAACTGATGGGGGAGCGGATTAGGTGGGCCCCAGTCTCAGTCAACACGGACGGGGCAGCCCTTACTAAGGTGCCCACTTTGATGTATGTATTTTTACATACAGAGTTATTTTTTAGGGCCTGAGCTAAAAATAAATAAAACAGAGTTAAATCTTCAGTAGACCATATTATAAAAAACCATGGCAATTGACCATTAAAAACTTCATAAGGCTTATTGTAATGTTTAGGTAATGTTTATTTGCCATTCAACCCGTCGATGAGGTGAGGTAAAACCGGATGAAAGAAAATAATAAATTCAATTTGATCCAAAACTTTTTTAGTCCACAAAAAGGTTTTAATGGTCACCACTATTTCCTATGATATGGTTCACCAAATATTTGGAACTACTTCATTTTTGAGTTCGTGCCCCAAATGATCTGGCAAGATAGATGAACGGTGTGGATGTAAAATACATATATCAAGTGGGCCCGATGGTAAGGGTTTGCACAGGCTTTGGGTGAGAAATTTTCAAAAGACCTGTGTATGATCCATCACGCTCTGTCAGAGCATCAAAGTATTTCTCACATTCTATACTCCCTCCATGGATGATGTATTTGTTAGGAACCGTTTTCATAAGATGAACATAGCCGTTCTTTCCATGCCTCGACAAACATACGGTTGTAAAAATGAGTCGCGTGTCCAAAAGCGTCAACCGCATAGAGATTGTCACATATACGGACAGATGTTAAGCACATGTCAATGTGATTTTTTCGTACAAAATCCAACCCTTAAACAGCGATTTGACACCAACTAGTTTGCTGGTATTGGGTCACTAGCCAAACCGCGTCCCATAAGCCGCCAGCTAGCTCGTGTCAAAGCCCACTACGTTGTATGTGTTTTATCCACGCCGTCCATCCATTTTTACAGCGAGTTAGTTCCAAATATCAAGGAGATCATACCATAGAAACAATTATTATTGAACATCCACCGTTAAAAAATTCCTAAGGTCCACTGTAATGTTTATTTGGCATCCAACCTGTTGATAAGGTCATATAGACCTGGACGAAGGAAAAGAACAAATATCAGCTTGATACAAAACTTCTGTGGTCCTCAAAAATATTTCAACGTTAAACATTCAATCTCTACTCTTTCCTGTGGTGTGGTCCACCTGAGATTTGGATGTTTCTCAATTTTTTTGTTTCGCGCCTTAAATGAGTGGGAAAATTGGATGGACGACCTGGATAAAACACAGACATCATGGTGGGGCCCGCGGAGTTTGACATCAGCTAGCTGGCGGGTGTTGGGGTCACTAGCCAAACTGCGTCCGTCCTGACGGTATAGAGCGTATACTTTCCACAGCACTGATACGCTGCTAGGTGGCATGTCAGCGACAAAGATTGTACAGTACCACAAGTTGTGGTACCTGGGCTGTCGGTCATCGGTTCTCCTTTCTTTTGTTGATAAATGATCACATACAGCTATCTCTTTCCCTCAAACATCTCACATCCGTAGAATATCCAATCCATGCAAAAGTTGGAACATACCACGATGATCACTTGGTACAAAAATCAGTTCCAAAAACTTATTTGGTGGGCCACACCATTACACTGAGTAATACGATCAGCTATCCAATGGTTTAGACTTCTGTCCTGATAGATGGGCGGATCGGCCTGATTTTTCTAACACGTGATCATCACGTAGCCCGCTACTGTACGAAGTAGATGTTCTACACGTGTCACGCCTTGGTTGAAAAGAAATGGCTGCATTGAGTGTCCACGTACATCCGCTGTTTATAATCATTTCTTTTTTACTTGAGTCGCGCAACTCTCTCACAAATGTCATTTCATGGACCCACCTGAGAGTCTCTTTGCGGATCAGAAGTAGGGCTGAAAGTTGGGCAGGTTCAACCCGACCTGACCGTGACTAACCCAACATTGGGTTGGGCTTGGGCAAGATATATTGGGTCTGATCTTAAGCTTGGGCTATACAAACACCAACCCGATAAAACTTGGGTTGGACTCAAGTTGAGGTCTCGAGCAACCCGACCCAACTTGAACCAATTAATATATAAGTTACTTATAAATTATAATTGAGTGTGGATTGTTCGTGTCGAAGACATTTTAGTGCTGTCGGGTCTCATTTGTCCATGTCATTTCCAATGACTCAAGCTAACAAGATATGCCAAATTTCTCTCTCTAAAATAGATTGCTTACTATGCTACATGACTTTTAAAGTAGTTGTCTTATATTTTAGGTTGTTTTTGTAAAGAAAAAATTTGAAGTTCTTTATGAAGAATAATCATATATATAATTAATAAAATTATAGATAAAAAAATAAATAATATACTAAAATATAATAAATTAATGTAATAACGAAAATATTAACACATATATCCAACCAAACCAATCAGCCCGACCGAGCCCGCTTGGGTTA
The DNA here is from genome assembly GCA_030180095.1 of Magnolia changhungtana. Classification (NCBI taxonomy): domain Eukaryota; kingdom Viridiplantae; phylum Streptophyta; class Magnoliopsida; order Magnoliales; family Magnoliaceae; genus Magnolia; species Magnolia changhungtana. The sequence continues at coordinate 13,503,218 of JASAUF010000411.1, read as the reverse complement.
GGCTTGGGTTGAGAATTCCCAACCTGAGGTGAGGTTGGGTTGGGTTGGGTTGGGTTGAGGAATAGGAACCTTGAGTTGGTTAGGGTTGACCCAACCCGCCCCGCCGCCCGTACTTTCAGCCCTAGTCAGAAGTAAAATATCTCTTCCAAGGTTATTCGGGAGAGTAGGATCATCTATCTTCCTCTCTGTACTTGGCAACTTAGTACCTATATATGAGATCTGGACCGTTGTGGTCATCATGTGCCACGTGGATGGAAGATCCTGGCTGTTTATCTGATGAACTACTAAAATCAGAGCAGTCTGGCAGAAAATTATGAGCCAATGGGCACTTAAAAATGTGGCGTCATTTCTCTACCTCTTGTTCTTTCAGTGAAGTGTGGCCCATATATTGATTACACCCGTCTGATTTTTGTAACAGGATATATATGCAGTGTGGCCCACCTAATGAACAGGTTGGATCTCACTCACAACTGCCACATAACATGGTTTCCATTACAATTATGAAACTCCCCAGCTGTGCTCGGAACATTTACACCTGTGAGGCCATTGTTTTGGTGATCCAAACCATTGATCTTCTGGATCCCATCATGGATAGAACATTTCCTAAGGATGTTAAGGAAAAGTACACCTAGATTTCATATTCACTGGAAAAAAAAAAGGCCAAAATCGAGCAGCTAGGTTCTTCCAATCTTTAAGATCTTGGGGTGTGATCTACCCATGAATGGATTGGATGAACACACATTATTGAGGGTTTCAACCGCTGGGTTCAACATCCCAACTGTGACATGTGGTGTGATTGTGACCCGCCTGTGTTTTTGATCCGTCTGAAATTTGGGACACGGGATGAAATTGAAGGGCCACACCTTATGGACGGAGTGGATGTGGGTCCTACATCATGGTGGAGCCCATGCACACAATTGCAGAAGAAGCCTATTTTTAATTAGTTGTAAAGCAACCGGCTTCTTACACAAAATAAAAACCCAGTCATCCAGGAAGAGCGCCACATGGCTGCTACCCTGAGAGTGGGGCCTACCTTGACGTATGCATGATATATCCACAACGTCTATATGTTTTTCCAGCTTCTATTAGGACATAGTCCCAAAATCGAAGTAGATAAAAGTTTGAGATGGACCACGCCATAGGAAACAATGATATTGAACGTCCACCGTTAAAAACTTCATAGAGTTCACTGTAGTGTTTAATGACCATCCAACATCTTGATAAGGTCACACAGACCTCTATGAAAGGAAAAAACACATGTCAGCTTAATCCAAAACTTCGTGGCCCACAAAAGGTTTTTAATGGTTAATAACCACTGTTTCCTGTGGTGTGGTCTGCCTGAAGTTTTGATCTGCTTCATTTTTTTCCACACGATCTAAAATAAGCTGAAAAAATAGATGGACGGCGGGGATATACAATGTATACATCGAGGTAGGCCATACTGTCAGGGTCCCACCAACATAGCTGGTTCCGGGGTCGCAATCGCGCTCCGTATCATTGGAGGAGCTTGAGTTGTTTCGACGGTGGGTGATGCGACACGTGTCAAATAAATGGGCTCCACGTAATAAAGAGGTTGCTTTGGGGTAGGTTGAGAAACATCTATGATGTAGTGGAGACAGGTAAGTGAGTGCATCCCAGCCCCAGTGCCTTCACATGCAATGTCTTGAATGGTCATGGTTACCTACACCACATCACATGTGGTGTCCTTTGCACCCATGCTTTTCATTCAAAGGGCAAAATATCCTGATTTTCCAGAGACTGCAGGCCATATGATCTTTTAAGTTACTTGAAAGGGATGTCCACATAGCCTTGCTAAGCCTACACGCGTGTGCAGTAATGCGCATGTACACGCTACACAAAGTGCCAGCATGGCAGGATAGGTCAGAGATCCAGTCCATCCATCAGAAAGGAAACACTATATTGATGCTCTAGGCTAAAGTTTACAAAAAGAAATGGACGGATTTGAGAAACTTGGATACATTTTCATACATTGGGGCCCACAGATTAGTGGACCAGATTTATTTTTTGGAAGAAAATAATAGGCCGTGCTAACCTGGTGGATGGATTGGATCTGGCACTCGTGTACCATGCTTTCACATGTGTGGCGTGTGCATGAGCTTTATTGGACCCGCGTGTGCACTAAGCAAAGCCGGATATCACCCAGATTATCGTTGGGGAGGAAAGGCATTGAATGGAAAGTCTTGCTTTATATGGCGAGGCCTGATTCATTCCACAGCTTTGTAGGTTTAGCTTAAGTAACGACGCGTGGGGCCCTCCTTGATGCGTGCCTGAGTTTCAATCCTCTGGTTTCTATTTCCCTTCATCCAGACCTTCTTAGTGTTGGATTGCAAATAAACATTATGAAAACCTTATGAAGGCCCTTTGGAATTTTTAATGGCGAGGCACTTAATCACCACTTTTCCTGTGGTGTGGTCCACCTTAGATTTGTATCTGCATAATATTTCCCTCTCCATCCTATAATGGGCCCACACTGGGTTGATTTTAAGGCAGTTGTTAAAAACTCAAGTATATGCACTCCCAGCAGAAAGCAGAAGGAGATCATATTATGGAAACAATTGGAATTGAATGCTTACATATGAAAACCTATTAGGGCCCACAAAAGTTTTAAATCAAGCTGATATTTTTGTTTTCCTGTCGTCTATGTGTGTGACCTTATGAATAAGTTACATGGGCTATTTATAAAAGTTTTAAATCAAGTGAAATTTGTGTTTTTCGTTCATTTGTGCCTGTGTGACCTTATGAATAGATTGGATGACAAATAAGCATGGTTGTGGCCCTAAGAAGGTTTCAGTGTTGAACGTTATTATCCCTATTTTTTATGGTGTGGCCCACTTGATTTATAGATATGTTTCAATTTTGGACTTTATGCCTCAACATGATTGGCAAAACGGATGGATGGTGCTCGAATAAGACTCATGGATCACGTATAGGGTTTCCTCAATAGCTTAGGTGGGCCACGACACATGATTTTAAATTGATCGGGGCCATCTGAATTTTTAATCAGCCTGATTTTTGGTGAGCAATGAGAACATGACCGGGCATACATGATGAATTGATTGGATGTCATACACACATCATGGTGGGCCTCACACGTCATTGTCAGTTGAGCTTTATGGCATGATCATCAATTAAACTCATGTGTTAGTTTTGCACCATTTAGAAAATAGTGAGGACTTTTGAACCGTACACATGGCATAGTTGTACTGCGATTTAGAGTTTTTAAGTGGCCGACCCTACTGGAGCTGAAGCATGTCTGAATTGCAGTACAAAGATATATTAACAGTCTCATTTTTACCTTCCAACTCGGAACACACTGTTTTAATTTTAACCATCCATTTGCTAGCCATTATCTGGATGGTTAGGATTGCTTGATCAGGCCGATTTGACAGATATGCTTGGTCCACAATGGGTCCTACAATTTGGATGGTCCTGTGCATGTTAGTGCCCCATGTGGGGAGCATGAGTCCCCACCATTGATATGATAACCCTATAAAATAATAGACAATTCATGAATAAAATTGCCTAGGGCCTGCTTGATTTTCCTTGCCAACTTTAAATAAGTTGTAAATAATTATTTACTTAAATAAATACGGCATCTTTTCTAATGTTTGGATTTGACAGCCTACTTTTTTTTTCTATTTTTTCAATGAAAAAATTGACTGCACTGAGAAATATGTGGGGCCCACTGTGATATATGTGGCTTATCCACACTGTTTATTTGTTGTGCCGGCTAAATTTTGGGCATAAACCAAAAAATGAAAGTGGACCACACCATAAGAAAAAGGGAATCAAACATCTACCTTAAAAACTTCTTAGAGCCACTTTTTTCTTTTAGTATTGGCCACTTGAGTGATGGATTTGTCTCATTTTTCAGCTTATGCCTCAAAATGTTCTGGTAAAATGGATGGACAGCATGGATATGTCATATACATCACGGTGGGCCCACAAATATAAGCCAATACTTTTGGACTAATTTTACTGAACTATTTCAAATAGGATGAAAAAGATAATAATTACTTATTTATAATATATTTATATAAAATTTGGAAAATATAAGCTACTTCACTTGACTCCGTTATTGTGGGTGGACCTGATTTGCAAGTCAATCTACCACGTGTCCTGAGAGATTGCCCTGCTGGATCCTCGAATCCACTCACATGGTGTAGCACCATGGTCATATTTCTCAGCAGTTTCTAGTCACCTTGCCTTATTCCGGGCAATTAAAATCTCAATTAAATAATGTCACCGAAGACCCATTTTGGAAACAAAACCATTCGAACCGTCTGGATCAACTGATCCAACGGCCCAACTTTTCCTTTCAGTTCTGTCCGGTCCCACCATGTGGGTGAATTGATATAACGTTTATTTTCAAATGGGGTCCTGCTTATGTTTATACTAAAAGCTATTATATCTGAACAACGTTTTAATGAAACTCCGAAGAAGTTAAGAGCATAGTTCAAAAACCTGAAAACTCGACTCAGACCCAATAGTCAGCCAGGTCGAGTTGATTAGATGACTTGACCTAAATCAGCTAGATATTAATAATTAAATTAAGAAGATCTTTGGTAAATAGTAAGTCATTAAAATACTACTAGTATAAAAATGGTTCATTTTGCTGGAAAAACCAAATATATGGTGGGTTGAGAAGAATTCTCATGTGCCGACTCAATGAATCTCGTCAAATTAAAAGCGCAAGTCTTGCTCATCCATGGGTTTGTAAGAGAGCATTTGGATATTAAGTTGTTTAAGATAAGCTATTTATTTCACAAATAGTTTATTTTAATTTCTACTTATTAAGAAGATAAGTATATTTGGCAAATAATATACCTAACCGTGTTTACTCTCTTTCCTCTCTGCTAGCCTATCTTCGGCAACTTTTGAAAAGTTGAAAAGGTTTTTTTTTATTTTTTATTTATTATTTTTTTTATTTTTTAAACTAAAGTAATTATGTACTTTTAAGTTAAAAAAAAGTTACTTATAATTATTCATAATTTAAACTTTTTTTTTTTTTTTTGTTAGCTTGTTAGTACACCCGACTGTCAGTTCACACATCACTGTTAGCCACCCCCACTAGGGAATCGATGCCAACACCTCGGTGTTGACACGAGGTATCTTTCACTCAATCTACCACTTGAGCTATGGATCTGGGTGTGTTCGTAAATTAAACTTACTTATATATTACTTATAACTAATCACAAACCAAACTTACATGAAATAAGTTACTTATCTAATGTTGTTAGTAAAAAAGTAACTTATGTGGTGGTATTCAGACAAGCTCTAAGTGATTTAGTTTGAAATCGAATTGCCTCGAGTTGACTCAATATGTATGATGCCAAGTCTGTTGGGTTGCCTTGCACAAACCTTTGGATATAGCCTCCCGAAACAAACCAGAATTATGGATAATAAAGCAATGAAATAAATCAAAGCATCAATCACACAACACACAAGAGATTTTTGCGTGGAAAATCCTCAAAGAGGTAAAAACCACGGGACCTCGTCCAGATCAACAATCCACTATGAAGTAGAACGTTACAATCTTCTTCATTTACGCAGGAGTGGATAAACAATAAGAGAAATAGAGAAAATGAAGAGATCTAACCGATTATGAGGACATAGAAGCGCTGAGATATAAATTACAAAGTAGAAAAATCTCCACGAGCAGAACCTCTCTTCTATAAGCTTCCTCTCTCTCTTTCTCCCTCTCTCTCACCTTTGATAGCCCTCTTATATTTTTCTCATCAACACAACATACGTAGAAAAATCCTAGGGACCCTTTTTTATAGTTTTAGGAAATCCTTTCTGCATCCTAGTTGTGAAAGGACTTGCGTATCCCAGTTGCGAAAGGACAACGGGTCAAAAAAACCCATCAAATCTCCCCCTTTTTTACCCAGGAGGGATTCACCTTCTTTAAGCCAGCTAGGTTTCTACAAACCTCAAACTTTCCCTTAAACAAGGCCTTTGTCATCATATCTGACCCATTATCGTCCGTGTAGACCTTCTCAAGCTGTAACACCTTCTGTTCCAAAGTATCCCTGATCCAGTGATACCGAATCTCTATGTGCTTTAACTTGGAATGCTGACTTGGATTCTTCCTCAAGTGTATAGCACTCTGACTATCGCAATAGACCACGTGCTCCTCCTGCTTCAGGCTAAGTTCCTGTAGGAACCTCTTCATCCAAAGCATCTCTTTACATGCCTCTGTGACTGCAATGTACTCGGCTTCTGTAGTTGACAATGCTACGACCTTCTGTAGCTTGTTCTGCCAAGAAACCGCTCCCCCTGCAAACGTGAACATGAACCCCGATATAGACTTCCTGGAGTCTATGTCACCTACCATATCTGCATCTGTGTAGCCCTCTAACACAGGTTTACCGTCACTATAGCATAGGCTCAACCTGGATGAGCCTCTTAGATACCGTAGTATCCATTTCACCGCTGCCCAATGCTCTTTACCAGGATTGGCAAGATACCGGCTAACAACACCAACCGCATATGCTATGTCTGGGCGTGTACACACCATAGCATACATCAAACTTCTTATAGCTGATGCGTAGGGCATCTTTTGCATCTCATCCACCTCTGCCTTCGTCTTGGGACACTGCCTGTCGCTCAATCTGAAGTGACCATCCAGTTGGAGACCGACTTGGCCACCAGATTCATATTGAACTGCTCTAGGACTTTCTCAATATACCGCTCTTGTGACAACCAAAGCTTCCTACTGCTTCTGTCACGGGTTATCTCCATTCCTAGGATCTGTCTAGCCGGGCCCAAGTTTTTCATTGCAAAAGACTTGCCCAACTCCTGTTTCAGCCTGTCGATCTTCTTGATGTCTTTTTCCATGATGAGCATGTCATCAACATATAATAGCATAACTAAGAAATCACCATCTGAGAACTTGCGCGTGAACACACAGTGGTCCGACTCCGTTCTGTCATACCCATGTTTCAACATAAACGAGTCGAACTTCTTGTACCATTGCCGTGGAGCTTGTTTCACCCATACAAACTCTTCCTCACCTACACACCATATGCTCCTTGCCTTTGACTTCGAACCCCTCTGGTTGGTGCATGTAGATCTCTTCTTCCAGGTCACCATGGAGAAAGGCAGTTTTAACATCTAACTGCTCTATCTCCAGATCCATGCTAGCCACCAACCCAAGCAACACCCGTATGAATGTCATCTTCACCACTGGTGAGAATATCTTTTCGAAGTCTATACCTTTCCTCTGACCAAACCCTTTCACCACAAGTCTGGCCTTGAACCTCGTCTGTGAATTCTTCTGCTCAATCTTCTTTCTGAACACCCACTTATTGCTCAAAGCTTTCTTGCCCTTAGACAATTTCACCATATCATAGGTGTGGTTCTTATGCAAGGATTCCATCTCCTCTTGCATACCTTTCAACCGCTCCCCCTTTGCTTGTCGGCTAGGGCCTCAGAATAATCTTCTGGCTCTCCCCCATCAGTCAGCATAATGTACTCATGTGTCTAGTACCTCTTGGACGACCGTCTGTCCCTAGATGACCTCCTCACTTGTGGCTCAACAGGTGGATCAAGTGGGGGCTGTTCCCCTAGTCCATCCTCTGAAGGAACTCTCTCGTCCTCTGCACCTTGCTGTACTCCCCTGTCATCAGGCACCACGGGAGGAATAATCGGATCCATGTCCTCTAGCTCACCTGAACTAGGCTGATTCTTCTCTGGTTTACCAATGTCTTCTATACACTGATCTTCAAAGAAAACCACATCTCTGCTCCTGATGAGCTTCCTCTCGGTCGGATCCCACAATTTATAACCGAACTTTTCATCACCGTACCCTAAAAACACACACTGCCTGATCTTCATATCGAGCTTGGACCTCTCATCCTTTGGTACGTGAATGGATGCCCTGCATCCAAACACCCTGAGATGACTGTACGATGGATCATGTCCAGTCCACACCTTCTCAGGTACTTCTCCATTTAACGGGGCTGATGGAGACCTGTTTATCAAATACACCGCTGTGTGCATTGCTTCTCTCCAGAACGTCTTGGGCAATTTCGCATGGGATAACATGCATCTGATTCTCTCAATAATGGTGCGATTCATTCGCTCAGCTACACCATTATGCTCGGGGGTCTTGGGAACCGTTCGTTCATGCCGTATACCCAGGGACTTGCAGTACTCGTGAAAGTTGCCAATGTATTTACCACCATTGTCAGTGCGGATGCACTTCAATGATTTACCTGTCTCTCTCTCGACCATAGCATGAAACAATTTAAACACACCAAAGACCTCGTCCTTGGATTTCAAAGCATAAACCCAAACCCTCCTAGATGCATCATCTATAAAAGTAACAAAATACAATGCCCCACCCAAGGTTTTTGTCCTCATAGGACTACAAACATCAGAATAAACCAAATCTAATGCATGCACTTTATTAACATGAGAAGCAGTTTTAACAAATGAAATTCTATGTTGTTTCCCTGATAAACAATCAAGACAGGTTTTGAGAGGTATACTTGTCACATCTGGAAGGAGCCGCTTCCTTGCTAGTAGTTGAAGCCCTTTTTCACTCATGTGGCCTAGACGCCTGTGCCACATGTCAATAGCTGAATCTTCCACTGCGTTCAATCCACCCTTGCACATACTGACACTTGCCTTGTAAAGGGTGCAACACTTCTTTCCTCTAGCCATGATCAACGAACCCTTGATGAGCTTCCATCGCCCATCAGCAAACCGACTTTCATAGCCATCATCAGTCAGCCTTCCCGTCGACATCAAGTTGAGGCGAAGGTCTGGGATATGCCTCACATCCCTGAGAACCAATGTGCAGCCCACATCGGTTTTCACACAAATATCACCGACTCCCACGATCTTTGATACGCCAGAATTTTTCATCTTCACAGTCTCATAGTCACCTGACTTGTAGCTTGTGAAGAAGTCCCTGCGTGGAGTCGCATGAAAAGAAGCTCCCGAGTCAACCACCCAGTCGGTATCCTGACTCGTAGCCGTGAGACATACATAGTGATCTGCTGAAAGAATAACTACCATGTCGCCATCTGAAGCGACCACAGTGGAATCTGATTCATCTTCCTTCCCTTTTCCTTTCTTGTCATTCTTTTTACTACGACATTCATGTTTATAGTGACACTTCTTGCCACAGTTCCAGCAATCAACATCTTTTTTGTTACTCGACTTGCCTCTTGATTTATCTCGGGCCTTCCCGCCCTTCCTGTTCTTTCCTCTCCCCCGTTCCTGCGTCACAAGAGCCTCTTGTTGAGTAGACCCCTGAGACTTCTTCCTTGTCTCCTCATTGAAGAGACAACTGGTTACCTGTTCCATGGATATCTTTCCGTCTGGCGCGGAGTTACTTAGAGACACCACCAATGTCTCCCAACTGTCAGGTAATGAACTAAGCAATAGTAAAGCCTACAATTCATCATCCAGGACCATCTTCATAGAGGTGAGTTGGTTCACTATATTGCTGACCTCGTTCATGTGCTCGGCCACAGAACCACCATCCTTGAACTTGAGATTCACAAGTCGCCTTATCAGAAATATCTTATTACCGGCTGTCTTCCTCTCATACAGCCCTTGTAATTTTAGCCATAGGCTAGCGGCTGAGGTTTCTGTAGACACATGGTGAAACACGGAATCATCCAACCATTGTCTAATAAACCCCACCGCCTTTCGGTCCGTCTTCTTCCAATCATCATCAGTCATATCCTTGGATTTTGCTGATATGCCTAAGATTGGAGAATATAGGTCCTTGCAATAAAGCAAGTCCTCCATCTTAGCCTTCCATATGGTCCAGTTAGAACCATTGAGGCTGATCATCCTTGAGCCACCTTCCATAATTCAAAACCGATCCTACCCGTTCAATGAACCTGGCTTTGATACCACTTTGTTGGGTTGCCTTGCACAAACCTTTGGATCTAGCCTCCCGAAACAAACCAGAATTATGGATAATAAAGCAATGAAATAAATCAAAGCATCAATCACACAACACACAAGAGATTTTTACGTGGAAAACCCTCAAAGAGGTAAAAACCACGGGACCTCGTCCAGATCAACAATCCACTATGAAGTAGAACGTTACAATCTTCTTCACTCATGCAGGAGTGGATAAACAATAAGAGAAATAGAGAAAATGAAGAGATCTAACCGATTATGAGGACATAGAAGCGCTGAGATATAAATCGCAAAGTAGAAAAACCTCCACGAGCAGAACCTCCCTTCTATAAGCTTCCTCTTTCTCTTTCTCCCTCTCTCTCACCTTTGATAGCCCTCTTATATTTTTCTCATCAACACAACATACGTAGAAAAATCCTAGGGACCCTTTTTTATAGTTTTAGGAAACTCCTTTCCGCATCCCAGTTGCGAAAGGACTTTGCGCATCCCAGTTGCGAAAGGACAACGGGTCAAAAAAACCCATCAAAGTCATCAAGTGTTAGAACTATGGCCACATTACATGGGTACTCAATCACATGATCTCAATGTTAAAACGGAGTCTGTCTACCACTAAGCCATAGCATAAGACCCTTTTTAATCCAACATGCCCAATGACATTTATTCACATGGGAAGATGTTTGGAGCAGTAACTATTTTGGAAACACATCCAAACAAATCTTTGTTTTCACCAAACATCCATAGATGGACAGCTCCAAGTCGGATTGAAGTAACCCGGATGAGGCCTTTGTAGATTGCATCATCCAGTCCCATGAAGATAGTTACACCCAAACAGACCCTCAGATGCATTGCATGAATAGAAAATTAGGCATCATGCAAGGAGAACTGACCACCTACAGGCAAGATATTACAATGTACCACTTTCCCACGAACATGTCTGTCATGTAGGACACTATTACCATGAAAAAGGTAGGACCCACTTTGAAGATCACTTGGCACAAAATTCAGTCTGGTCCGCTCTTTAGGTGGACCACATCGTCAGAATCAACGGATAATATTCAGTTGTCTGATTCAAATACCAAAGTGGGCCACCTATTAAGTAAAACAGCCTGATTTTCAAGAAATGTGATCTTAACTTCGGGGCCTATTTGATTTTTCTTGGTACCAATTTCATAAATAAGTGTCACGTTGGTGCCAAAGAGGTGCCATGCCACAGTTTTTGTGGTACTATTGCATGTATGGGATCAGTTATCTTTTATGAGAGGACCAGTCGCCTACAACTAGCTGGAAATTAGGTGGTATGCCACCCTCTAGGTTTTTAGTTGGTACGAGTGGGCCCCATGAACGAGAAATTCCCCTGATTGGAGAATACATCCATGAGTGACCAACAACAGGTGTTGAGAAAAAATAAAGCAACGGTCCACATTCAACCAACAACAAAGAGGCAAAATATTGTACAGCTAGCATCTTCCACATTATTCATTCATGGTGAGGCATGTCATATCAATCTCTTGGAACACTAAATCATTGCATTCCCTTTACAAACTAAAAACAAGAACGGTTGGTGTAGGAGCTTTTGGCTTTGAAAGTTACGTGAACTTTCAACACGACCCATTTTTTTTACTTTGCAAAGGTACATGCGTAGGCCTGTGGAGCCGTGAAAATAGTGGGCCGCACCGTGAAGATGGGCTGGTACAAGTATAGCCTGATCAATTCATCAGGTGGGCCACAACATGGAAATCGATGGACTACCGGTGGGATGGCCCAATGTACATATGCAGTGGTTGAATGTAATTTTAATGCTAGTTGATACTCTGCAACATGTGCTCAGGAGAACACCCAAGCATTTGTTGATTGATGTCTTAAATGTGTAAATTAACAGGTCTGTGGATAATATGTTTGATGCCATTGAGTAGACTTTGATACCATCGAAGTCTTGCTCGATGCCATTGTACGAGTCTGAAATTTCTCATGTTGGTTGCTGGATACCTAATTTTTCATGTTTAGTCGCTGGAACATTTTGATGGTTAGTTCGATGACATCGAAGGGGTTTGATGCCATCGATGGTCTGTCGATTCCATCGAAGTTCCATTGAAAGTACCATCGAACGATCACTCAGAGTTATGCAAAGTTGCATAAGTGTAAGATTTGTTTCATATTTTGATTGTGATTCACCTAAAAGCTATATATATATTAGTGTAATTGGGATTAGAGTGTATCTCGGAACTTTCCGATTCATTCCTAGAGTTTTTAAGAGCTTGTAAGGAAAGATTTAAGGCTTATTCAAATTGAGTATTCTCTCTATTTCTTATAATTTCTGCTTTCATAGTGCATTACTGTCGTTTTGTTCCATGGTTTTTTTTTTCTGTAAGGATTTTTCCATGAAAAAAATTCAGTGTCTTTATGATTGGACTTAGTTATTGTGATTGTAATACTTTGCTTGATTTATCTCTGTGTGCTTTTGCGGTCTCCTAACAGATCTTAGTGGCTCACCATGTTGTACTTGTGATATCCACTCCATCCATCTTGTGATCCTTGTAACTTTCACCTACAGTCCAGAAACCATCTACATCCATAACTTAGATTAGCAGCACAGGGGAAACATTGTAAAATCATGCTGAAAACTTTCAAGTACATACCCTGTGGCCCGCCTGAGTTTTATATCAGTGTGATTTTTGGATTTGTACTTCACCCTATTTGAATTTTGAATTTCCTGTTCACCCTAATGAGGCCTACCCGATGAACGGTTTGGATGGAACTTGTTATGGGAAGATCCGAGCCGATTACAGGCAGAAGGATCGACGGTTCATCACTCCGAGCGGAGAGTCCGAACCTCGGAGTAATACTAGGAGAATGAGTTAAGATGGACGAAGCTCCCATTCTTGATCAGCTTCTTCCCAGGGGCAATCGGAAGAAAGAACATTTGGGTTGTACGATCAACTCCGAGCAAATGGCTCAACGAAACCAATCATCAGCTCGGATTAGTATCGTCGTCCTCAGTCTAGCCGAGCCGAGGTATCTCCGAGGATAAAGGTCCCACGCGCTAAATGAAGAAACTGCCATGTATAGAAATGCGCTATTAACTCGCCCGCAGATACGCACGTCGTAGGACACGATCTTCGGATTCTGAGCAATATCTCCACGACCCACGTATCCCACTGATTGTGCCGAGATGATCGGACACGAATCGAGCGAATGAGGAGGTATAAATATTACACCATCCCATAAGCAAAGGTACGCAACATCTGATATTCAGCCCTTCTCCTAAACTTAGACCCAGATTCTGTTGTCCTGACTTAGGCATCGGAGGGTCCCCCCTTAGCCATGGTCTCCATTGCTTGTGGTTTGTGCAGGATTCCTAGTTCGACGCCTGCTTGGAGTACATGAAGTGAGGAGGAGGGTTAACCAGATTTTGACCTCAACATTTTTGGCGCCGTCTGTGGGAAGCTGATACAAAAAAGTCAGTTTCCTGTTCTTGAAAGTTATGGCTAGAGGAAAGAAGAAAGCTGTGGTGGCGGAACCGGAGCAGACCCGCTCCTCATCACTGCTTCATGCGGAGTCTGCTCCGGGCCCATCTCAGCGTTCTCGCAATCGTTCCAACAGATACCGCGCTTTACAAGGCGAAGTGCAGGCCTTGCGCGATGAGTTGCAACGGATGAGGCAGGAACGCGAGCCCCAAAGAAGCCCGAGCGGAGAAGTCCAAGCACTGGAAGAAGAAGTCGGACCAACCGTTCAAGCCCATTCAGCAACAAGAAGTCCGGGGCGCGGAACATCTCCGCAACAATCTACCCAAGCATCGGTGTCTGCTCAAAACCCTCCCCGAGCTCCTACCAGGAATGTGACGACTCGGGCCCCGACGGACGTCCCAGCCACCTCGGCTCTGGCTCCAACGGACCTTCGTCACACCCTGGAGAGGAGAAGGGAAAGAAAAATGCCTGAGCCGGAAAGCATTCGGGAAGAAGTGGCGGAGAACAGGGATCCCTGGGAGTCGCGATTCGCAGACCTGAATAATCAAGTTTTGATGTTACAGAAGCAACAGCAGCCATCGTCAATTCCGGCTGCTGTTCAAGCCATGATGGAAGAGACCAAACCTCCGTTCACCTCAGAAATTATGAACGAAGTTATGCCTCAAAGATTTCAGATTCCTCCCGTCATCCAGTACTCTGGGTCCGGCGACCCATCTGAACATGTGGAAGCTTACCGTTCGTGGATGCAGATACAGTCCGCAACTGATGCAATGATGTGCAGAGGATTCTCGATCACTCTGGCCGGATCCGCTCGGAATTGGTATCGACAACTCAAGCCTGGATCCATATGTTCATTCGAAGAGTTGTCTCGGTCATTCCTTACCCAGTTCATAAGCGGTAAGAGAAGTCGAAAGCCCAATACCCACCTGCTTACCATCAAACAAGGACCGAAAGAATCCTTAAAGGATTACATCGCTCGATTCAATGAGGAAGCATTGCAGGTGGAAGACTATGACGACAAGATGGCTCTCGCCGCAGTATGTAGCGGCTTGAGGGAGGGACGATTCGCCTTTTCCATAGGGAAGAACCCGGCAAAGGCGTTAGCCGAGCTCATCGCTAGAGCCCAGAAATATGTCCATGCCGAGGAGTTCTCCGCTACTCGCAAGAGTATCCAAATAACCGAGCCGAATGGTAAAGGGAAGAGGCCAAGGAACGAAGAACCTCAGGCCCCGAGGAAAAACTCGGATGATCATTCTTCTCGCGATCGCCGGCCGAGCAGAAAGCCAGAAGGGAGATTCCGTTCCTATACGCCTCTCAACACTACCGTCGAGCAGATCTTACTGGATATCCGGGGCGAGAAACTTCTCAATTGGCCTGTTTGTATGCGGGCAGACCCAGAGCTCCGTGACAAGCGCAAGTATTATCGCTTCCATCGAGATCATGGCCACAATACCGACGAGTGCGTAGATCTCAAAGATGAAATTGAATCCCTCATTCGGAAGGGGCACTTACGTCGGTATACTAAGAAAGAGAAAACCGCTCGGAAAGAGGAACGAACACGAGAACGCCCCAAAAATCCGACCGAAGAACCTGCGGAGATCCGCACCATCTTCGGAGGTACATCAGGAGGAGGAGACTCAAACAGAGCTCGAAAAGCTCACTCCCGAAGGAGCCTGGAGCATTACGTCAATCTCGCCGAGCGGCCTAACAAAGAACCGCGCGTCAGTCCCTGTAACCTCACCTTCACAGAAGATGATGCTCGGGGGATCCAACACCCACACGATGACACCTTGGTAGTTAACATGACCATAGCCAATCATAAGGTGTACCGGGTCCTCATTGATACTGGAAGTTCAGCCGACGTGATCTACTCTGAGGCCTTCGAAAGAATGGGGATTCCACAGTCTCGGCTCAGACCTGTGAAGACCCCCTTACATGGCTTTGCCGGAGAAAGAGTGATCTCCGAAGGAGCTATTTCCCTCCCGGTGACTGCGGGAGAGGGGCAACATCAAGTCACCTTGATAGTGGACTTCCTTGTTGTTAACGTGTCATCAGTGTATAATGTGATTATGGGCAGGCCATCCCTCAATGCAATGCGGGCGGTCGTGTCTACTTATCACCTGATGATGAAATTTCCCGCTGAAGGCGGAACAGGTTACCTCCGAGGCGATCAACGCGAGGCTCGGAGATGCTATGCCATCGCAGTTCAAAAAGGGTCTGCAAAGCAAACGCTCACTGTCAATATCTTGGACCCGCGCGGACCCACCGAGAACAAGCCAATTGAAGATTTGGAGAAGGTACCACTCGACGAAGTCGATCCAAGCAAGACGGTCCAGCTCGGAACATCACTCACGCCTGAGCAACGCTCCGAGCTATTGAATTTCCTGCGACGACACAGAGACATGTTCGCCTGGTCACACGCGGATATGCCGGGAATCTCTCCAGACATCTTGGTTCATAGGTTGAATGTGGATCCGAATCACAAGCCTGTGAAACAAAAGAGGAGACCATTCGATGCCGAGCGGTGTGGAGCCATTGCGGAAGAGGTCTCGGTCCTGTTGGACGCCGGCTTCATTGAAGAAGTATATTATCCAGAGTGGATCGCAAACGTGGTACTGGTTAGGAAGGCAAATGGCAAATGGAGAGTTTGCGTGGACTATTCAGACCTGAACAGAGCATGTCCAAAAGACAGTTTTCCATTACCGCGGATCGATCAACTAGTGGACAGTACTGCAGGACACGAGCTACTTTCCTTCCTGGATGCCTACTCTGGTTATAATCAGATCGCAATGCATCCCTCCGACAGGCAGAAGACTACCTTTGTCACGGACAGGGGGCTCTACTGTTACCGGGTCATGCCATTTGGAAGATCTCGAAAACCGCCAACTCCCCCACCCGTGGAATGCAGAGCATCTGAAAATTTACTATCAGTAATAAGGCGCTCCGAGCAGCTTACTGACCTTTAAGGTTATCCAATAATGTACACCCCCGAGCGACAAGCCTTTAAGGTTATGAATAAAAACACATCCGATCAGCTTATCCTTGCCATCAACAAAGATCAAACGGGCTAAAATTCTACAGGCGTCTCCTCTTTAACCAAGGAGATGAAACTACGAGGCGATCCGACTTCCCACTAAGGAAGTCGGACTAATTTCTACAAAGGCATCCCCCCTTAACCGGGTGGGCAAAGCCAATGGGTAACTCCGACCCCCCAGTAAGGGAGTCGGTCCCACCTACACAGAAGGCCCTCCGCTGAAAAACGAAACGACTTGATCCTTTTAAGGATCAGACCGAGGCCCAAACCACATCCGAACAAATCAAGGACTCGGCTCGACTGCATTACCTACCAGGATGTCAGCTCGGACCTTGGCATGACCCAGCTCAACCACTGCCGCATCACGACCTGCCTCGAGGTCCTTCGCGACCCTCTGAAGCTGAAGCAGTTCAGACCTGCTGCCTTCAAGCTGGTGACACAGATCACTCCGCTCCAGCTGAAGAATAGAAGCCTTGTCCCGTAAGACTCCCGCTTCCGTTTGGAGGGTCTCCGTCTCCGCCCGGAGGGCTCCCACCTCGCTCCTGAGGGCTTCGATCTCGGCGTCAATTTTCCGACGCTCTCGGACCCTCTCCCAGCATAGGAGGATCCTCGGAACAGACTGGTCCAAAGCAAAGAAATGAGAAGGAAATAATAACACAAAAAATAGCTACAACTTCGAAGGGACAGAAAGTACCTGATAGAAGACTCCAGCCAAGTCTTCCAAGAAGCAGTCGTCCGGTTTATTAAGAAGGCGAGAAATGGATTCCTCCGAAACATGTTTCGCCGCCCAATCTGTCAGACAGGACATGTGATAACCCGGCTCGAACCTTCCTCTACTCGTGCCAACTTGAGCCGAGCCCGTCTCTTCTCCGGCTCCCGTCCGACTACCAGCCGAGGGTTGAGCCTCTCCCTCGGCATCGCGTATAGCCTCCCCCTCATTACCCGGTTGGGTAATCATGGCGTCGGCCATTCGAACGGCTTCCTCCCTCTCGGAGGATGATGGAACTGCTATCAACGGAGGTTCTAACCTTGCTCCTTCACTGGGAGGAGCGGCGACGGATGGAGGGAGGGTTGCCCCCGTTGCTGGAGCAGAGCCGAGGTTAGGGCCGTGTAACGCCCCGGATTTTTGCCAACCTGGGATTAGATGACCTTAGGCAATGGGTCGATCGTAATACCTCATTAACTTGTCAGAACTGAATCCCAAAGTCTAAAGCCGCCTTTGAACTCATTTCCTTCACAAACCTCACCCTTCATCACCTTAATCTTCCAATTTTTCTAATAACTTTCACCCTAGACACTATCTTAAACTAGCTAAGTAGTATAACTTGGATCACTTTATATACAAACTCCAAAGGCCTGAGTACCACCTCGACCAGAATTCACTTAGGACTAAATCCTTTAGAAATGAGACAAAGTAACTAGGTGTGAAACCAGATTAGCTACGAAATCCGTTAGGATCGCTTTAAATACGATCTGCAAGAACCAAAAGTTGCAGAGTCATTGGTGCTAGGTTACCCTAAAGTTTAGAACCAAACTCATTTCCGTCTGCTCTCGGGAATGAAACGAAACTTCGTATTAGGTCTAGATCGCACATCGGGAGTCCGATTAACCCGAAGCTAAGGAACTAGGACCGCCCCACTGGGCTTAACAATCATCTCAAAAATCAGCTCCATCCGATGTTCCACGGCCATTCGTTTCGAGTCGGAGCGAGGGAGTGTGAAAAACACTATTCCTATTCCAAAATAAATATCAGGAATAGTGATCTGGCATCATTCGTTGACGCGTCGATTAAGCAACCCGACCGTCGAATCGACCAAATTACACCCTCGGATTAAGAAAAATTTCGGGAACATTTACATGTACTTGGAATTTCTGATCGTGGCCCACTGACCGTCGAACTGAAAGTGGTCCGCCACGTGCGATCTGGGAATCCGATCAAGTCAAAAACGTAATCCCACGTAGATCCATCGATGGTGAGTTTAAGTTTGACGTTTGGTTCAAAGAGGGCTACCAGAACTTCCCTTTTGAGCTGGAAAAGCGGCGAAAATCCTATATTAGCAGTACCCCATGAACCTAAGTCTAAATTCGTAATGTTTGAGGCTATAAAAGGGGCTTAGAACAGCCCCTCTCACAGCCATACAAATTTTGGAGGAAACCCTAGAGGAAGAGAGAGAAAAGAGAGAGAAAGACTTGGAGATCGTTGCCGATCTTCCTCCTCCTGCTTTGGCTTGTTACACGGCCTACACCGCCCTATTCTAGACGCTTTCCCGGCAGTATCCATCTCATTTGAAGGTAAGAAAACCTAACCCTAGGTCTGATTTGAGGTGGGATCTATGTAGGATGTGTACCGACTAACCGATTCCGCTCTTTAGGCTAGAAATCGCCCGTAGACGGAAGTTCCATTACCCTTGCTGATTCGTTCCGTTTCCAAAGGCAAAGGTGAGGACTTTAAGCTTATAAGTTACGGTTTTCAACGCTTTCAATGTCAGATAATGGTAGATTCATGATCTGCTAGCAATTGCACATGTGCAAAGTGCTTTCCGTTTCCTGTTTTGATTAACGGTGTGAAATATGGAATTTCACATATTCTAGGTATACGTAGAAATACCGTATACGTATTTTTTTGGATAAATGCTTGACATGTTTATTTAATGTATAATTATATAACATATGAATAAAATACTAGTTTGGCGAAAGGAATCGCCAAAATATATGTTTACTTGTAAATGCGCCGTATGTCGAAATTACGTATTGTAGAAATACCGTATACGTATTTCTTTTGGAATAATATTTGACATGTGTATTTAATGTATGATTATACAATACATGATTAAAATACTAGCTTGGCGAAAGGAATCGCCGAAATCTATGTTCCTTTGTAAACACTATGTATGTTGAAATTGGGTATATGTGGAAGTACCCTATACGTATAAAATTTGCTGATGTGATTGCCATGTTTAATTGCTGTATGAATATGATGTATATGTATAAAATACTAGTTTGGTAAAGGGACAACCCTAGTACACACTTCCCTAGCATACGTCATGTATGTTGAACTATTGCATTCCAAGTGTTGGTGAATTCACTTGTGAGTGTAAGTGCTTAAGTGTTAGAATCTTAGGTAGGTGCTGAGATGGGATTCTCGGCTACCTTAGAGTCACATATGACACTCTCCATGTGGTTGCTCACTCTAACCACTCGCCTACGAAATATAAGTATTTGTATCCCTATTTACATAATGCTTTATAACATGCTTTGAACATGCTTTGTGACTTGTGTATTAACATGCTTCATGTTATGCTTTATAATATGCTTGCTAGTGTTCTTGAATTACCATGTTATCATGCCGTATTCCACATGTTATGGTTAGGATTTGACTGAGCTTGGGACTATGTTCATAGTCCAGGCATCCGGTATCAGACTTGAAGATGTGGTTGGGATTCGTTCCGCCACGCATGATGTGTTGGTGAACCCGTGTCGTACTTCGGTTGGTGATAGTGGTCGGCCACACGAGGTGCTTCTGCGCCTCATATCGCCCAACTTGTTGTGCGCTCGAGCCAGCCGAACACGTCAAGTAAACCGTGTGCCTTATGTATGTTCACCATGTTTGGTCACAAATGCTTGAACCTAGGGTACCAAACTTACCAGTGATAATCCCGTTAACCATGGTACCTCGATCTGCTAAGACTCATGAGCCGGGCATGGTGGTATGGGACACCGTGGTCGAGCTGTCGGCCTACGCTGGGGCTACGTGCCTCCCCGTAGTGACCAGTGAGCAACTCAACTCGTGAGCCGATTATGGTGGTATGGGACACTATATTCGCGCTGTCGGCCTACATTGATAAGGTGATGGGGAGGGTGCAACCTTTGTGCGTAATGACCACAGCGTCCCTTTGTAGTGACCGCGAGCATACTCTGAAGTTGCAGCGTGCCTTAGGGTTCGCCGCGATATATAGAGTATGAACTAGTCCTGTTTCTTTATAGCTTTATAGTGATGAATCGTTTAAGGGGTGATGGGGGAGTGGTGCAACCTTTGTGCGTAATGCCACAGGCGACCTCTGCGGTGACCTAGAAAACACACCATCGTCGATATTAACTAGGATGACGACCCTAGATTGGATCATGTTTGGATATGATACAAGGGAGGTACCTTAGTTTCCCAATCTATTTGTTTGAAACGAACTAATTAAAAACTCGGTAATCATACTCATCATGCATCGCATGTGCCTGGAAGATGTGCGAGCAACTGTGGATGTAAGCATGCGCGAACGTGAGATGGTGTCGCTTGAGGGAGTATGTCGGAGAGGGCATCCATCATACCTGCATTCATACTTGCATTAATCAGAGTAACTAGGAGTGTTTGATTTACTGCTTTATCATTACTGCTTGACTGTATTGATAACATGTTAACTTATGCCTTATTGTTCCACTGAGTTAGCTACTCACTCCCACGTTACGGGACGGTGTTGTACACACCAAACAGAATTGTTGAATTTCAGATGATGGCGATGCTTATGAAGCAGAGCCGGACTACTTCTATGGTGATGAGGAGAAGTTCTCCTATCATGAAATTCTCTGGCGGGTCTCTGAAGACCTGGTACTGTATTGTCGGGGCTGTGGTACTGGGATAGAAGCCAGTGAACTTACACATTTGGTATATTTCAGAACTGTACTTGTATTTATATAACCTGGTAATGTTATCACACTCTGGAGACTCATCATAGTTTATATATTTTATCTATCTATCATAGTCTTCCGCTTGCAAAATTAAATGTCTCTGGAGTATGATATGTTGTTTTGGCTTAATCTCACTCATGTTCACTACTCTAATACAGTCAACATTCAATCATCATTCATTTTGTTGCATAAGTGATGTTCTGGAACTCGGGAGTTGAGTTTATGCTCGACCCCCGATTTTCAGGGCGTTACAAGATGGTATCAGAGCATGATTTTGATTAAATCGGACCTGGGTTATGGTCACACGACGCACACTGACGCACTCTGACTTAGGAGGGAGCGACGGAATATAGAAACAGTCATGGGTATTCCGACTTCACCAATTGGCGAAGTTCGCTGAAAACAAACGTCGAAATCGAGTCCGTATTAACCCTTGGTCGCACGGGTCGATCTTAAAATGTTCCTAGGTCGTCTATAGATAATTCTAGATTACAATCCACCTCACCCTAACCGTTGACAATCGGTAAAATATAGGATAGGAGTGATGAGGATAACTATTCCAAATCCTCGGAGCTTCTCTGGACCCCTCACGGAGACTTCTCGAATCCATGAGGAAGAAAGCAGAAAATAGAAATAAATTCTACTACATTCGAAATTGGTTAATGAATGTCAAAAGAAAAATGAGTTCATAACCCTTTAAATGGGAATACCAAGTAATAGGAAGGAAATCAGAAACAAACTACAACTAAAACTCCTAGGTTGTGATGTCTACTAGTGCGCAAGGCTTTCAGCCAAAAATAGTAAGTGTCCTATTTGACTTCACCAAACCATTCTCCTAATTAGTCTAAGCTCTTTACGCGATGAGCGCAACTCCTAAAGCCCAACAGATGAAGAGTAATCAAACAAAAATTACTATTTTGGTAAAACAAAATTAAAACGGGAAAATGGCCGCCAATTGGAGGGTTTTTTCGCAATTCCGGGCTGCGCAACCCGATGTAGCGGGTTGGTTGGCTTCATTAGCTCGTTCTACCCCAAATTCATATATTTTACATCAGATAACTCATTCCGGATTGCAAGTTATGTCCGATTATCCCGAAACTACCCGAAATGGAGCGAATCGGATTCGGGAGCCTCTCCACGTTAATACGCTAAGCCTCTAGATCGAACCAGGGTACATTTAGCACCCTGGGAGCATGATGAACAGGGCCCCACCGCGGCGGCGCGGTTCCGGCCAAGCCCGACCGCGGCGGCGCCGCGGCACCGGCGGCGGACCGCGGTCCGGACGGTTTTCCGGCGTGGGTCCGAGGCCCAGGTTGGTCGGCTCGACCTCCCCTACCCCCTGGCACGTGCCATTTTGGCCAATGTTTGGGATTTTTAGGGTTGGAGCCCCCCTCTCTCTCACATCTTCCCTTCCAAACGCCCTCCCCTTCTATTTCCGATTTTCTCCCTCAAACCTTTTCTCCAATCTTTCGTTCCACCATATTCGGCCATGATTCACGCACTCCCATCCATCACAGCAGCCCTAACCTCCTATCCTTCCCCTCTCTTTCACATGTGAGCTCCCACCCCCCTCACTTGGAGCTCAAATTCGTGCAACCTTCAAACCTATCTCATTTCTCCCTTTTACCTTCTTCATTCCCTACCTTTTGGCCTTTACAATCCCTGTTGAGGCTCAAGTCCATGGAGAACCAAAACTCCAGATTTCCATTTCCCTTATCCTCATTTTCCATGGCTCTATCCAAGCTCATCCATATGTTGTCTTGTAGTTTGCATGGGCTACTATCTTAGGGTGGTTATGTTTTCCTGTTGATAGGTGTAGTAGTTGGTAGAACGTTTTAAGTATTTGAGAACGTTTGGGGTCCGTTCAGCCAAATTACATTAAATAAGTTTACGGTGGATAGAATTGTAAAAGTAATAATAAATGTATATGTAGGGTATGGCCCCTAGATTGGGTGTATCCTATGTCTTCCGACACCATGTTTAGAATGTACACAATTAAGAGTAAATTCCGAAAATTCCTTTCCAATAACACTTAGAAATTTTTCCATCGTGGGGTATGGAAAATCCCATTTCACGTTTTTTCAACACCAGGCTCATTTTTCCAAGGCCTATAAAATTTAATCCCCTCCCACCCTCCTACCAACCATGTCACACCCAATCCCAAGGTAGGATTAGTAATGCGGTCCCATTTAATACAACTTAAGGCCACTGGCCAAATTGTGTTGAAGTGATAAAGTCCCTTGATATACATTAACTCACCGCACTCTGATAGCTTAAGCTTTTGGAGTAAATGGTTGTTTGATAGATAGGCCCATAGAGTTTGGACCTAGAGCGATACTCCTAGTTTTCGACAGACCTGACCATACAGGAAATCCAACAAATTAATAATACAAACCCCAGGATCTTCTTAGCTGGCGTGAGCATGTGTAAAATGCTCGAGCGTCAAGTACAGACAACTCAATTCTAATCAGACAACTTTGACCCTAGGCGATAAAATAATTTCTTTATTCAGAAAGGGTATAAAATCATCTGGTGTATAAGCATAGACTTTAGATTACAACTAGTGGATTATCGCTGCTCATAAGTTGAGCCTAGGCTGCTGATTAGACTAAGAAATGTAAACGACTAACAATGTTAAGATAATTGAGTGATAGACGTAGTTAATTGGCTTGAATAGGTTGGAGCGAGACCCCGTTCCGTTGTTGAATCCCCTTAATACTTTAGGCTTCCTTAGTAACTCTTAGGGAGCTTGTTTGACGTAGAAACTATTCACGATTAGAGGAAACCTATATATCCCTTGGATTCAATGTTAGGTCCAATTAATACATCCCTTAGAATTTCCTTCTCAAGGACTTAGTACAACCGGGAACACGGAGTAGAGAAACTACATATAAGCGAGGTATTCGCGGTTTGAATCGAATCCTCAATCCTGGTAGTGACCAATGAACCCTATGCTCGATCAAGCGAAAGGTCGGGATCAGCTAGGATTAAGGACTGATACGATGATTTTCTGTCTTCGCGAGGTAGAAGGTCTATGTATCCGGCTCAGACCCACTACGCAACTTTCTTCCGTGTTGGCTTGACCACTTACAACCAAAAGTTTATAACTTTGTCTTTGAGAAGTGTGAGAATATATAGCCAATAGAAATATTTCCTTTTAGGCCTAAGGAATTTCCCAAGTGAGCAACTGACAGTTAAGAATCAGGTCCCAAATCGCATGCCATGTCGGCATTCGTATTGTGCTTATGGACGTAAAAAGATAGCCTGCCTATTAAGCTAGACATGATTAAATAGGATAAGTTTGAACCGCGACAAAAAAAAATAAAAATAAATAAATAAAAAAATAAATTCCTTGGTAAGATTAGGCATCTCGCCACAAACTCACACCTGACCCCGAATCAACCACAATACCCTTCATCTTTAGCTCCTTTCTATGACCATAGGTATCAATGCCATAATACACAACATTGATGAAAAGAAGACCAATGTAGTGGGAGATCGCATCCCATTTCATGTCAAGGATAGATCCTAAACTACACCTTGTTCCGATATATGGAGCAGGACATAAATCTTGAGCCTTGAGGGCGAAAATAAATTTTAAGGGGGGTAGAACATGATGAAACCGCTCTAGTTAGGTCACCTAATACACCTCTTTGACCTGGGTGGCGCAGCAGAAACGTGGTGGACCCTACCCCACTGGCCCATGATCGAAACGGTGCTCGATAAATACAAACATTATAGAAGCCCTAGTAAGTTCTACTATGAGAAACCGTTTTAGGATGATCTAGTAAGATTTGATTCACCCTTCCCTGGGACGTAGATAATATCGAGGACTCGCTTAGGCTAAGACCTAAAGGGTAACCTTAGACATAGACAATTTGAACTTTTCAATGATGGACATTCCCTGCGTCTTTAGAGTGATCGTACCACGGAGTTACTGAAATATACAACTGCGAAGCATTCGCGGCTTGACCCAATTCCCAATCCTGGGTGACTACCGATGGACTCTCTGCTGACGAGCGGATGACCAGGATCCACTAAGATTCGGAAGGGATACGATGAGCTTCCTACCTTGGCCCGGTGGATGATCGATGTATCGGGATCGAGCCCACTATTACTGTCTCTCGGTGTTGGTCAAACAATGAAAACAACTATCTTACTCTAAATTGTGGGAATTGTCGTCGAGACTCCAAATAGGTAAAGAAATAAATGGTAGCAAACCATCAGGGTATGAGAAATGGATGAAGAATTAAGTTTTAAGGGGGGTAGACTAAAAGGAACCAGACTAGTATATACCCTACCACGCGTAGGAACTCGAGATCAATAAGTCTTAGGCAAATGAAATAATAGAAATCTTTCCTTATTACCCTTAGGCAATTTCGGGGACGAAATTTTGTTTTAAGGGGGGTAGATTGTAACGCCCGGATTTTTGCCAACCTGGGATTAGATGACCTTAGGCAATGGGTCGATCGTAATACCTCATTAACTTGTCGAATCCGAATCCCAAAGTCTAAAGCCGCTTTGAACTCATTTCCTTCACAAACCTCACCCTTCATCACCTTGATCTTCCAATTTTTCTAATAACTTTCACCTAGACACTATCTTAAACTAGCTAAGTAGTATAACTTGGATCACTTTATATACAAACTCCAAAGGCACAGTACCACCTCGACCAGAATTCACTTAGGACTAAATCCTTTAGAAATGAGACAAAGTAACTAGGTGTGAAACCAGATTAGCTACGAAATCCGTTAGGATCGCTTTAAATACGATCTGCAAGAACCAAAAGTTGCAGAGTCATTGGTGCTAGGTTACCCTAAAGTTTAGAACCAAACTCATTTCCCGTCTGCTCTCGGGAATGAAACGAAACTTCGTATTAGGTCTAGATCGCACATCGGGAGTCCGATTAACCCGAAGCTAAGGAACTAGGACCGCCCCACTGGGCTTAACAATCATCTCAAAAATCAGCTCCATCCGATGTTCCACGGCCATTCGTTTCGAGTCGGAGCGAGGGAGTGTGAAAAACACTATTCCTATTCCAAAATAAATATCAGGAATAGTGATCTGGCATCATTCGTTGACGCGTCAGTATTAAGCAACCTGACCGTCAGAATCAGACCAAATTACACCCTCGGATTAAGAAAAATTTCGGGAACATTTACATGTACTTGAAATTTCTGATCGTGGCCCACTGACCGTCGAACTGAAAGTGGTCCGCCACGTGCGATCTGGGAATCCGATCAAGTCAAAAACGTAATCCCACATAGATCCATCGATGGTGAGCTTAAGTTTGACGTTTGGTTCAAAGAGGGCTACCAGAACTTCCCTTTTGAGCTGGAAAAGCGGCGAAAATCCTATATTAGCAGTACCCCATGAACCTAAGTCTAAATTCGTAATGTTTGAGGCTATAAAAGGGGCTTAGAACAGCCCCTCTCACAGCCATACGAATTTTGGAGGAAACCCTAGAGGAAGAGAGAGAAAAGAGAGAGAAAGACTTGGAGATCGTTGCCGATCTTCCTCCTCCTGCTTTGGCTTGTTACACGGCCTACACCGCCCTATTCTAGACGCTTTTCCGGCGGTATCCATCTCATTTGAAGGTAAGAAAATCTAACCCTAGGTCTGATTTGAGGTGGGATCTATGTAGGATGTGTACCGACTAACCGATTCCGCTCTTTAGGCTAGAAATCGCCCGTAGACGGAAGTTCCATTACCCTTGCTGATTCGTTCCGTTTCCAAAGGCAAATGTGAGGACTTTAAGCTTATAAGTTACGGTTTTCAACGCTTTCAATGTCAGATAATGGTAGATTCATGATCTGCTAGCAATTGCACATGTACAAAGTGCTTTCCGTTTCCTGTTTTGATTAACGGTGTGAAATATGGAATTTCACATATTCTAGGTATACGTAGAAATACCGTATACGTATTTTTTTTTGGATAAATGCTTGACATGTTTATTTAATGTATAATTATATAACATATGAATAAAATACTAGT
This sequence comes from Magnolia changhungtana, assembly GCA_030180095.1. Lineage (NCBI taxonomy): Eukaryota > Viridiplantae > Streptophyta > Magnoliopsida > Magnoliales > Magnoliaceae > Magnolia > Magnolia changhungtana. Next base: position 13,476,140 of record JASAUF010000411.1, on the reverse strand, counting down.
TTGGCGAAAGGAATCGCCAAAATATATGTTTACTTGTAAATGCGCCGTATGTCGAAATTACGTATTGTAGAAATACCGTATACGTATTTCTTTTGGAATAATATTTGACATGTGTATTTAATGTATGATTATACAATACATGATTAAAATACTAGCTTGGCGAAAGGAATCGCCGAAATCTATGTTCCTTTGTAAACACTATGTATGTTGAAATTGGGTATATGTGGAAGTACCCTATACGTATAAAATTTGCTGATGTGATTGCCATGTTTAATTCTTTGTATGAATATGATGTATATGTATAAAATACTAGTTTGGTAAAGGGACAACCCTAGTACACACTTCCCTAGCATACGTCATGTATGTTGAACTATTGCATTCCAAGTGTTGGTGAATTCACTTGTGAGTGTAAGTGCTTAAGTGTTAGAATCTTAGGTAGGTGCTGAGATGGGATTCTCGGCTACCTTAGAGTCACATATGACACTCTCCATGTGGTTGCTCACTCTAACCACTCGCCACGAAATATAAGTATTTGTATCCCTATTTACATAATGCTTTATAACATGCTTTGAACATGCTTTGTGACTTGTGTATTAACATGCTTCATGTTATGCTTTATAATATGCTTGCTAGTGTTCTTGAATTACCATGTTATCATGCCGTATTCCACATGTTATGGTTAGGATTTGACTGAGCTTGGGACTATGTTCATAGTCCAGGCATCCAGTATCAGACTTGAAGATGTGGTTGGGATTCGTTCCGCCACGCATGATGTGTTGGTGAACCCGTGTCGTACTTCGGTTGGCGATAGTGGTTGGCCACACGAGGTGCTTCTGCGCCTCATATCGCCCAACTTGTTGTGCGCTCGAGCCAGCCGAACACGTCAAGTAAACCGTGTGCCTTATGTATGTTCACCATGTTTGGTCACAAATGCTTGAACCTGGGTACCAAACTTACCAGGTGATAATCCCGTTAACCATGGTACCTCGATCCGCTAAGACTCATGAGCCGGGCATGGTGGTATGGGACACCGTGGTCGAGTCGGCTTGTCGGCCTCTGGCCAGGGCCTACGTGCCTCCCGTAGTGACCAAAGTGAGCAACTCAACTCGTGAGCCGATTATGGTGGTATGGGACACTATATTCGCGCCGTCGGCCTACATTGATAAGGTGATGGGGAGGGGTGCAACCTTTGTGCGTAATGACCACAGCGACCCTTTGTAGTGACCGCGAGCATACTCTGAAGTTGCAGCGTGCCTTAGGGTTCGCCGCGATATATAGAGTATGAACTAGGCCTGTTTCTTTATAGCTTTATAGTGATGAATCGTTTAAGGGGTGATGGAGGAGTGGTGCAACCTTTGTGCGTATGCTACCACAGCAGGCGTCTCTGCAAGTGACCTAGAAAACACACCATCGTCGATATTAACTAGGGTGACGACCCTAGATTGGATCATGTTTGGATATGATACAAGGGAGGTACCTTAGTTTCCCAATCCTGTTTGTTTGAAACGAACTAATTAAAAACTCGGTAATCATACTCATCATGCATCGCATGTGCCTGGAAGATATGGAGCACTGTGGGATGTAAGCATGCGCAACGTGAGATGGTGTCGCTTGAGGGAGTATGTCGGAGAGGGCATCTATCATACCTGCATTCATACTTGCATTAATCGAGTAACTAGGAGTGTTTGATTCTTCGCTTTATCATTACTGCTTGACTGTATTGATAACATGTTAACTTATGCCTTATTATTCCACTGAGTTAGCTACTCACTCCCACGTTACGGGACGGTGTTGTACACACCAAACAGAATTGTTGAATTTCAGATGATGACGATGCTTATGAAGCAGAGCCGGACTACTTCTATGGTGATGAGGAGAAGTTCTCCTATCATGAAATTCTCTGGCGGGTCTCTCAAGACCTGTGCTTGTATTGTCGGGCGTAGTCTTGGGATAGAAGCCAGTGAACTTACACATTTGGTATATTTCAGAACTGTACTTGTATTTATATAACCTGGTAATGTTATCACACTCTGGAGACTCATCATAGTTTATATATTTTATCTATCTATCATAGTCTTCCGCTTGCAAAATTAAATGTCTCTGGAGTATGATATGTTGTTTTGGCTTAATCTCACTCATGTTCACTACTCTAATACAGTCAACATTCAATCATCATTCATTTTGTTGCATAAGTGATGTTCTGGAACTCGGGAGTTGAGTTTATGCTCGACCCCCGATTTTCAGGGCGTTACAGGCCGCGCAAAGGTACGACCATCTCAACACCGACCGGGGCCCCCGTGGCTACATCCGGTAGTATTGGAATTGGGGACACAATTGCAGATGCAACTGCCCCCGGTAGTATTGGAATTGGGGACACAATTGCAGATGCAACTGCCCCCGGTAGTATTAGAATTGGGGACACAATTGCAGATGCAGTTGGTCCCTCAACCAAGGGCGCTGAGGCAGGAAATGGAGCTGTATCCCGAACCAAGATGTTCGGGATAGGGGGAGGAAGTGCCGCCCTCTGAGCCGCAACCGCTGAGGCAGAACCTGAAGGATGAACTCCATGAGCGACCTTCTTCCTCCGAGCTACCTTCGCGGGGGGCTCAGTCCTCAGCATCTCCTCGGCAGACAACGCAGCTTTCCTCCTCCGAGAACCGGACGCCTCGGCCATGCCTGTATAACAGAATGATTAAGATAACATTACCTTGGACCTGTAAAAAAAAACTGATTAAAGATAAGGATACTCACTGAGCGAGGTAGAATGCGGCCTTGTCTTGCAAAGCCCCGATCGATAAAGGTTAGCCGCTGTAATCAGATCTGACCAGCGGCGATGCTCCTCCGAATATGTCCTCGCTTTGGCTATCTGGTTTTTCTGGTCCGAGGTGATGAAGGGTACGCCCCTCGTGAAACCTGCAAGACAATTGTTCTTTTAAGTGAGTCTGAAGTAAGAAGCAATGCATAAAAGAAATCTCGACCCGACCTGGCATAGTGAAGCGAACGGGAACCCGAGTCAATAAAGCCCCAACCTCTGCTGCCGGCGCCTCCCACTCGCCTGCGGCCCAAAACCACTTGTTCTTCCAGTCCTTATTCGAGGACGGAAGACCCAAGATGAGCCCTGACCCCTTGCTACCTCTGGTCGCGAAATAGTACCATGGATCGTTGCCTTCGTGCTTGACCAGGTACAAGTTCATCAGCTCGGCTGGCGTCAACGCCGAGTTCCCTACTTGGTGCCAGATAATGTAAGCGGAAATTAGCACTCTCCAAGCATTAGGCGCAAACTGTCCAGGCGCGAGCCCTAAGTAAGCGGTTAGAGCTCGAATGAAGGGGTGCATCGGGAGTCGGAGTCCGCACAATAGGCCACATAAAAATATGGCTATCTCCCCGGCCGCGGGATTGCCAGCAGCATCAGAGGGCTCGGGGGCTCTGATCCGAACGGAGCGAGGTATGTCAAATTCCGTCCGAATCCATTCCATTTGGGACTCTGTAATTACGAGCCCCCGAAACCACCCGACGCCCTCCCACCGGGGGTATCTGCTGGAACATCGGCGGTGGCAACTCGGGGGCTCGTTTCGCCCTTTCTTCTTGACCGGCGAGTCGAGTTCTCGCCACCGCCCGTTTCCTGGGCCGAGGATATAACGGCACCGCCGCTTCGAAGGAACCTTCGAAGCCCCTCTTCTGTTATCAGAACTCCCCAACTCGGAGTCGTCATTGAAACTCCCAGCCATTTCCCTATCGGAAGACATCTTGGAACAGGGGATGCTAAAGATCAAACTCACCCGACAATCGCCGGAGATGGCCTCAAAGAAGCGTGAGAATTAAGTCGGAAACTACTTCCTGTGAAATCGCCTTGCGGAAATCGCCTTCTCCGTTAAACAACTCAAATGCAAACGATAGCAGTCGAATGAAGACCCTGGCTAGGCCTTTTATAGAATAAAGAGGCCCTGCATTGAATGGCTCTGAAATAATGGCTGCGTCGGAATCATGGTGGCCGACTCCGAGTCCGACGTGGCGTTATATCATTGGTTCAAAACATGGTAAAAGTAACGATATCCTCCTCGATTATTGTGTGAGTTAATCCACACGGTACCCGAGCGCAGAAAAGAACGCTCGATATGACGCCTCGAGAGCACGTGGCAATCACTCACAAGTCGGTAACGATTCGGAATCCCAACCGTCACCACGTGTTCGTTCATGGTTAGCTCGAAGCCGCTAAATCTCGAGTGCGAGACGTTTCACACGAGAACCATAAATGCACCGAAGAACTGAGGCGACTGATCTTCCAGTTGTTTACTCTCCGAGCTCATGAATGACCTCAGAGAGTAGGGGGCTTCTGTTATGGGAAGATCCGAGCCGATTACAGGCAGAAGGATCGACGGTTCATTACTCCGAGCGGAGAGTCCGAACCTCGGAGTAATACTAGGAGAATGAGTTAAGATGGACGAAGCTCCCATTCTTGATCAGCTTCTTCCCAGGGGCAATCGGAAGAAAGAACATTTGGGTTGTACGATCAACTCCGAGCAAATGGCTCAACGAAACCAATCATCAGCTCGGATTAGTATCGTCGTCCTCAGTCTAGCCGAGCCGAGGTATCTCCGAGGATAAAGGTCCCACGCGCTAAATGAAGAAACTGCCATGTATAGAAATGCGCTATTAACTCGCCCGCAGATACGCACGTCGTAGGACACGATCTTCGGATTCTGAGCAATATCTCCACGACCCACGTATCCCACTGATTGTGCCGAGATGATCGGACACGAATCGAGCGAATGAGGAGGTATAAATATTACACCATCCCATAAGCAAAGGTACGCAACATCTGATATTCAGCCCTTCTCCTAAACTTAGACCCAGATTCTGTTGTCCTGACTTAGGCATCGGAGGGTCCCCCGGCTTAGCCAGGGTCTCCATTGCTTGTGGTTTGTGCAGGATTCCTAGTTCGACGCCTGCTCGGAGTACATGAAGTGAGGAGGAGGGTTAACCAGATTTTGACCTCAACAGAACTAGTGGTTGGTGTCACCTTCCCATTGTTCCTGTGCTATGGCTTGCCTTAGTTGTGAATTGGGAAGATTTTTGACGCAGGGTTGACACTAAGGGGCGAACCTAAGGAACGGAGTGGATGTCAAGGGGGCCTGCATGTGAAAGTTCCCTTAAAATACTCAACTTCTCATGCATAACAGAGAATAGGTTGCAGTGGGGACAGAAGACGACCCTTTACAACAATCATCTTAGGCATTGAAGAATCAAGTATGCAGGAAGTTTTGACGGTCAGGATGCAGGTAGACCTAGGGACCATGCGTTGTGTCCAATCATTGGACTAAGCCCATTGAATGTAGTATCACCAGAAAAGATCAAGGATCAAGTGTTCAAGCATGCATGGGTCCTTGCTCATGCCTCAGGTGGTAGACTCACAAGAGTTTCAACACACGGTTATGGATTCGAGTACTCATTGCGGTGAAATTCTACTGTTGCGTGAGTGTGTGGAGTATGAGCCAAAAAAAGAAAAATAAAAAAAAGGTGTCTAAGCATTTACTCATGCCAGAGCAGTGGGCTCACAAGAGTTTCAACACTAGGCCATGGGTTTGATTACCCATCTCGGTGAAATCCCACTTTGAGTGCGCAGGTGTGTGTAGGGTGTGAGTTAAAAAAAAAAAAGAAAAAGAAAAAAAAAAAAGTCCATCACAGAATGTGAATAGGAGAGCTGGTGGGTTCATCCACTTGAAGTCGTGTCGTATAAAGCAGCGTGTGGTTAGAGTTTAGTACTTTCTTTCTTATCATTAATAAGCATTATTGAATGGGAGACCAGTGGTGAAGGATCCATATGCTGGTCAATCCATGATGATGCATTGATGGGGCCCATTGTGAGCCTTGCAGTGCATTTACACCTGTATAAAACTCACACTGGTTGGATTATCTCATCCATTTGATTAACACATTTTGGGACTCGCATTAAAGGATATGCTCGAACATGTTTTTTTTTTTAATCAATAAATTAGATTTTACTTTAAAACAATTTTTGGAGGCAATTTAAAATAGAAACAGATAGTTACCACTAAATTTGAATAAAAGGTAATTTTTTTAATAGACGTGGACTAATTTTACATGTAAATTACTTGAACAGTGAATGGTTTGAGAAATGCAAAGAAGACTACTTCTCTCACATATATATGGTTGTGGGGAAAATTGAACTAGTTTACTGCTCCGAGATCATAACTGACCATAGGAGGACGCCAGGGCGAATTTCCCCAAAAAATGACAAGGCATGAGGTTCGGAGAGCTTGGAAGACACTCTTGGCAATTCCCTCAACAGAGAGATTCTTCTTCGGACCAAATCGAACCCGAGCTGAGATCGGCTAAAAGGTAGAGCTCGATTGTTAGAGCCGTTCTCTTGAGATGAGCAGGTCAACCATCAAAGCAGGGCGAGAATCTTGAAGAATATCATACCCCGAATCAAGAGTTAAGATCGAGTAATATCCGAAGATATATGTAGATCACGCTAATCGAGACCGGCTCGGAGATATATCCGGAGGAGGGATCCCCATCCAAATAATGACTCTCCAGCAAATCTCATAAATCCAACAGGATATGCATGTTTCGACATCATCTAAGGATCCTATAAGTATCCCCGCTATAATCTGCTTAACTTAAGCATCAGATGGTCCACGACCATGATCGGCACCCTCCTTGTCTTACACACATTGACTTTGCGGGTATATTTGAAATGCCCACTTTTGCAACTGACCACACCTGTTTGTCCGGATTCCAACAACAACTTATATATATATATATATATATATATATATATATATATATATATATATATATATATATTATTCTAATTAGTCTAATTAAAGTCTTCTATTTTAATCACATACGTGTGAACGCAGGCATGCGCACATATATAGGCCCTTCTCACTCCGTTTCTAAGTTAAAACTATATTAGAATTGAACTTTTCATTCTCTTAATTTTTTGTTGTCTTCAATTTTTTTTTTTTTTTTTAAAACCCAATTTTGACCATACTTTTAACGTTTTAAACTAAATTAAACACAAATAATTGCCGTACAGCTTTTTGCTGTATGCCATTTTGGTTTAGAGGGTGACAGCAGGTGCTATAAAGGCGTTTTGATAGAAAGAAACACCAGAAAAAGGAGTGCTTCTAAAGGCAGCTTATGACTCTGTCATTAGGAATCTGAATTCAAAATCTACCAGATTCACTGTAGCATTCCTCGAGTAAGTTCACGAAATGATATGGGTAATTTCTTGTAAATTATAATGCCATCATGTTCAGTTATTAATGTTTATCATTTAAGGAGTCTCATGCCCCTTCCATAAAGGCAGGTATGGGGTCTATGTATGGACCCAACAATCTCAATGATATTTGAGACAGGAAAAGAGAATGGCAACGGCTTTTTTATTATTTTTATTTTTTTTGTCGTTTTCCTAAAGTTTTAAAATCTCAGTACTTGTTCAAAGTTTCAAATCAATAGACTTGATTCAAACTAATTTGACTTCTTGCCCCAAAAGATTATATAAAAACTTATAACTCTATTCTCCCTATTAAAATCACTTTTTATAAGGAGATGATACGATAGACCTTCAATAGTGTAGATGTGATAGAGCCATCCATTTTCTTTATGCTGAGAATATGCGAAAACAAATTTCGAATACAAATTAAACAATCGAAAGACAAACACAATAATGTATGCACAAAGAACAAATTTTACGTTAAAAAATTCTCACTGGAAAAAACTATGGCACAAAATGACAACAATTACTATGAAAATGAAAAGTAAAAGAAATAAATGCAGTTACAATTCAAAAAAATCATTATTTTCTCCTCTCCAAACCCAAAAAATGTTTTAACCTCGATTGAAATTTATCCTAATCTTGCAATTACATATATATATATATATATATATATGTGTGTGTGTGTGTGTGTGTGTGTGTGTGTGTGTGTAACATAATGCCTGGAATAGAAAACTAACCGTACAATTACGTATAATCGCATGTGCCGTTGATATAAACATTGATCAATCGATATTGATTGAGTAACCCTTGATTGATCGCTTGAATATGCTCAAAAGTGTCTAGAGAATTTACAAATATTTTTCAAATATCGTCGATCGCTCGAGCCTCTAGGTCGATCCGCCGAACCTATCCAAAATTGTCCAGAGGCAAATCTATATAATTCTGGGCTCACTCGATAAATCGACTAGGCTAGTCGATCGATCGAGACTCCTATTTCATATACAAATTGAAGACATCAGATAACAATATCTACCATGGCTTCAATTAGCATGAACTGCAGCTCCAAGCTCCAACTCTAATCACCTCCATCATAACTTCACCATCGTAGTCACTTCTCGTGCACATTTTATCTTCATCAAACTTATGTTAGACCCAAAGAAGTCAAACAGAACTTGAACTTTTATGCGATAACCACCTTTATTAGCATATTCGTCAGATTCACGCTCATGTGGATCTTTTCCAAAGTGACATCGCATTCCTCAAGCACTTGCTGGATAAAATGATGACTAACATCAATATATTTAATTCTAAAATAGTAAATCGAATTCTTTACCAAATTGATCACACTTTTGCTGTTATAATTAAACGGCATTACCTTGTATTGAAGCATGGGTTCGTTCATCATTCAACACAACTAAATATCTTCCTTGAATGCCTTTGTCACTGCCATATATTCAGATTCAGTTGTGGAAAGAACAATCACAAACTGAAGCTTTGACATCCAATTGATCGCTTTGCCCACTAGAACAAACGAGTTGTAAGACCCGTATCCTAGACCATACCGTTCCATAGGCTTCCGCGGTCCTCTCGATCGAATTCTAGCGACCCGCAATCTGTTATCGACATTTGCGCGCGACCCTGAGTCGTATCCCATATTTCAGAGTAGGCTCGATTCGAGACTTGTACCCTTGCGACCGCACCGTCGCCGCGGTTTCGATGCCACGTCTCACGCACCGAGGTGATACCCAGGCCAGGAGGTGTGGGCCCGCGTTCAGTTCAAGAAAACGTCGCGTATTTGCAAACCTAAGAGAATCTCTAATCAAATCAATCTCATCAATCACTACATCATGTCAAGTACAACACCATCTCCAAAGTCAACTCTCTCTCTCTTACAGACCCTTACATGTTAAGTACGCATTACTCCATCACCCATCACTCCATTACCCATTCCTCTCTCTCCTTACAACCCTCTCTCTCTCTCTCTCACATTTCTTTACCCATTCTCCATTTTCAAGCAACCTAAGCACCCAACGTCCATGGCTTCCATGGAGAAACTAGTATGACCCACCTTCTTATCTCCCATCTCCACCATCCAAAGTCCATCTCAACCGTTGAAATTGTCCCCTCGGAGCTCTAGGATGCATTGACGGAAGAAGGAAGTGGAGATTTAGCGGTGGGTGTATTTTATGATTTGAGGGCTCACATATAGTGGGACCCATCATGATGTATGTATTGCATTGAGGGGCCTATAGTGGCGGGGCCCCTCCATCCGTTTCTCTCTCTCTCTCTCTCTCTCTCTCTTCTTTTCCTTGTGTGATGGTCCACCTGATGAGTGTGTTGCATCCACACCGTCCAACAAATCTAGATGGTGAGACCCACTTGAAGCACACATTACATCCAGGCCGTCCATCCTTGTTGGACGTGGGCCACCTTGTTGCATGTATTTTATATGTACCATCCGATCGTGGACCCACCTTTGATGTGTATATATCCAAACCGTTCATCAGCTGGGTCCCATGTAGCAGGCAGCTACTGCTGCCTTGGACGCTAGCAAGTTATGTGGACCCTACCACCATGATGCATGTGGTTTATATCCACACCGTCTGTGATGAGTGTAGCACGTGGGGCCCACCTTAATGATGTATGAATCCACGCCGTCCACACCTCTCATGGACCCCATGTGATGTATGTGAATATCCACGCTGCCCGTCCATCTTACTGGACTGGTGGGCCACATGTGTGGTCCCGCCTTGATGTATGTGTGTATGTGGTATCCATTGCAAGACAGTGGGCCCATGTGATATATGTAATTTGCATCCAGGCCGTCAATCCAGGGCCTGGATGCTGGTCCTATTAAAAGTATATAATAATAATAATATTATTATTATTATAATATCATTATAATATATTATATTATATTATATTATATATATATGATATACATATATTATATATACGTGGTGGGCCCCACGTGGGGACCCACCTGCTTTGAGGTTACCAGCCTGTTAGGTGGACCATATCTGCACCGTCCATCCATTTATGTGGGGCCACCATGATGTATGGGTTTTGCCACACTGTCCAGCATGCTGGACGGGTGGGACCCACCGCTGATGGATGTGGTTCATCCAAACTGTCCATCCATTTGGTGAGCCAGTCATAAGGCTTGGGAAGAAAAATAAGACAGATCTAGTATCATGTGGACCACACTGCAGAAAACAGTGGAATTGAACATCTACCATTAAAACCCTTTGGTTATAGAAGTTTTGAACCAATATGATATTTGTTTTTCCTCTTTGTTCAAGTCCTTATGACTTTATGAACAGACTGGAAATAAATACTATGGTGGGCCCCTCTTAACTTTAACAATGAGAATCACTAACACCACTGTTATTTGTGGTATGGTCCATATGATCTTTTGATATGATTCATTTGTCTGGATAATGCTCTAAAATGATCTCTATAGATGGATGAATGGTGTAGCTGGAGTGGCCAATTTGATATGGCCTATTTGATGTATTTGGGGCCCATTTGGAAGGGCCCGATGTGATGTATTAAAGGCCCAAATAGTGAGGCCCATTGTAATTTATTAGAGGCCCATATATGAGGCCCAAAATGATGTATTTGAGGCCCATAGGTGGTGGCCCATTGTGATGTTTACATGGCCCATTGATGCGGCCCACTTGACGTTTATGAGGCCCATTGGTGCGGCCCATTGATGTGGTCCACTTGATGTGTAAGAGGCCCATTAGTGCGGCCCATGTGATGCGGCCCACTTGATGTATATTGAGGCCCATGGGTCGTAGCCCATTATGATGTATTTGAGGACCATGGGTCGTGGCCCATGGTGATGTATACTAAGCTCACGAGTGAGGCCCATCGTGATGTACATTAGGCCCTTGTATGAGGCCATGGGCCCACGATACGTTTGGTTTTATGTGGGCCACTCCTTGGGAGCAATGATGGTTAAATGTCTACATTGATGACGATGATGGTTAAATGTCCACATTGTGACTTTCCCTTAGGCCATTTGTTAGGTTGATTGTCGAGGTCGATTCCAATTATCGAGGCCGATTCCGATTGTCGATTCCAATTCCAATTGTCGATGCCGATTGTTAAGGCCGATTCTGATTCAGATTGTCGATGCCAATTCCAATTGTCGAGGCCGATTTCGATTGTCGATTCCGATTTCGATTGTAGAGGCCGATTCCGATTCTGATCGTCGAGGTCGATTATCGATACCGATTCCGATTCCGATTGTCGATACCGATTCTGATTATTGAGGCCGATTCCGATTGTCGATTTTGATTCTGATTGTCGAGGCTGATTGTTGAGGTCAATTGCAATTCTGATTGTCAAGGCCGATTATTGAGGCCAATTCCGATTGTCGATACCGATTCTGATTGTCGAGGCTGATTGTTGAGGCCGATTCCAATTCTAATTGTCGAAGCCGATTATCGAGGCCGTTTCCAATTGTCGATCCCGATTCCGATTGTCGAGGCCGATTGTTGAGGCCAGTTCCGATTTCCATTGTCGAGGCCCAATGAGATGCATATGCGGCCCGTATTTGAGGCTCATTGTGAGCATTCGGCCCATGTTTGAGGCCCAATGTGATGTATACACGGCCCGTATTCGAAGCCCGTTGTGATGTGTATTCAGCCCATGTTTAAGGCCCAATATGATGTATATGAGGCCTATGTGATAAGACCCATTGTGATGCATTTGAGGGCCAGGCGATGGAGCCCATTGTGATGTATGTTTGGCCCATGTGAAAGGCCCATCGTGATGTATATTAAGCTCTTGAGTGAGGCCCATGGTGTTGTATATTTTGCCCTTGTGTGAGGTCATAGGTCCACTATATATTAAGCTCTATGTGGGTCATTCCCTAGAGGCAATGTTGGTTAAATGTCCATATTGTCGAGGTCGATTGTCGATGTCGGTTATTAATATTGATCGTGAGTATGTAACAGCATAACATCATGATACATGCCCACACGCATCATTTTCATGTTTGTTATGAGATATGATTAACCATTGCATATGTCATAGTGCTGGTTGTTATAACACTCCCTGATAGGAGGAGATTGTCTCACATGAGTGCACGGTATGCACAAGATTGATGCATGACTGGATTGTATGACTCATATATCTTGCATTGTGTGCTGTGATTATTGTACGCCCCAGTAACATTAGGGTCGTAGCCTCCACAGGCATTTCATGGATGGCCAGATGAGACACCGAAAATCTGTTCTACATGGGGTGCTATAGATATCCCTGGGTGAAAGTCCCAGAACCCTCTTGGTTTCAAAGGTTGCTTCAACGTCTAGACCGAGTGGATGTATGAGCGCATGAGGGCTGTATACCGTTAGGCCGCGTCTCCCATTGTGTCGTGGTCGGTTGAAAGGGGGTACGGCCTTACCTGCCCGAGAGGATGGGGCAATGCTAGGTTGAGTCTGACCAGCTCGAGGAATGGGTCTGCTATCGACGAGTCGGACCCGATATTGACAGGCGGATAATGAGGTCTCTTCCACTCACCTTGTTGCGCGCAATGGGATGACAATATGGTTTGGAGTGTAATAGACGCCGGTGATTCTCTAGAGAGGAACCGTACTGATATGTGGACTTATTGAGCAGGAATTGCATACTCAATCATTCATTCATTTACTATCCACTAGGGCTGGTGGTGCACAACTATTTGTTATGTGTACTTTCGCATGACCAGGATTTTGTTTGGGCGAGCGACTAACCTAAGATCAAGAGTTTACCACATTAAGTCTCATTATCCAAATTTAGGTATGAGACTGGTTTGGATAAAAGTCCCTTGTGATGGACCCCGTAGCCTACGATACTATGTACTATCATTCCAACTTCATACTTCAGTTTGGTCATTTCATTCGCACAACATATTACATTACATCCGTAGCATATGGTGTTCTGGGTCGCTACGTTTTTGCATTTATATAGACTAGATGAGGTTGACGGTATTCGTGGACTCGTCGGGATCTGCGTATTACATTGTATCCTCGGTATGTGATATTTGTCTTATTATGTCTCCACATTGCATAGCTGATCTACGTTGCTTCCTTAGTATGTGATATTGGTTTATATTTTTGCATTGTATAGCCTTGGTACGACTGATGACACTTATGGACTTGTCAATATTTTCGCTTACTTTGTTATCGTATGATTCATGATCTTGTCAATATTTTCCACATCGTATAATTATGGCATTGCATTGAATACTTGACACTTATCTTGTGCACACACTTACACCACTCTCTAAGCTTTCTATAAGCTTATGCATGATATATGCGTGCAGGTGATATTAGGTTGCAGCAGCATTGAGCTTAGAGCGTGAAGCGGTCTTCTGGGGCTTTGATTTTCGACATATGTATTTCCCTTTCAACATTGTATTCAAATGTTTATATTAGTAGATATGTGATGATGATGTTGTCTTTATGATTTGGATAAACTTGTGGTTATGCTTCTTACGAGTTAAATGTACATTGAAAATCCTCTTTGTACGATCCTAGGATTGGAATCTGATGTATGGACACTGGGAGCCTAGAATAGGGTACTATGGAGGTTGTTGGCACCGGATTTAGCAATCGAGAATTTTGTAAGCCCGGTTTCCAAGTTTGGAGCGTGACACGAGTAATCAGAAGTTGATTTTCTATTGTCCACATTTCTTACCTAATCGACATTCATATAGTTTACTAATTTTTCTTATGATTTTTTAAATGTCAAGACATATTCCGCTCTACCTCATAAATAATGAAGTTGCCATTTCACTACCTCTTAATGTTGTTTGCCAGAATTTAACATGTATTTGCTTACGATACCAATTGCATGTGAAATATCTGATCTTATAGAAACCATGACATACTTCAAACTGCCAATTATGCTTGAATAGTACACATAAAATGGCCTTACTGCATGTAATAAAGCATTTTAACAGGAATTGTAGGGATTCTGTATCCTAGCCTAGGGCTTAATGGGAGCCACTATGGTGCATGTATTATATACATTCTATTCATCAGATCTTCTAGCACATTTTAAGGCATAAAACCAAGCATAGAGTAGATCCCAAGCTCAAGTGAACCACGCCATACGTTGTTAAAAATTTCTGGGAGGCCCTTAAATTTTAGATCAATTTGGTATTTATGTTTTCCCTTCATCTAGTTCGAGTAACCTATGTGAGATGCCAAAATAAATATCATGGTGGGCCTTAGAAAGGTTCAAATGACAGAGGTAATTTTATCTGCACTGTTTCCTTTAGTAGAGTCCCTTGAGATTTGGATCTAATTCATGTTTGAGTTCATGCCCTAATATAAGCTGGCAAAAAAGATGGATAGCAGAGATACAACACACTCATCAGCATGAGCCTGACAGAGCTTAGTGTTGCAGGAAGACACATAGAATCTTCCTGCAATGGCCCACCGCAGGAATTCTCCTTCCAGTTCTTCTAGCTCTGCGGTATCAATTAAACTTTTCAGATGTTGCCAGTATACATTGGTTGGTGCACTACTTTATTATAGGTTGAACGGCTTTACTGTATCATATCCTCTCTTAGAGTGCATCCTAAATTGTCAACGGTTGAGATGAGTGGACATGGCTACATGTACCCAAAACATCTAGTTCAAATACCATTAAATATCTACGTGTTATTTATGGGTGAGTACACCGGGACTTCCATTGTTCTATCAAATTTACCTGAATAAGAGAGAGAGAGAGAGAGAGAGAGAGAGAGAGAGGTTGGTCATTCATATTACGAAAATGGTAGGCCTGCCACATGAACACCTGCTGAAAAGTTAGGCTCGTGCTCTCATTAGATGGCCCGCATCATTAGAATCTATGGACCACAGATGATCTGACTCGACTTACAATTGTGGCCCACCCAAGGTCAGTGGATCCTGATTTTTAAGAAAGGTGACCTGAGTGGGGCCTACCATTTTCATGGTACGTGCCAGAAAGATGTTACGGCACCACGAGCTAGCGCGGTTGCGTCTAGGATATCAGTTCTCTAATTGAAATTGCCAGTTATCTTACATGCAGCGTATGTGCACGTGTGGAGAATGTTTTAATTCTACGTCAGTGTACGTCCACACCACATCACTCAACAACTTTGATTGTATTTTAATGGACTACTTCAATGAGCCCATCATCACACCTCTGTTCTGGTTTTCCATCGCATCCCTCTCCCTATTCCTATCATTCCCCATCTACCCACACTAATTAGAGATGCTATTTGCCTATAACGTCCCAAAATACGCAAGACGGATCCACCATAATTGTGTTATATCCAAGTTGTCCATTTATTTTGTCAGCTTGTTTCAGGGCATGCATCATGATCCCAAACACAACAAAGATCTAAAATACAAGTGGGCCATGCCGCAGGATATAATGGGGATGGTGACACCTATCATTGAAACCTTCTTGGATCTCAAGGTGATATTTAGATATTGTCCAATTAGATCATAAGGTGGTTCCCACTTAGATCGAGGGAAAGCCCAAATATCACCCTCATACAAAACTTTTGTGCCCCTATTTAAATGTTAAGAGTGGGCGTTCAATCTTCATCAGTGTTTTAAATAGCTATGTTATATATATAGTTTGTAGCTTACGGTATGTATAGTTACTTAGCCTTAACGTCATGTAATTCATAAAAATAATTTAAATTGTATATAATATATGCTACTAAATAGTTTGATATAGACTGTACTACATGTTCTATAGTTTACGCGTTAAAAGTTATTTTTATGATGCTCATACAAAACTTTTGTGCCCCTATTTAAATGTTAAGAGTGGGCGTTCAATCTTCATCAGTGTTTTAAATAGCTATGTTATATATATAGTTTGTAGCTTACGGTATGTATCGTTACTTAGCCTTAACGTCATGTAATTCATAAAAATAATTTAAATTGTATATAATATATGCTACTAAATAGTTTGATATAGACTGTACTACATGTTCTATAGTTTACGCGTTAAAAGTTATTTTTATGATGCTCATACAAAACTTTTGTGCCCCTATTTAAATGTTAAGAGTGGGCGTTTAATCTTCATCAGTGTTTTAAATAGCTATGTTATATATATAGTTTGTAGCTTACGGTATGTATCATTACTTAGCCTTAACGTCATGTAATTCATAAAAATAATTTAAATTGTATATAATATATGCTACTAAATAGTTTGATATAGACTGTACTACATGTTCTATAGTTTACGCGTTAAAAGTTATTTTCACTATAACATTTAAATTAACTAGTGTTTTCAATAATTTGCTATGTATATTTTTATTTTTAATAAAAATTAGTTATTCTTTTTATTACTTTTTGTAAAATAATATGAGTGATAATATTAAATCAATTTTGTTGCTTTTTCTTTATCTTTGTATTTAATCATTATATATTTTTATTACTTTAGGTTGCACTAAACGTCATAAAATTTTGTTAAATTTTAATAATAGTCAATCTAATTTAGTGTAATCAAGCGTAACTTTGGATAAAAATCTAGTAGTGTGTAATTTACACTACACACAATGCACCTTACACCTCACACTTTAGAAGGTTGAATACCATATGACACTATTTTCTATTTAAAACATGGATCCTCACTTATGTGGCTGACTTAAGTCATAGATCTCTCTCATGTTTGGGCCCATATTCTAATTATATTTGAACATGCGTTTGTGAAATATTAGAACACTTCAGGTGGGGCATGCTACATGAATTAATTAATTCAACTAAATTGTGGTCAATGGTTTTTATATTCCATCTAATCTATTCATTGAGAGTTGATGGGACACTTCAAAAATCAAACTATTCCAAACATAGGCCGCCGGACCACATGAACTAATTAACTCAAATTAAATCAACTAAACTGTGGAATCCACGGTAGCAGCTGCATTCTAAAACAAAATTGTTGAACAATACTAACTTCTGATTTGTGGACACTTGTTTTTAAAATAAGTACAAATATTTTTCATTTTTAACTGCCAATAAATATATATTAATTTTGATCAGCCTGATTTTTTAAATCAAGGACAAGCACAAGGCATCTCACTTAATGGATGGGGTGGATCCGACCTCCACGTCCATACCGTGAACTATAAGCTACATAGGCTACGGTAATAAACTTGCTAGATGAATGATTTTCGCGAGTGTCTTACCCT
The DNA here is from genome assembly GCA_030180095.1 of Magnolia changhungtana. Lineage (NCBI taxonomy): Eukaryota > Viridiplantae > Streptophyta > Magnoliopsida > Magnoliales > Magnoliaceae > Magnolia > Magnolia changhungtana. The sequence goes on along the minus strand of JASAUF010000411.1, from coordinate 13,458,720 downwards.
TGCTCGAGTGGTGGTAGACTCTCACGAGTTTCAACTCCCGGTCAAGGGTTCGAGTACCATAGGGGCTGAAATTCCACCAGCGTGAGTGTGGTGGGGTGAGTAAAAGTAAAAAATAAATAATAATAAAAAGAATAATTTTCACCAACAATGTTTGGTGACAAAACTTAGAATAAATAATAATAATAATAATAATAATAATAATAAATCCCTATGGCTTGCATTAAACTCTTCTTAATAACTTAGATTCATCATTGAAGCCGATGAGGAAGAGTGGACCACACATCCACGAAAGACATGGAAGGCTAAAATAAATTGGCTAACCGTCCACATTCCGAATTCATGTTTCTTCTCATGGCATCTACACGTGGGGCCCAACTGATAATAGGCTTAGATCTTGTACATGTGTGGGCACAAGATCCCTCAGGCGAAGATTATTCTTGTGATGGTACCACAAGGGCGTTTCCGTCGTGTCGCCACCAACACTTAGGACTATTATGTAATTTAGCAGAAACGAAGGGGTTATTTCAAACATAATTTGCCGAACCTAATTTGGGGATACAATGGTAAATATTTTGTGGTAATACGAGTTGGTATGGTAGTCATGCAGGAAACGATGGCTCTCTTCGTTCACGTCCCCAAAATCAATCCATCATGTCCACCTCAGTGGGAGGTGTTATCTTTTATATTTTAAATTATTTTAAAATAATTTAGTGTTTTAAAATATTAATTAGGACGGGCTATAAGTGTGGCCATAAGTGCTTTATAAATATGTCTTTTCATTTAAGTTTGAAAAGTTATATCCTTTTACATTTTGTTTTAAAAAATTACGTCTTTTAAAGCTTAAAGGTCATACTAATTGAATTTAAACCTAATAGTCATAATTTTTTTTTAAAAAGTATCTTCATAGTGTCTATAAACAGACTTCTGATTTTAAGTTTTGAAAGGAATTAAAAAATCAAGTTTTCTCTTAAAAATGTGTTTAAGTATTTTTTAGTTTGGATTAACTTTATAAGTGATTCGAGCCTGTGTACAGTAAGTGCACTGCTGTGACTGGGTTATAGTCATTATATCTTGGAGGTCGATTACTCTGAAAACCTGTTGTACTTGAAACGTTGTCTAAGGAGAACAAATTCGATTTCAAGTCAAGTAACTTACGTCATGCCTCGACTTTCATAAATGAATAAAGTTTTTCTTTTTCTCAATTTAAATTTATTTTATTTAAATAATTTTTCAAACTTCATATCCTTACATACCTTTGCCATGAGGCCAACATTAATGATTTATTATATATCTGTGCTCTCCATCCATTTCTACAACTCACTTTAGGAAGGGGTTTCAAAAATTAAGCAAATCTAAATCTTAGGTGGACCATACTATAAACCTCTTGATAATTTCAAGAATAGATGGATGAAGGAAATTTTTTTATATAGACTGGATTGATTCCAAAATTATGTTGGCCACAAAAAGTTTTAATGGTCATTCCTTACTATTTCTAGTGGTATGGTACACCTGAGATTTGGATCTTCTTAATTTTGGTACCTTTTAGAGGGGTTTAAATAATTTTGTCAAACTAAAGTAATGGGGATCCTTAATCATAGGGTTTGCCATCTCTTTGAGGTAATCATTAATGATTTATTATATATAGTTGCTGTAAATGTCTCTCACATCCATTCTACTACAACTCACTTTAGATCAAGAAGGGTTTTCAAGATCAACACCGTCAAATATTATCCAATCTTAGGTGGATCACTACATGATAAACCTCTTGATTAGAATTTCATCATTTTTAGGCAAAACATATACTTTAGATGGATGAAGGTGTCAAAATAATATATCTAACTAATTGATATTAAATTGATTTAAAATTAAATTTAAACCCCACATAAATATGTTTTAAGTATTTTTGAATTAGAGTTGATTCCTCACTATTTCTAGTGGTATGGTCTAGGGGTTTCCAATCAATCCAGAGATTTGGCTCCCATCTTCTTAAAGTTTGGGATCGCTTCCTAGATTGAGGTGGAAAAACATACCAACGGCTTGGATATAAAAAAAAAAAATACATCAAGGTGGGCCCCACATGATTACGGTAACACCCACTAAGCTGTTGCCCGGATAACAGCTAATCCGCTCCCTTGTTTGAGATGATGGACCATGACCTTGCGTACACATGCCCCCAACAACTGCTAACCTCCAAAAGCAATAAATTCAATCTAAACCGTCAATGTCGTGTAATCTTCCTCTAGATGGAACTAAACCGCTAAGACAAGATCTGGGTAGATTGGATGTTTCTAATCGGGTAACGTGAAAATTTCGTTGAATTATAACCTTTGACTAAAATATTCATTTGACCGTTGATTCCTGGGTCCTATAATTTGAATAGCTCGCAAAGTTGGATAAATGGGTGACACGTGGACAGGAGATCTGCATGCTATTGGTGGTCCTGCCTGGCCACAGCTCCCCAGCTTTTCTGCTCTGCAGGAGAGCTTAGAGAGCAGAAAAGCTTAAAGTCGGGAAAAGGATAAAAGGTTGGATATTCAAGAAAAGCGTTTTCAAAATTTTCCTCTTGTCCTTTCTGCGGATTCCAAACTCGTGTCCATTTCACTTTAATTTATAAGGGCCAAAAACCCCGACCCCTGCTCTCCCCATGTTACCGCCTTTTGTTTTGAAAACCACCGTCGCTTATAAATACCTTTCTGCCCTTTCTTCACCGGGCTTTCCTCTCTCTCTCTCTCTCTCTCTCTCTCTCTCTCTCTCTCTCTCTCTCGTGCTTTTTTCAGGCACTCGATTGGTAATATGGAAGGGTGTTCGGATCTGTTAGAAGAAAGCGATTGAGGTTTCGTCTCGCTTCAGCGATCTCTCTCTCATTGGTGAGATTCCTCTGCTCTGATCGCTGCTGAGATTTTATTTTTCCGAGTTCTTGAGGATTTTCGGATGTTTGGTTGGAGTAGACCGCTTTTTTCCAGAGTAAATTGTTTTTCTCCGATTTTTCGTTGTAGATCGAGTGTTTTTCTTTTGCTGAAGCTGATTTTCTTGAGAATATGTTTTTTCGCTTCCTTTTCCTCTGTTTTCTCGAGAAGGTGTGTTCTAACCTCCTTATACTGAAGCTTTTAACTGAAGAGGGGGTTTTCGCCTCTGCTTTTAGCTCAACACGCGATTTTTTTTTCTTTATTTGTTGTTTTAATCTCTTTAAATAAGCTGTTTTGTGAGATTTCAGTTCCAGAATCATTTATACGAAATTAATTTTTTTTCGAGGGTTGTGGCATTGTAAATGCCCATCGCTCGCATATTTACCTTGTAGTTCGTGGTCATCTGAACCGTTGATGTGGTGGTGATCACGTGAACATGCCATGGCTAGACATTGTAGTGATTAAACAATCTAAGCTGTCTTATTCTGCCTGCAAAGATGGTGGCCCACCGGAGCGATGGTTTACGATTTCCACGCCTGCAGTGGAGAATGGCGATGCGAGAACGAGCAGTGCTAAAAAGGGTATATATGCATTTTATTGAGAAATGGTAATTGCACTTGCTCGAGTGCACGAGTGCAGTTTCATGTGCACACGTGTGAAAGATCTGACCTTGTCGCCAGGAGATCCCCAATGTGATGATTTCATGCATCTAGAATCACGCAAATACGATAATCAGGTGGGCCATAGATGTACACAGCCGTCGATTAGATTTATCTGAACTGTTCATATTATTTTGTACAGTTGAGGATAACATGATGATCCTGTAATCCTGATCTTTTAGATGGTCCATCTACGTTGTTGGGATCGCTTGATGGACAGTTATGATCTCAAACACGTGTAACTAAGTGCCCACATGCGAGTGCGATTTGCATTCCTCGGTTTTATTACATCTAATTACCTTGTAAGTACGATGCCATTTCACCACAAAATTTAAAATCGGAGCGATGGATCGACACCGTCCAAGTAGTGGACCCCATACGAATACAGGCTAATATCCAACGAATTTCGTGTGCTCGTGATTTCATTTTCCCGCAAATCCATCGGAAAAGACCGAATTGTATGGCTAGGATCGTTCCATCCGTGTGATTCTGGGGATTGCTCCAACAACAGTGGCTCCATGTGTACGGTATGGGTGGGCGGCTCCTTTTTTTGTCATTTTGAAACAGTCACCTACGAGAGAATGCGAGGGCAAGAATAGCAGCGGCACTAGCTGGTGGTATTTTTGAAATGAAATGACCAAAAACTATTTCCCTAACCAACCCCAGAGTTTAGTTCTACACCAACATCTACGAGGGCATTTTGGTCTTTTTGATCTGAAATAGTTATCAGATGTATCGTATTTTTGAAATCTTGACAGATTAGCTTTATTAAAGATGTCAGTCGCTGCCATGAACAAAAAAAAAAAAGCTCTTCAGTCGTGAAACAACGCATTCAATATTGCTTTAGGAGTGGGCCGCATGTGCAATGGGCAATTATTTTACTCGGTGCATGCTACAGCTTTTTCCGAAGCCCACGCGCAGCCACACGTGCCAACTTTGCATGCCTCAGATCACGTGCGAAGAACATGTGTTCTCTGCTCAGTCGTACAATTTCCGGCAACGGAAGAGTTGAATGGGTTGAGTTTGGAACTGGGTCATCGACAAATTGGGCCCACCTGAGTAATAGATTGGATCTCCCACCAACCTGCATTGTTGGCAAATGTGACTGTTTTTAGTGGTTGGTAGGGGCGGATCAAACCTCCCTCGAGTATATTGCTGAGGTGTGGGTTCTCCCCCACACCAAACATAATCTGCAAGCTTTGTACATGTACCACTCCAACTCACCCACGCAGTAGACAGAACATGTGGCAAAGATCCTACTTATTTGATATTGCTAACCATCCAATTTTCATCAAAACAAAATGGTCAGCAGTACAAATTGAATGGTCACCATCTTAGTATCATCAGATGATGAAGATCCCAATTGGGTCCTTGTTTTGGATGGTCTAGATTGAGGAAAATGTGAAGAATCTATTGGCCTTTATCTTCTTCTTCCGCTGTCACTTGTTTTTTCACTCAAATTTCGAAAAATGCTACATTAGCCTGCAAGAAGTAAGGAATTGTGCAATTGTACAGATGCGCCTGGCTTCCCTGTTTCACTGTATTCGATTTGTGGGACTCATCATGAATCAGTCGTAGGAATCTTCCATCCGAAAATCTCACGCGGCATGGCTCATCCATGCTGGGCCACCTGATGAACTACTTGGATCACCCAAATGTGGGCCCACTTACACCTCTACTCTGCCCATCGGAGAGGTGATATGCTCTGGTCAGGCATTATATAATACTTCGAATTGCGGAGGCTTTAGCAACTGACATCCAGTTTGTAGCAGTCCCCAGACTCCAACCGAGCAGCTTACTTGGGGCTAGGAGTTTATATATCCACCTTGCTCCTACATGTGTTGGCCATCTGATTAGTGGATCTGACTGACTTCAGGGCCTGGGCATGTTCATGGTGGCGCCCACCTAATGAGTGGTACAGATCTCACATGCCTGTTCATGGTGGCCTGTGCGCGTGTGCTACAAATTGCCTCCTCAAGTCTCATTGGAGTGTTTTGTCACAGTTCATTTCTGAATTTAACTTACTGCGACCATGCAACTTCAATGCGTGCTCTTTTCTAATATTGTAGGAATTAAGACAGTATGTTGCATGCCTACATCCCTCCAGAATGTCCAAATTGTATGCCCCTACTTGTGGAGCATGGTCCAAATTTTTTCTTGATCAGATGATCCTACCCATGTGATTGAGGTCCGTCACATGAGTAGCTTGAAAACAGGAGTTCTAATTCAACAGTCAAGATTAAATGGCTAGGAATCAGTTTGGTGTGATCTTTGGGCCATGTACCATCTGTGAGGGGGTCAAGCATTGGATTGATTTTTGAGCATATATGCTAGTTCTTTTTCTTTGTAATTTTCTTCTATCACAGATGTCTGCAGTGCAATAGTTTCTGATCAGATGATCCTACCCATATGATTGAGGTCCATCAAATGGATGGCTTAAAAGCACAAATTTTTTTTCAACAGGCAAAGATTAAATGGCTAGAATCAGTTCATATGCCATCTGCAAGGGGGGCCAAGAGCTGGATTGATTTCTTAGCATTATGCTCCTCCTTTTTCTTTTTAATTTTCTTCTACTACTAATATCCTCAGTGCAAAAGTTTCTGCTCTCAGGTGGACGGGAAAATCCTGATTAAAGAAAACTTCCAAGTGTGAGAACCAAAAATGCCGAGATCAAGGTGAGAAATGCAACTCATTTGGCCTCTGGATCTTGTGTTCTAAAGTTCTATGTAGATTTCATTATTTTCACTTCTGTATTTCCCTAGCCATGAGAGTATTTGATGACATCCTTGACATAATTCAACAATAGTAAAAAATATTATTTTCAAAAGGAGTGATACTATCAAATGTCGAGACCTCATGTTGTGGTCTACTTAAAACTTCTAGCCTGTTGTTGTGACTGTTCTGTCAGTTGGAATCGTCATCACTAGCCATGGTCCAATATTGCTTGATTGAATGACCATAATAGTGATGCATTTTTGGATGTCTGCGTAATTATTTATTAAGATACACAGTTTTAGTCCCCGCTTGAATGCCCACTTAAAAATGAGTTCCTCTAATTTTAGCTAGCAGTTATTATGTATCAGAGATTTTGGCAAGGACTAGAAATAATCTTGATAATCCATAATTCATATAAACTATAATCTCTAATATATAACTGCTGTTACCTAAAAAATGAGAAGAGAACATTTTTTAAAGTGGCAAACAGGGCCTTAGTATATCTTATCCATATAATAGTTGATCACTATGGTAAATAAAGTTCCTAACCTGAAGGAATTGCTTAACATGATTCAAATGAGCAGAGGCAAAAAATGATTTTTAATCTTCTCAAAAGTCCGAACATGAATGATTCCTGCCTTTTCCCCTCAATTCTTGTTGTATATATATATATATATTTTTCCTGTAACTGTCTATTTCTAGGCTACTATTCAACAATAGGGCCCACAAGTAATGCTCTGGACAACAGAAGCATGGCCCATATTTTTGCATATCGGTGCATCAGGAGTCAGGACACTATCCCCTTCGTTGTTCACTTCTGATGCATGAACACTTCAAATGCCTTCCAAATCTCAAGGCACTTAACCTGAATACTAGACATCTGGTCCCTTGGCTGTTGCCTAGCTTCCACAGTCGGCAAGGGGACAGCTGCTTAGGTGGGTGGGTGATGAGGAATGGTATTTGTAGCTACTCATCTGCATGCACCCTACACAGCACCCCATATGTGCTAGTGCAGCATGTGTGTTGACAAGTTGATTCATCAAGGGTGCTGTTTAGCGTTTCCTATTCATGGTTGGGAATATCCATGCTGTATCAGTCCCATACCATATGTGGCACAAGTTCCATATGGTCCCATCCCAAAAAAATAAAATAAAACAGCAGCATGTGTTGGGTACATTGGCCCGTATCAGTCAAATACATCCCAATAGAACATGGAGGCTGGAATTTGATTTTATTTTATTTTTTTTCAAAATTCTCTCTTCTTTTTTATTTTAATTTCAATCATGGAGATGGAGAACCTTAGAAAGTCAAATTAGGCTATATACAGTCCTATTTTGGGGTCAAAACAAAAGATTTAGTAGGATTCATTGAAGCGAAATGGGAAATGGATTTTTATAAGAAAAATCAGGAAAAGGGTATATCGTCACTTCTATTCTCATGTTTTCATCTACTTTTTCGTAGTATTTCAATGCAATGAGCCCTGATCTGCAAAAGCAAACTTGGTTCATGTTAGCTCATTTGGTTGACTTTTAGTAGGTCAAGTTTTCCAGAAGTTTGTGATATGCCATTATATGCATATCCAAAACACAACAATGATAGATTCTTGAATTCCTTTTGTTTTGTTTTTTTTTTCCAATTTCATGATATTATCATACTGGATTTTGTGATTAAAAGATTGGTTTTTTGCACGGCTAGTACGCAGCACCAATATTCGGAACCATGTAACTAGTAAAAACTCAGTTTGACCCACCCATCAGTTGGGCCATTGGTCATTGGTTATCCGTTTTCTAGCTATGTTTTTCAATGCATATGTACTCATGTAGTCCACCTGATGTTTGGTCTGGATGGAGTTTTGGGCAAAGGAAGATTTATCATGGGGCCTGCCCGATGAGCTACCTGGAACTTGCATATATTTGTGCCATTCCTGCATGCGTCAATGCCTTGCTTGACACAAACCTTTGAGCTGCAAAATTGCATTCCTCATTAACCAATGGAAAATTGAGATTTCTGAATTAGTGTTGTAATTTTACAGGGGGTCAGAAATCCCAGAAAGGCGTTCTCCTCGTGTGCCTCTTCAGCTGAGGACTTCCAGCTCGGAATCCGATGGAGTGCACTCTAGCATGACCAACCGTCCTACAGTCGATAGGAGTCCCAAGCTCAGTAGTGATCGGCGTTCTCCACGAAATCCAATTGCTGAGGTATGCTTTCAGCTTTTATATTCTATGTTTTACCTCTCATTCTTGGTGATTCCTCATTTGGTTTGAGGTCTTCAGGAACACGGTTTTGGGATTTTTTGCCCCTGCAATCAGTCATGTGAAGTGAAAAAAAAAAAAGCTTCGTTTTTTTCCTTGTGTAGCCCTTAAACCTGAGGGCAATTTTGTCATTTCAACTCCCTGGGAGTGCCTTGCACACTCTCTTCTTTGCACGTACTCACACGGTAGGTGTAGCATTGGGGAGCCTGTGCAATAAATGATGGGTATTTTTGACCCGTCTTCGACCGGTCGTGAGCCCTGCTCGACCGGTCGTGGGTTCGAGTCGTGATACGACTCAAAGTCCAGCGAGTTCGGACGTTTTTTCTCCGCAGTCTACGACCAGTCGTAGGTGGTTTACGACCAGTCGTAGGTGAGTTACGACCAGCCGTAGGAGGCTAAGACCCGATCCCTGAATTTTAGGACTAGTTGGTTCATGATTTGTTCCACGATTTTGTGCGAATCTGCGGTTTGAGTTCTTTTCAAGGCCGGGATGCGAGAAGTTTCCTAAAAGATAAAAGGGATTGCTGGGTTTTCTGGTAATGCAAGAGGGTTTCCTAAAGCTTTACTGAGGATTTGCTTAAAGGGTTTAGGATATGGGAGGTTAACGCTCGTGGAGGTTATCTCTTGTCTGCAATCTATCTCTAATCACATGTCCTCGTGTCGGTTAGACCTCTCCGTTTTCTCTATTGCTCTTATTGTTTATCCACTCCTGCGTAAGTGAAGAAGGTTGTAACGTTCTACTTCATAGTGGATTGTTGATCTGGACGAGGTCCCGTGGTTTTTACCTCTTTGAGGGTTTTCCACGTAAAAATCTCGTGTGGTGTGTGATTGATGCATTAATTGTTTTCATTGCTTTATTATCCATATTCCTGGTTTGTTACGGAGGGATCATCCAGGTTTTGTGTAAGGCCTCCAACAAAGTGGTATTAGAGCTAAGTTCATTGAGCGGGTAGGATCGATTTTGAATTATGGAAGGTGGCTCATCGAGGATAATCATTTGGACCATATGGAAGGCTAAGATGGAGGACTTGCTTTATTGCAGGACATATTTCTCGATTTTAAGCATATCAAAAAATCGAGGATATGATTTTGGACCAGAAAGATGGTGGGGTTTATTAGACAATGGTTGGATAATTCGGTGTTCCACCATGTGTCTTTACGAAACCTCATTACCGCTAGCTTATGATTGAAATTACAAGTGTATGAGAGGAAGACAGTAGTAATAAGATTTTTCCCTACGATAAGGCGACTTGTGAATCTCAAAAGGATAGTGGTTACGTGGCTAGAGCACATGAATGAGGTCAATGAATATAAATGTGAACCAACTCACCTCATGAAGATGGTCTGGATGATGAATTGCGGCTTTACTATTGCTTAGTTCATTGCCTTTGACGGTTGGGAGACATTGGTGGTGTCTCTAAGTAACTCCACGCTGCCCAATCGGAAAGATATCCATGGAACAGGTAACCGGTTGTCTCTTCATGAGGAGACAAGGAGGAAGTCTCAGGGTCTACTCGAGAAGAGGCCCTTGGGACACGAACGGGGAGAGGAAAGAACGGGAAGGGCGGGAAGGCCCGAGATAAATCAAGAGGCAAGTCGAGTAACAAAAAGATGTTGAATCTTTGAATTGTGGCAAGAAGGGCCACTTCTGCATAAATGTTGTGGTAAGAAGAACGACAAGAAAGGAAAAGGGAAGGAAGATGAATCGGTTCCATTCTGCTTTCGCCGGATGGCGACGTTGTAGTTATTCTTTCTGTAAATCATGACGTATGTCTCACAGCTACGAGTTAGGACACCGATTGAGTGATTGACTCGGGAGCTTCTTTTCATGCGACTCCACATAGGGACTCCTTCACAAGCTACAAGTCAGGTGACTATGCGACTATGAAGATGGGAAATTCTGGCATATCAAAAATCGTGGGAGTCAGTGATATTTGTGTGAAAACCGATGTAGGCTGTACATTGGTTCTCAGGGATGTGAGGCATATCCCAGACCTTTGCCTCAACTTGATATCGATGGGAAGGTTGGATGATGATGGCTATGAAAGCCTTTGCTGGTGGGCGATGGAAGCTCATCGAGGGTTCGTTGATCGTGGCGGAGGAAGAAGTGTTGCACCCCCGTAGCAAGGCAAGTGTCAATATGTGCAAGGGTGGGTTGAACCGGAAGATTATTTATTGACATGTGGCATGTAAGTGAAAAAAGGGCTTGTCTTAGCAAAGAAGCGACTTGATGTGACAGGTACACCTCTCAAAACCTGTCTTGATTATTTATCAAGGAAACAACATAGAGTTTCATTTGTTAAAACTGCTTCTCATGTTAATAAAGTGCATGTATTAGATTTGGTTTATTCTGATATTTGTGGTCCTATGAGGATAAAAACCTTGGGTGGGGCATTGTATTTTGTTACTTTTATAGATGATGCATCTAGGAGGGTTTGAGTTTATGCTTTGAAATCCAAGGACGAAGTCTTTTGTGTGTTTAAATTGTTTCATGCTATGGTCAAGAGAGAGACAGGTAGACCTTTGAAGTGCATCCGCATTGACAATGGTGGTGAATACATCCGCGACTTTCATGAGTACTGCAAGTCCCTGGGTATACGGCATGAATAGACGGTTCCCAAGACCCCTCAACATAATGGTATAGCTGAGCGAATGAATCGCAGAATTGTTGAGAAAATCAGATGCATGTTATTCCATGCGAAATTGCCCAAGACATTCTGGGGAGAAGCAATGCTCACGACAGTATATTTGATAAACAGGTCTCCATCAGCCCCATTGAATGGAGAAGTACCTGAGAATGTATGGACCGGACAGGATCCATCGTACAGGGTGTTTGGATGCAGGGCATCCGTTCATGTACCAAAGGACGAGAGGTACAAGCTTGATATGAAGATCAGACAGTGTGTGTGTTCTTAGGGTACGGTGATGAAAAATTCAGTTACTGGTTGTGGGATCTGACCGAGAGAAAGCTCGTCAGGAGCAGAGATGTGATTTTCTTTGAAGATCAGTGTATAGAAGACATTGGTAAGCCAGAGAAGAACCAAATGCCTAGTTCGGGTGAGCTGAGGACGTGGATCCTTACTCTCCCGTGGTGCGATGACGGGGAGTACAACAATGTGCGAGGACGAGGGAGTTCCTTCGGAAGATAAACCGGGGAGCGGCCCCATTTGATCCACCGGTTGAGCCACGGGTGAGGAGGTTATCTAGGACAGACAGGTAGTCCAAGAGGTACTTTTTGCATGAGTACATTATCTTGCTAACCGATGGGGAGAGCCAGAAGATTATTCCGAGGCCTTAACAGACGAGCATAAGGGGAGTAGTTGAAAGCTATGCAAGAGAAGATGGAATCCTTGCATAAGAACCACACCTATGATATGGTGAAACTGCCTAAGGGTAAGAAAGCTTTGAGTAACAAGTGGGTGTTTAGAAAGAAGATTGAGCAGAAGAATTCATAAACGAGGTTCAAGGCCAGACTTGTGGTGAAAGGGTTTGGTTAGAGAAAAGGCATAGACTTCGAGGAGATATTCTCACCAGTGGTGAAGATGACATCCATTCGGCTAGCATGGATCTGGAGATAGAAGCGGTTAGATGTTAAAACCGCTTTTCTCCATGGTGACTGGAAGAAGAGATCTACATGCACCAACCTGAGAGAGGTTGAAGTCGATTTGGTGAAACAAGTTCCGGCAATGAGTACATGTTCGACTCGTTTATGTTAAAACATGGGTATGACAGAATCCGAGAGTCGGACCACCGTGTGTTCACGCACAAGTTCTCGAGATGGTGATTTCTATTACTACTCTTATACGTTGATGACATGCTCATCATGAGAAAAGACATCAAGAAAGATCCCAAGTCGAAACAGATTAAGCCAAGTCTTTTTGCGATGAAAGACTTGAGCAGCTGGATCGTAGGAATGGAGATAACCCGTGATAGAAGCGACGAGAAACTCTGGTCATCAAGAGTGGTATATTGAGAAAGTCCTACTGGTGCAGGCCGATAAATACTCCACTGATGGTCACTTCCAGGATTGAGCGACGGGCGGTGTCCCAAGACGAAGACTTGGAAGAGATGCAGAAGATACCCTACGCGTTAACGGTGGAAGTTTGATGTATGCTTATGGTGTGTACACACGCCCGGAAGTGGATACTTTAATCTAAGAGGCTCATCCAGGTTGAGCCTATCTTTATGGTGATTAAACCCTACATCAGATATGGCAGACGACATAGACTCAGAAGTCTACATCAGGTTCATGTTCACGTTTGCGGGGGAGCGGTTTCTTGGCAGAGCAAGCTACAGAAGGTTGTAGCATTGTCGACGACAGAGGCCAAGTACATTGCAGTTACAGTGGCATGTAAAGAGATGCTTTGGATGAAGAGGTTTTTACAGGAACTTAGCCTAAAGCAGGAGCAGCATGTGGTCTATTGCGATAGTCAGAGTGCTATACACTTGAACAAGAATCCAAGTCAGCATTCCAAGTCGAAGCATATAGAGATTCGGTATCACTGTATCAGAGATACTTTGGAATAAAAGGTGTTACAGCTTGAGAAGGTCCACACGGACGATAATGGGTCAAACATGATGACCAAGGCTTTGCTCAAGGGCAAGTTTGAGGTTTGTAGAAACCTGGCTGGCTTGAAGAAGGTGGATCCCTCCTGGGTCAAAAAGGGGGAGATTTGATGGGTATTTTTTACCCGTCTTCGACCGGTCGTGGGCTGGTGTTCGACCAGTCGTGGGTTCGAGTCGTGATACGACTCAAAGTCCAGCGAGTTCGGACGTTTTTTTTCCGCGGTCTACGACCAGTCGTAGGTGAGCTACGACCAGTCCTGAAATTCCAGGACTAGTCGTAGGTTACGCAGTTTGTTCCGCGATTTTGCCCGAAACTGCGGATTTGAGCCCTTTCGCAACCGGGATGCGAAAGGAAGTTTCTAAACTATAAAAGGGATTGCTAGGGTTTTAAATGCTGGCGGTTTTCTAAAGCTTTACTGAGGATTTGCTAAAGGGTTTAGGGCTATCAAAGGTGAGAGAGAAAAGAGGAAGAGAGAGAGAAGCTTATAGAAAGGAGGTTTTCTCTCGTGGAGGTTATCTACTTTGCAATCTATCTCTCCGCTTCTATGTCCTCGTGTCGGTTAGATCTCTTTTTTCATATTTCTCTTATTGTTTATTCACTCTGCGTGAGTGAAGAAGGTTGTAACGTTACTTCATAGTGGATTGTTGATCTGACGAGGTCCCGTGGTTTTTACCTCTTTGAGGGTTTTCCACGTGAAAATCTCTTGTGTGGTGTGTGATTGATGCATTGATTGTTTTCATTGCTTTATTATCCATAATTCTGGTTTGTTCCGGAGGGCTAGATCCTAAGGTTTTGTGCAAAGCCCCCAACAATCAAGGCTCTCTGGAGCCCGCTCTGATTAATACCAGCATCTAGTTCATACCTGTTATGCTAGCTCATGTTAGGAAGTAGGCCAAAAACCATGGCAGATGTAATGTAACCACACCCTTTCCCTTATTCTTTCTCCGGTTTCCTCTCCCCAACTCTCCACGTGTTGCACATGCCATAACCCCTAGTATGAATTATTTGCAGAAGCTAGGCTGGTTCATTCGTCTGCTGCAGAATCCAGATCCTCTGATTGCCACAAACAGGCAACTCCTGTTTTTATGCATCGTGATTGGTCCACACCATCACTGACACTGTCAGCACTGTTGCATTACATGCAGTGTGTGATGATGTTGCCCAATCAGATTGCAACAAACAGGAGTTTCATGTTTGTGGCAAGCAGAGGATCTGAATTCTAAAATTTATGGTGCAGAAACAGGTGCGGAGGGTCCCATTTACATGGATAGCCCACCCGATGTATGGCCTGTATGGATTTTTATTTTTATTTTTTTGTGTAAATCATAGTTTTTTGTTCTTTCATGAAAAGAAAGCATGTTGGTAATATTTACTTTTATGCTAAATGTGATCATTTATCAGAAGAAACGTGGGACCCGCATCTCTGATTTAGAAACCCAGTTGGGCCAAGCACAAGAAGAACTCAAGAAACTGAAGGAGCAGCTGGCTTCTTCAGAAGCTGCAAAGAAAGAAGTTCAAGAAGAGCTTGAGAATACAAAGAAACAAATCCCTGCTGAAGATCCTCCACAAACCGATGAAACTCCACAAATCCATGAAACCCAAGAGAAAAACAGCATTGACATCGTCTTTGCAAAATCATGTGAAGAAGAGAATGCATTCGAGGAGAACTCTCCAGAAACTGATGTCTTTGAGGTTCCAGCAGTCCCAGGGCCAGTATCAGTGGAGCCTAATATTGAGGTGGGCCACACACCTGAGCAAGAAGATTATGAAACCAAGCCAACTGAAGAATGCTCAGAAGCACTACTAGCTGAGATGGAGAAGCCGGTGGATTCACCTGAGAGTGCTGAGATAACCAAACTGAATGTTAAGTTGGCAGAGAAAGATAAGGAGCTGGAGAGCTTCTGTGCGGAGAATGATGAGCTGAAAAGGCAGGTGTCTGAGGCAGCAGCAGAGGCATCTGTGGCTCGGGCAAAGGAAGAGGAAGCGGCTTTGAAGCTTAGTCACATGGGAATGGAGCTGGAAGAGAGCAAAGCCCGCACAGCCCAGTTGACAGAGGAGTTGAAAGCTGTGGAAGGAGCGAAGCTCGCACTGGAAACTGAGATGAAAAAACTGAGGGTGCAGACGGAGCAATGGAGGAAGGCAGCAGATGCAGCTGCAGCAGTGTTGGCTGGGGGAGCAGACGTGAATGGTAGGGTGGCTGAGAGGTGCAGCTCCATGGACAAGCACCTCGGTGGGTATGACCCAGTTGGCTATACTGGATTCGGTTCACCGATGGCTGATGACTCGGATGATGGGTTGGGAGGAGGGAAGAGAAAGGGGTCGGGTATTCGAATGTTTGGGGATTTGTGGAAAAAGAAGGGGCACAAATAGGGGATAAGAGAATCTGTTATATTTCTTTTTTTCTCACATGTATGAGGACTGTTTTAAGTGTTTTCCTCCTTTCCTTTTCTTGTTGCTGTGACATGGATAGCTGTCTATTAAGAGGTTATGGCAGCAGTGTTTTTTTTCATTTTCTTTTGAACGCCATGGATCTTGTTGTGTTTTGGCAGGCAATCAAGGTTGCAGTGAGAGAGGAGGGTTGGCATTATCTCATAAATTTAGATATCTACAGGCCGTGTTGGGATGCACAACTGAATTGAAATTGTGATTTTGCAACAAGTTTTGGGATGCACAACTGAATTGAAATTGTGATTTTGCAACAAGTTTTCCAAGATTGATCTTGGGTTTCCTTGTCTTTATGCGGTTGCGCTTTTATTCATCTGCACCCAATAAACATAATCGTTTGGTTAGGCATCGTGGTTGGAGAGATGTGGTTCGACAGGAGAGTTTTTACCAAGCTGTTGCTCCTTAGGACGCTTGATTGGGCAATCATCATCCTCCATCAGCACCTTTGAAAAACAGGTTATGTTTTTTGAAGCAGAAAATCTTTAATTCATTAGACTGCTCACAGACCATTACATCTTTTAGGTCAGAACCATCATATTGCCCGCAAGGCTAATTATTATAATTTATATATTTTTCGAATTCCACTGTTGACAGCAATCTATATATTTTTCTAATTCCCCACCTATCAGCAGCATAACAAAAATGAGCAGACATGACTAGGAGCCTTCTATTTTTTAGGATTTCATTATGTATCCCACCTGATCACAATTCGACATGTGATTGCAAACACACTGAAAAATAAATAAATATTAGCATTCATTAGATTATGCAGAGATAATCATTTCAGTTGGGTCCAAATCTTATCATGCTCCAATTAAGATTCACCAGCTATGAGATTCACATCAGATCAGTCCCCTAGAACTATGAGCATTCTCTAACCGCCCCATAAAAAGTAAGTCCAGCCAGCATCCATGCAAGTTTTCAAGTGAAAAGAAACAATCGAAGGGTGTTCAATCCTTCAAATCGAGACCTCAGCGGGGCCTGCAGCCTGTAATCGGATCAGGCCATGATCTGCTATCCAATTGGGCCATGGGGACCTATCGATCCAATCAGATTTTTTTTAAAAAAAAATTAAAATTAAAATTAATGGCCTGTTTGGGCTGTAGGGTCCATAGCCAATCAGCTAGATAAAACAAACAGCTGGACAAGGGGCACGCGTGCAACCAGACTGTTCTGAGACTCAAAATTGGTCACTATTCATACACCCCATACACCATCAGTACTTACTATAGAAAACTGTTTATGGTTCCAGTCCTGTATAAACAGTCCACCTTGATGATGGGATTACAACTCTTTACTTCTCTCCCCTTTAACATCTCTACTTTGTTGCAAGTTCCAGACAATCTAGGAAAGGTTTTATGGTTACCTCACAGTTTCTTTTATTTCAAGCAGGGTTGGGTACTCCATGGAACGGTATAATGCTATGAATTTTATTTGATTGCAAGTTTCTATTTAACTTCGGCTTTGTGTTTAGAAACATGGTCTAGTTGTGAGATGCTTTTAGACACCCTTTGGAAATGATTCCACAGAAGGTTTGTGATTGACGCTCCAGATAGCTTATCCTTTAATTACCTTTATTTCATTATTTATATGCTATCGATGGTTTAAGAGATTGGAGCAAACAGAGGTGGAGTCGATAATATAAACAGGTGCATGGTTGAAGCTCTACGCCTAGTAAAGTTCAGTTTAGTATCACCGGTCCATCAAAAATGCAAAACACCTAATTCTAGGGGAGGATCATGTTAACAAGCTTCAAGAAAATCACATGGCATTTTTTTTATTTTTTTTTTTGAAGCGACTTTTGCTGCTGTTTCATGGATATATCCAAAACCCTAAAAAAAGATTGACAAATGAAGAAGAGTGTCTTCAAACACACAAACGACAATCACAGACAAAGAAGGGCCCACATGAGGAGGGTAAAAGAGGGATACTGGTTAACCTCCTATTTCTACCATTTGATCATCAGGCTGAGGGAATTTCACCGGTATCCCTGCAATGGGTCAGCTGTTTTCCCAGATCTTGCATCTGTCCATGCTTTTGCGATCGTCCGCTTCATGTCATCATCTCCGTCCTCATACATGTTCTGCAACAGGTCATTTTCTCAGCTTAATCCAGAATGTGCAACCCCTTGATATCCATGGTGGTTGACAAAAGGAGGTAATGTACAATGCTTGGCCTATAGAAAAAAGGGGTAATTTTCAGTTGTGTGAGCACCCGGGACACTTGAAGCCTGCTTTTCAGTGATCCAGACAGTTCATTTCATGCTAGCATAACTGCTTTTCGGTTTTTAACCATCCATTTGTAGGAAAGCAATTATAGATGGCGAGGATCTTCTCCCAGAGGTGGTTTTCACAGCATTTACCCAATCAACAATGGGGCACAACAGAAGCTAGGACTCATATGCACAGAATGTTGGCTCAAACTAAAACTGCTAATTCAGGCCGAGGCATTGGACAGTTCCCAAGAAAAGAGAGGATACAGGACTCACCTTCATCAAATCCATAATTCCAGCCATTGGATCCTTTTCTTTATCCATATTTGGCTTCAGCTGCAAAATAATAAAACAAACCATATAACCATTTCCGAGACAAAACCACACAAGTTGGAATGTATAGAGCTGTTCAAAGATGATTATCTCCAAGGTACCCAAGTATCCATGTGGACGCTGACTCCTTGGATAGCAGTAATGTGGATTGCCATATAATAATAACAATGCCTTTTTTTACCATGCCATGCATATGTTCTTTGAACAGGCAGCAACTGCAATATTTGGTAGAATTTCATCTCTCTTGTCATGATTCCCAAGGAAAAGCTACAGCATTTGTTTCCAGATCAGGGCATTGTTCATACCCAGAGATGAGAACAGTTCCCATTCTTGACAGTGTACCCCACCCGTTGTGAGGGCTGTCCACGCTGTCCAGATTGGACAGTAGGCCCCGCCTTGTGTACTGCACGTCCATGCTGTCCAAGGTGGACAGTGGAACCCACTGCAATGTGTGTGTGGCCCGTTCAGCAAATTGTTCAGCCCCGTGAATATGTGGAATTTATGACATGCTTGTGAACACAACACACAATCATGTGATGGAATTGCGGCTCCATTTTCGGGGCATGACTGTTAAAAACAGGGGCTGACTTCTCCTAATTCTAGTTCATAGTAATTATGATAAGAAAGAGGAAATGAAAAATTAAAACAGGGGCTGACTTCTCTTAATTCTTGCTCATAGTAATTAAAATAAGGAGGAAAAGAAAAATTGGCATTAACCTTATCTTCTTTGAAGTGCAAATCAAGCCAATTCCCTTTTGAAGCTTTAGACAGCGTGACAATGACTCGGTTGGGCTTAACAACCACCTTACATTGCTCAGGCACAATCTCCTTGTTCAACTTCGGTATGGCACAACGGTAATTCTTCCCTTGAACGTCATGGAATTTAATATCAACAGACATTGGCTTGAAAACAGTTTCCACCTTCTCTTGCTCCACACCCTCCAAGGCCACGTAAATCTTGAAGGAAAACAAATAATGAAAAATAAAAATCAACTTTTACGTTTAATTTCTATCAACCACAAACACTAAAGACGCATGAGAATATGTTTCCAACTGTCTTTAAAAATTGAAGTACAGCATTTATGAAAATAAGAATTAAGAAGAAGAAAAAAAAAACCCATGTTTGTATGTACAATTAAGCTAATGATGTTCCCTAATGATTGTAATGAAGAAGTAAGCCTCCAACTGGAACCATATTCCTTTCCAATCTGACTTGAAAGTGGCATAGTTGCAACTGGAAGCCAAGTCCTTGAATATGATTGCCAGGTACTTTTCCTTATTTCCATTTTAGTATACTTTTAATTGCAACCAAATTCGATAGCATCCATACACACCCAATTCAAAGTAGGTGAGGCTCCTACTAGTGCAACTCATCTCATACCTATTTAATCAATACAACCAGAAAAAAAAAATAATAATAATAAATAAAATAAAAAATCCACCAACACAACTTTCTGAGTATAGTATTCTTAGTAGTAACAGAAATTTGCAAGATTCAACGAGGAGCTGAGTTAAGAAATCTGACAAATTTCAAGGACCAGAAACAGTGATTGTAGCCCCAAGCAGAGGAAGACTCAGGTTCTTCATTTTGCATACTTGATATCAAAAAAAAAATTTGAGGCATCAGTCAACCTCCACAGCATGGTTGTAGATTGAAGTGCATTGATAACTAGAATGATTACCAAGTTCAGTCACAAACTTTCCAGCAAGTCAGAATATTTGGGTAGAACAACTTTCACACCTAAGTTGAAAGTACAATTGATGCAAGACAATTAACCACCTGCTCTAAAAGCCCATGGGATGTGGGGCCTGGGCTATGAGATAAAGGGTTTGATTCACCATGCTCTACCAGTTCAAGCTTTTAGAGCAAGTGGTTAATTGTCTTGCATCAACAATCTCATGGAAAACAAATACAAATAATGTGTACATTTGCCTACATGCAAAAGGTAGGTGACTGGCATACCTTGATTTTTTCATTGTCTTGATCCCAGCTGAATGATCCAAGTGTGACATAGTTCAGCGATGGGGTGGTGGGTGCCTTAGTTCCAGAAGAGGGTGCGGCGACTGCAGCTTTTGAGAGCTGTTCCAAGTCAGCAAATCAATCCAATTAATGTCCTTGTGAAAGATAACAAGCGGCATTTTCAACTTTCTCAAACGATTGAAAAAATGATTAATCAAGGCCAGAATCAGATCATAATCCTAAGACATGCAATCTCCAAAGGCCCCCAATTATCGGGAGAACACATGATAGTATTGAAAACGGTTGAGCAGCCGCCATAATGGCTGTTGCATAATGGTAACGGTGGTGTCTGTTACGCGATACAGGGCTTTAACACCTGATTTGAAAAAGAATGGCCTGTTACACGCCTGCAACAGCCTGCAGTATGGGGTCGATGCCTTTTTTTTCTTTAGAAAATATTAGACCCCTACAGGGCCATAACATAACAGCCCTGAGGCTGGCCTTTACAGCCACAACTACCATGTGATCGGATGCAATCCAACGGTCAGATCTCAACCAAAACTCTCAAAAACTATCCTGGCACTCCAAATAATGCAGCCCATGTGCGTCCTCCCAGTTTGGGGCCTTCGTGATGCTCATCCTATGTGGGTCTTCAAAGTGGCCCATGGGCCAAGCCCAAGTAGTGATCACCCAAATAAAGTGTGGGCTAGGTTGGGCCAGGGCCTAGGGCTCTCCTACGGAGACACTGGTACACTCTGATGTCCGCATCAAATACCTTAACTAGAACCGATGAAATCGCAAGGGCAAGACAATCATTTTACAACAAGACAAGGGATGCCCATTACGTGAAAAGAGGGATTTTTCAACGGGCCCAAAGTCATCGAATTATGTAAAATTTGATGGACACTGCCATTGAAATTTTTGCTGTCGAATTCAGAATTCGACAGTCAGAATACGTCGATTAGTATTCGACAGTCATCAAGTAGACGTTAAATGGAGGTGGATATTTTCTGGTGTCAACGGCCTTAATCCGTCAAATTTTTGTTTTTTTAAAGAGAGAAACAACCTTAATTATGGAGCGTTAGAACTATGGCTATGTCCGAATAGCTATAAGAACCTACAATTACAATCAAGGTGTTCCATCTCGGTAACAGTGGCCGTAACGGTCACTACCATTACCAATATGAAAACGTAACAACCGTTACGACCCCCTGTAACGGTTGAAAATTTTCTTCTACCAGAAAATTTATGAAAAAAAATATCTAGAAAATTCGGTATAATGTAAATATTTCAAATACGTATTCATTTTTTTGTTTTAAACATGTTTATGGTAGTGTAACGGTCCATTCTTTGGTGAGAGTGTTGTATTGGTTTGTCTGGCGAATTTGTGATCATGATTATATGTCTCTATTGTTTACACATCAAAATTAAGCATTAGAACTAAAAATCAGAAAAAAGGCACAAATACCATTATTTCAATTTTTTGAAAAAAATTGCCCTCGGAGCTTTTATTCACGCAAATCACTTTAATCTACAATTTTAATCTTAAAAACTATAGTAGAGTGGTCGAAATCTATTGTAAAATGATCTATGAAAGTTTTTGGAATGAGAAAAGTGAGAAAAAAAAGAGGAGAAAAATGCATTTAAATATGAAAAAAAAAAGGTGATAGTTTTTCAACCGTCACAAGGCTAGCAGTTGTCATGCCTCATAACAACCTTTACGGCCACCGTAACGGCCAATACGGTCCAAAAAATTCAGCTATCCCATTTCACCCACACATCGTGTAACGGTTATGACTATTGCCTATACGCATCGGCCTTTACAACCGTATCGTAACAGATACGAAATACTTTGATTACAATGGAACACTTCTATATCCACGAACCACACATCCAATCGACACTTCTATATTCACATAACACCCATCCAATCCACACTTCTATATCTACACAAGCACCCATCCAACACAAACACCCATTCAAACTTGTAAACACCCATCAAATACAAACACCCATTCGAATCAAACCAAACTCAATAATATATGCAGTTTACAATTGAACATAATCAAACCAAACTCGCATTCATTGTAGTTAGTTAACAACGAAAAGTGATAACATTCTACATTCAAAATAAAAATACATGGATTTCGAAAACCAAGTTCTATAAGTGTCAATAACTTAGACAATCACTCTCATAGACCTAGGCCACCTAATCAACACTCCTATATCTACATCTGCAAACATCATCCCCTCAGCAAGATCCTTATCCTGTAGCTCTGCAGTCATATCGAAGATCTTCTCAATACATGCCTCATAGTACTCTGAATCGATGTCCTCCATCTGAACCAATAATCCACTCGCCTAGGTCTTATTGGTTCAGACGGAGGACATCGATTTAGACATACGGGGGGAAGGAGACGGCGTCGTTGTTGGTGTCGGGTCCTTGTCCCTTCGTCTCTTGGAATTTGAAGATTCGCATTTTCCCTATTAACAATTAAGGGATTTAAGATTCGGTCCGACCATTACATATGTAATCTCATAATTCAACGCTAGAAGTAAAAAAATCACATTACGTGTAAGATGAAAGTGTCTAAAATTCATACACGAGAAGAACTTCTATCTTTGTATTGGGAGGAAGACCCCATAGACGGTTGTGTCATTGCATTCATCTTTGTCATCATTGCATGTGTTTGCTGAGTCACATTGTACAATTGACTCTCCAATGCATCTAGTCGACTCCGTAAAGGAGCCAAATGACGTAAAGAGATCTTCGTGATCCCCCCTTCCATGTCGTGTACACGACCTTTCCTATCTTTTCCATCATGACATTCGTCCATGCATGTAACATTTGCATCTTCTTGGTCAACAAAATGTCCAAGTGTGTCATTCGCCATATTGGCCATCCCTAGGAAGGTATCTTCGTTGCGATTACTAATGGACGTACTAGCCCCAACAGTTACCTGACTTTCGCCCCATTGTTCTCCATGAAAGATCCATGTTGTGTAAGACGTATCTATACCATCACAGATTAAATGTTCCGAAATTTGGTCCAGTTTTTTCCTCCCTCCCGCCACATTACAACATTTGACACAAGGACAATAATAACGATCATCACCCCCCAAGCTTTGAATATTTTGTCTCAAGTACTTAAGGAATGCCAGAACACCTATTAGGTATTCCTCTGATAGCTTGGGTTTCAACATCCACTCTTTGCTTGGAATTGCAGACGTTGAAAACATCATCTACACACATGTAAGAGTATCAATTACTTAGAATGGAATTCATCCCTCATAAACCATTTCTTAATTTCCACAAGTATAAAGCAAATAATCTAGTAATATATACTACATACAAGCAATATTCAAGCATTGTACCATAGGTTACAAGAATATGACGTCTCCCTAAAAAATGAATCCTCTAGATAGATATATATATATATATAATTAGTTGTTTATTTTCCATGCTCAATCACAATTATCATTCATCATCCAATCAACTATTAACAACATGCCTACACAGAAGATATTTCTAATCAACTCTTCACAACATGCACGAGGCATATAAAAAGTGAGATAACAAACAACTAAATTCATCCCTCGCCAACTTACAACTTAACCCGCCGAGACCTGTCATGCATTGTAATATCTTACAGCAGAGCGAGATATAAGGAGTTACAAGTTGGACCTCATGGAAATAAATATTTACACATCCTATAGAATCCCTTAAAGAGAATCTCTACCAAACTGACTAAATCGGTCACCCATTCAAGACCGGATAGATTGTAAAGCTTTCATAGTATAATTTAAATGCTTATGCCCAAATTTTGGTAGCATTTCCCCATGTCTTTCTAGATATATTGATCTTGTATTTGATTCCCACATAAAATATCCATGCAAAGTGAGGATATTTTGACAATGAAAATAAATGTAAAAAACATATCCAGAGAGAAAATGAGAGATTAAGCGCAAAACAAACATGTGCATTTGGAGGCATAGAAATTCTCAAATTGTCCCGTTTGGACTATTTAAGGTTGGATAGCTTGGAGTGCTTTCATTTTACCTATGTCTTTCTAGATATATTGATCTTGCATTTGATTCCCACATAAAATATCCACACAGTGAGGATATTTGATAATGAAAATAAGTGTAAGAAACATATTCAAAGAGAAAATGAAAGATGAAGTGCAAAACAAACATGTGCATTTAAATCGGTAAAATGAAAGCATTCCAAGCTATCCAACTTTGACATGTCCAAATGGGACAATTTGAGAATTTCTATGTCTCCAAAACACACTATATTTATGCTTGGTCATATAGAAATCCTCAAATGGACAACTAATTCTCCTATACTAAAACAAATCCTGACACAATCACAACTACAATTCATCATGCAACCAACTCATAACAAAATGTGTATAACTTGAACAAACCCATTTCTTAATTTCCACAAGTATAAACCAAATAACCTAGTAACATCTACTATATAGTAGTAATGTAGAAGCAATATTAGGGCACCATACCATACGCTACAAGAATATGATATCCCCCTAAAAAATGAATCCTTCGGGAATAACACACACACACACAGACACACACACACACACATATTGTTTACTTTCCATGCTCAATCGCAACTAGCATTCACCATCCAACCAACCATTAACAACATGGATACAAATAGAAGATATTCAATCAACTCTTAACAACATGCAAGAGATATTAACTGATCATTAGATATTCAATCTAGATGAGCAAAATCATTAGCCTACAACATATGCCCCACATGTACAACATATGTTAAAAATTGATCTAGAATATCGATGGACACGGTGGATGAAAGACATACATCAAGGTGGCCCTACATTCATGAATTCACCAACCTTGGTCGATCTGAGATCTATTAAAGCTGTGCCCGTCCTAAAAACCATGGGTTGTGGGGCCCACCTCGATGTATGTGCTTTACATCCACAATGTCCATATGTTTTAACGGTTCATTTTAGGGCATGGTCCCAAAATTGAAGTAGATCCATATCTCAGGTAGACCCCACCACAAGAAATAGTGATGATTGACCATTAAAAACTTATGGTGGGCCATGAAAGTTTTGGATCAAGCTAATGTTTGTGTGGTCCCACTATGTATGGGAAATCCACTCCACCCCTCTATTTAGGGCGGGGCCCACTGTGATTTGTGTTTTATCTACCCATCCAGTAGACCCCACCTCCGTGAACAGTGGGGACAATGATGAGCACCGTTGAACCCTCTAGGGTGCATCGTGATGCATGCATTTCATCTCCACTTTTCAATCCATTTTAGGGTATGATAAAAAAAATGAAGCAAATCCAAAATCTCAAGTGGACCCCACTATAGGACCAAGTGGTGACAAAGATGCCCACTGTTGAAGCCGTTCAGGGGCCCACCACTGTGGACCCCATCTGATGTATGTGTTGTATACGTTAGATCGTGTGATGGGGCCCACATTGTGGGACCCCACCGTGATGATGTGATATACATCCATGCTGTGCATGGCCCACAAATGCAGTAGATCCCAATCTCAGCTAGATGGCATGGATGAGAGAGAGGTGGGTTCTCTCGCGCTGATTTTGTTATTCCCAAATTTCAAATTGATGGGTTCTCTCGCGCTGATTTATTTTTTAATCCCCAAATTTCAAAATTTTGATAGCCCATGCCCGTCGAATTACTAAACCCAAAAAATTGACGTTTAAGGCCATCGAATAACTAGAAAAATTATTTGATCGGTCTGGGCCGTCGAATTTGGTGGTTGATTTTATGTTATTTTCACTTAGTGACCAGTGCTCCATCTGGTGTTTGTGATAATTGAATAGCTTATAGGAATTTCAATTTCTCAAAGTGGGGGAAAAATAGTAGCTAACCTCAATCAAGCAAGATCACAAATATCACCACCTAAGCCTTATTTGAACTAAGGATCGACACTCAAGCAAGATCTTTAAAAAGAACTAGTGGTGTAACGTGTACCCCCCTTTGTTCCGATCAAGGAATAGATGAAATAAATCTTAAAATGGATTTTTGTTCAAGAATGAAAGAGGAAGAAGAAGAAAACTGAACTATTACAACCAAACCAATACACCGAAAGCTAAAATAGTCATCATCCAGACTCTGCGACCATGTCATGGAATTAAGTATAATTCCTGCATGGTTAATTGTCCTGCATCACAACAGTGGACATTTCTTGGTTAACCCACATGAGTTTAGCCATGCTAAATTGGTATCTGAAGTTATGGGGAAGGGTGATAAGATAGTGAAAGCGTAACATGCATAGATTTAAATAAGCACATTGGGGACATAATCAACCTACATGACTCAAATTAACAGGTTTAAAATCGCACCATGGAATTACACTACAGACATTCAAAATATGATGAAAAAATATACATTGGAAAGGTTCGAGCCCATGCCTTAGCGGTAGACAGTGTGTGTTTCAACATGAGGTCTTGGGTTTGAGCCCATACCTACCCAATAAAAAAAGTTAAAAATTGGAAATTAAATGTACTTTACAGTATAAACAAAGTGATCAATAAAACTCAATCACCATAAGGGGTCACTAGCATTGGTGAGTTGGACCCCCGTTGATTGTCCATAGACATCAAGGTTTAAAGTCATCGTCATCATCATCATAGCCTTATCCCAACTAATTGGGGTCAAATACATGAATCCTTTTACACCAATCCACTCTATCTAGGGCCATTACTTTAGATAGACCATAGGTTTGGACTTCAAAGTATCCTCCGGAATGGTTACATATCACCCAATACGAACCATGGTCCATAAACAATAACGCTGTACTGGCCGGATTTGGTCCCACATAGCTCAACATAGAGTGTTTGTGGCAACGCAACCCAACTCGATTTCAACGGTGATCAATTTGGCACACACCAAAACCGATTTTCAACCCTTTATTGACATGAATCCACTCAAAACATTCGGCTTGGTCTAACCTACTCCAACTTAACTCATTCAACCATCGAAGTTGTGGCCCCTTTTGTGGATGGTCCACCAACCAAAACTAACACCAGCTAGACAACCTAACCAGCTGATCAACGGACATCTTCTCGTTGTATTTGGACCATCTACCTATTCATTTAACTATCCATTTAATGATTGCCAATTATGATGACGACGACAACAACATCAACAACCACAACCACAACAAACAACAACAACAATAATAATAAAAGTCAGAATCATCGGATCAGCATGACTCTTCAGACTATCATCCCATCTAGAGTGGGTCCCACATTTCAGACAGCTCAGAGTGAGGCAAACATCTGACACATCAATGGATATACATGGTCCACCACGCTGCGGATGGGCCATCAACCAAAACAGACACCAACCAGAAAACCCTAACCATCCGATCAACAGACATCTGCTCATCGAATCTGGACCACTTACCATTTCATTTCAGAACCATCCATTCAATGGCCGTCAATAAAAGGAAGTCACAATCATCAGATCAGTATGACCCTCCGCATTATCATCCCATCCAGTGGATCCCACATTCAGAAGGTTCAGATTGAGGCAAACATCTGCCATGTCAATGGATACACGCATATGGCCCACCATATTGTGGATGAGGCATCATCCAAAACTAACACTAACCAGATAACCCTAGCCATCTGATCAACGGGCATCTGCTCATCCAATCCAGACCACCTACCTATTTAATTCGAAACCATCCATTAATGGCCTTCGATAGAGAAAAGTCACAAGCATTACATCAATGTAAATCTTAAGATTATTGTCCCATCCACAGTGGGTCCCACATTAGACGGTTCAGATTGAGGCAAGCACCTACCACATCCATGGGTAGGTGCATATGCATATGGCCCACCGTCTGCCAGAGCACCAGGTAATTCCTCCCATTTCGATGTTCTCAGGGAAAGTTAATAACTCTCAAGCAGAACCAATCGCCCATAATGGCATCTCACTGTGGTGTCCCAAAATCAACCATAGCGCAAAATCACCTATATTGAAAAGATCAGCAGCCAATCGAATTCAAACAGAACTATCACTTTCGAATTTTCTACATAATCTGTAATAGTACTAATGAAGGGAGAAATTATTAGTTAGTATAGAGAAAAAGGTGGAGTGCTTTCAAATCTTCTAGATAATTTGTAATAATATGGATGAAGGGAGAGATTATTAATTATTAGTAGAAAATATAGAAGTGCTGTCGAATCTTCGAGATAGTCTGTAATAATACTAATGACGGTAGAGATTATTAGTTATTAGAGAGAAAATGGCGAAATACTTTCGAATCTTCTGGATAATCTGTAATAATATTGATGAAGGGTGAGATTGTTAGTTATTGGAAAGAATGACGAATTGCTTTCGAATCTTCTAGATAATCTATAATAATACGGATTAAAGGAGAAATTATTAATTATTAGAGAGAAAATGGCGAAGTCATTTCCAATATTCTAGATAATCTGTAACAATACTGATAAAGGGAGAGATTATTAGTTACTAGAGACGAAGATGGCGAACCTTCTCCAAGTTGTGAATCTCGGAGGAGATGAGAGAGAGAATCCTGGGCCTTTTGGCAATGGTCTGAAGCTGGCGAAGCTCGTCCAGATCCAGTGACAGTTCGTCCGCCATTCTTCCGATTTTGCTTTGGAGAAATGGAAAATTGAAAACAGAAAGGAAGGAGATGGTGAGGGTGATGATAAAAAAGGGTGTTGAAGGGTTGATAATGAGAAGGGGGTTTTTTTTTTTTTGTGGGTGTTTTCTAGGGTTTAAGAATGTTCTAGAGAAGGGGCGGCTTGTGGAGCAAGTAGGGGAGAGAGGGAACACGGAAGGTTCGAGAAGTAAGCTTTGCTGTCCTCTTATCTTCAAAGAGAAGTTACGGAGATTCGCGCAACGACAGCTGCAGAGGTGAATCGCGTCACGTGTGCAGAAGTGGCACATGTATAGCGACTCGCTACTGGACGGTGGTCTGTGGGCCTAACCATCACGTATTTGTTCTATTCACGCCGTTCATCCATTTATCCAGCACATTTTAGAGGATGAGCCAAAAAAAAATAAAAAAGCAGATCCACCTCTCAAGTGGACCATATGATAGGAAACAGTGGTGATTGAACCCCTGTCATTGAAAACTTGTTGAGGGTCACAAAAGTTTTGGAGCAAGCTCAGGGTGTGTTTGTACATGTAATAATTAGAAAGCGTCAGGATTTGTCGGCAGTTAAGCTAACACACCGAATTTCATTTTCGGGCTTTTAAGGGAGACGGATTGGCTACTCACCCGGACACGATAGCCGTGGCTGGTGGTCGGTACTATGTGGATCCCACCGTGATGTATTTGTTTCATCCATTCCATTCATCCATTTTTACAGATCATTTTATTGATTGACGCAAAAAACGATGGGGATATAAATATCAGGTGGAGCACACCATAGGAAAACAATAATGATTGGATATCCATCATTAAAATCCTCCTAAGGCCTACTGTACTGTTTATTTGACATTCAATCTGTTGATTAGGTCATAATGACCCAGATGAAGGGAAACAATAAACATCAGCTTGATCCAAAACTTTGATTGGAGCACACCAAAGGAAAACAATAATGATTGGATATCCACCATTAAAATCCTCCTAAGGCCTATTGTACTGTTTATTTGACATTCAATCTGTTGATTAGGTCATAATGACCCAGATGAAGGGAAACAATAAACATCAGCTTCATCCAAAACTTTTATTGCCCCAAATCGTTTTTAATGGTCAACGTTCATTCAACACTGTTTCCTGTAATGTGGTCCACTTGACATTTCGATATACCTCACTTTTTCTCCCGTACTATAAAATGATCTATAAAAATAGATGGACAGCATGGATGAAACACATACGTCATGGTGGTGCCCACATATCACCGACCACCAGCCATTGGCTGGTGGCAGGGGGAGTAGCCAATCCGTTTCGGCTTTTAAGTGTACTGAGTGTCGCACACCACCGACTCCGTGGTGTGTTTACGTCACCAAGTTCTTTGAGCCCACCATGATGTATGTGTTATATCTACACCGTCCATTCATTTGGCAAGATCAGTTTAGTTCATGAGTAAAAAAATATTGAGGCAGGTCCAAAGTTAAAGTGGATCACACCACAAAATTCAAAGGGAACAATGACTCCCACCTTTGAAACCTTAATAGGGTCTACCATGATATTTATTTGTCATCCAACCTGTTCACGAAGTCGCATGGACATGGGTGAAGGAAAAAACAAAAAAAAAAAAACAAAATACCATATTGGTCCAAATCTTTTGTGGACCTTAAGACATTTTCAATGTTAAACGTTCAATTCCCGCTGACTTTTGAGGTGTGGTTTACTTGAACATCATATCTGACTCTTTTTTGGGTCATGCATTAAAATGATATAATAAAATGAATATACCGTGTGACTGTAACACAATTGTCATGTGGCACACCATTCAATACACCACCCAAATTTTCTTCTCAATCCTCAATGCATGCATAGACACAGATTCTAAAGTTTTAATAATTGATTTACGGCCCTAACCAAACATGAGTGTGGGATTACATGGGATTAGAAATTCTATCCCATCTAATTTGTTTTAATGCCATGCTCCAAACATGCTGTTATATATGTTTTTAATGCCATGCTCCAAACATGCCCTCATGTATGTTTTCCCCTCGTCCATGTCTATGTGACGTATCCAACAAGTTGGAAGGCAAATAAACATTACGGTGGGCTCTAAGAAGTTTTTAACGGTGACAGTTCAATCACCACTGTTTCTTGTGGCATGGTCCACCTGAGATTTGGATCTACATCATTTTTGACGTTTGCCTTAAAATCATAATCCAAAATGGATGGACAACATCAATATAATACATACATCATTGTTGTGCCCAAATAGCACCTCGGTACTGGCTGTGTGAGTAGGCAATCCGCGTCTGATCAACCCGACTACACTACTGGCATGAGAAAAAACAGCTAGAAATAGAGTTGGCATCGGACCGAGTCGAATGCCAGCTCTATCCGATCCGAAATCTATACAGGCTGACCCAAACTTGATCCAATCTGAAACCGAATCCGGGACATTTGACTCGAACCGATCCGATGTACGGTTGGCCTGACCCAAACCAAGTCCTACTCGGTCAGGGAAACCGAGTCGGATCGAGTTGGGTACGATTCAGATCGAATTTTTTAATGGTGAAAATCATTATCTGTGTGGTCCATTTGAGCTTTAGATATGATTCAACGGTATGAATATAATAAATACATCATTGCGAGGCCCATGTAATTTTGATCTCATTTGAGCCGTTCATACAACTCGGAGCTCGAGGCGTGTAGCTGTGTTGACGTGCATAGCACGAAAGGCAATTGTGTTGAGTTTGCATTGTTGTATTGACGTTAGCAAGTTCTGTGGGTCTGATCATGGGGTATGTGTTATATCCAAACCGTCCATCCATTTTGCGAGCTCGTCTTAATGCTTGAGACGAAAAATAAGACAGATCTAACTATTGAGTGGACCACACGAATTGTTTAACAATGAAAATCATTATCTTTGCTGCTATTTGTGGTGTGGTCCAGATAATCTTTGGATATTATTCATTTTTGGATAATGCTCTATAATGATCTCTAAAAATATATAAACGGTGTAGATATAATAAATACATCACTGTAGGGCCCATATAATTTGAACCATTCGTACCAGTACAAATCGGAGCGTCAGTACTCGTCTTCGCACGACATCATGGATAAAACACGTCATCGTGTGTCCCACTCGATTTTTAAATGGACTAGTTTTTTAGTCTGTCCATTTATATTGGTGTGTTGCATCTTCTGGTTGGATTGAATGGAAAATAGAAAATTTACGGACCGCACACGCAATTTGAAAGATTTTATTGGTAGACCTATCTATCCCATCTGTTCCTGACGTGTGACTCACTTGTGTGTTCCATATCGATTTGACTTTTGGGGATGCGCTAAACTTGAAGGATGCACCTTATGAACGGAGTGGATTTAGGACCTATCTCATGGTGGGCCCCACACACAATGATGTAGGATAAGCTTATTTGACAAACGTTGTACCAGGAAATGACCTCTTATTTATTTATTTATAGACGTGTTAAGGAATGACAGATCTGAAGGGGCTGTACACGTGGTGACAAATCTCGGATACGAAGGAGACTTCAAATTTCGTTAATATTGAGATAAGAAAAAATTAAAATTGCCAAATATAGCTAGTGTGTTGTATTAAGTAAATTCTGTTGGGCCCACCGTGAATGCATGTGGTTTATCCACTCCGGTTCGGGTCGGATCGGTCTGGATCCATTCGGATCGAATCGGTCCAGATATACCACTATCCGAACCTGACCCAAAAAACCATCGGATGAGGATGCCCCACTCAATCTGCACCGATCCAGGCCGTTGGTTCGGTTCAGAATGGGTCGGGTCTAATCGGGTCGGATCCACCGGATCATGTCAGACATGCCCAACTCTAGCTAGAAATAAAACCTCCAGTGACATGTATCCAGCAACCGTTGCTCACCTGATGAGTGGAACGGCCTGGATTCCGGGACAGTATATCACGTAGAGTCCCCCCTGTTAAATGGCCCCCATCTCTTTGGCAACACCTCTTTGGAAGTATTTGAGTGCATTCAGAATCCTTAAGTTGTTTGGTACTATGGATTTCCAAGTAAACGAAATCATTTGAAAATGGCAAATACAAGTTTTGGTCTATTTTGAAATCTCA
The DNA here is from genome assembly GCA_030180095.1 of Magnolia changhungtana. NCBI lineage: Eukaryota > Viridiplantae > Streptophyta > Magnoliopsida > Magnoliales > Magnoliaceae > Magnolia > Magnolia changhungtana. Next base: position 13,425,922 of record JASAUF010000411.1, on the reverse strand, counting down.
TTTTTTTAATTGAGATTCCAATGTAATTCAAGTGAAATGCTTTTTTTTTTTTTTTTTTCTTTAAAATAAAAAAAAAACAAAAAAAAAAAAAAAAAACCTTCTATTAAAAGCTGAAGAGTTACATAGATAAAAAGGTGTTGGTAAGCTATTGATTCATTGAACATGTGGCATGCCAAAGATACTAGTGCTTGCATTGTGTTTTTATTTTTTATTTTTTTATTTTATTAATCACATCAATAGAATGACCTGAAACAGGCCACACAAAAGGAAAAATTGAAGATTGAGTGTTCAACCAATCCTAACTTGAGTGCATTACTCTTAAAAAAAAAAAAAAAAAAAAAAACACGCACACCCCTACACACTCACGCTGTAGTGAAATTTCACCACCTATGGATACTCGAACCCTTGACCGGGTGTTGAAACTCCTGAGTGTCTACCACCGTATCTAGAGTCATACTTGGTCAGGTTGACTCTACCCATCCCACAAACTCAGAACCCTCAACTCATGTTTAATGAGAGATGCTCACATCCAACCGCTTTTGGATGGTGGGATGTGGAGATCACCATATGTGACATGCACCCCATACTATATGTTAGCCCTACCATGAGGATCACTTGTGCAAAAATCAGCCCATAGAAGATAATATATTGCCATTGATAAATAACAGTCCAAGGGTAATCCACCTGTTGAGTGAATGGGATTGTAGCCATTGATAAATAACAAAGTCCAAGGCTAATCCACCTGATGAGTGGATGGATTTCATCCTCATCATAGGGCCAACCTATTGGACGAGTCAGATGTTGCATGCACACAACATGTTGAAAGCTGTCCACTAACCGTTTTGACTTGTGTGCCTTGTCATATGCGATATTGCCCACGGCTCAAATTTAAAGATCCTCAACCTTCTGAAACAGTGGCCCAGAAATAGACAGTTAAGAGAGAACACCATGATAGTCTTCATTTACAGAACAGTTCCAACAAAAATCCAAGGGTCAATATCTTCCAATCAGGGAACAGGGCATCACCCATCAAAAGCTCAGGTCCATAAGATCCACTATGATATCCTCTCTATCAGCTAATAAGGACCCTGTATTTCCTCCGTGTGGGTCACCTGGACTGCATGACTGTTGGGGCCACAACACCTGAATTTACGGCCCAATGACCTGGATCTCACACGTGCACATTGGCACACCTGCAGACCCGGATTCCAAAGACATCACTTTCAGCAAATTACAATTCAAGCTGCATCTCGATGCAATTACAGAATGCCCATTTTCAACTCCCTTGCAACACAGCTCGAATCATAACAGGAGAAATCTTTCCTTTGAATCCTCTTCCTCAAGTGTACCAACATGCAGCTTGAATCATAACAGGAGAAATCTTTCCTTCGAATCCCAATCCCCAAGTATACCACATGGCAAGTGTGACACCGAGTCATCCGGAGATACCATTCATGTTCTAAGGCAAAAAATCTGGCCAGTTCAGTTAATACAGGCACACACGTCTGAAAAAAGATTAAAAAAGAAAAAAACCAATGGTCACAAGCAGCTCACCTAATAGCCCAACAACAGTGTCTTCACAACACAGTGGCGGCCACCTAACAAATGGCTTGGATTTCAAGCGTACATTAGGAAAGCATGATTTGCTAACTACTGTGATATAATAGTAATACTAGCAGGGTTTTGTAAATTTCGTTGCGTAGAATAACAATAACCATATGAGCAAGACTGCCAAAAGAATTTTGAGTTTTTACGCTGCAGCTAATCCAGGTTGAGGCCCAACCAAGGGGTCCCGGTTACAGGCTACCTGCTGAAACACAACTACTAATTCATTCGGCAGTTCCTTTTCCCTACTTAATAGGGCCACAGCAAGTAGATCCATTTCCCTAATTGTTTGATATGCACGACAAGTAAATGAGGTTTTGCTTCCACACGGCAGAGACCATGGGGCCACGAACTAGATCCAAACCTTCCACCATGTGGATTACAATTAAGTAGGCATTCTATCCTGTCTCAAAATAGGTTGTTTCACTCAAGTGGCCCACGTGTAAAACAAACTTGTTCTTACTATCAATTTGTTTTGTGCTTAAGTAGACATTCTATCCTGTCTCAAAATAGGTTGTTTCACTCAAGTGGCCCACATGTGTAAAACAAACTTGTTCTTACTATCAATTTGTTTTGTGCTCTTTTGCCAAGTTGAGGGATGAGACGGCCTTATTTTAGGCCAGATCTAACTAGTGCAGCATACCAGATGAAAATCGCAGTTATCTTGCACATGCCATATATGGTGTGTGGTGCTTGCAATGAGCAGTATTCTAGATGTGCTTGGCTTAGTTAACCTCGTACTCAGTGAATAAAGATTCAAACAAAAGCAGTATAACAGAGAACACAAAGTACAACAACTCACCATCTTAAGGAAAGATCCAGGATTGCATCTCAGTCAGTAATCGGCGAGAATCAAATTGTTGCCCAGTTCTTTTCAGGTTTTTCCAACTTTCAAACAAAAACAACTAGTTAGTATCATTGTTTTGACTATTGCAACCTCCCTACGGATGAATACACCCATACTATCCTCTTTTGGTTATACAATTGTAACCATTATGCGACCAAAATAGGAAAGAATGGGTGGTGGTAATATCATCCAAAGTTGGGGCCTATAGAACTGCCTTTTGACCAAAATTCCAACTAGTTTTTAGGCCAACTCCACTGCTTGTGTCTTAAACAACAATCACCATCATTTATATTTACATGCCATTTTAACAGGCTTAACCTGTACATTCAGAACTTTTGGGGCCACTATCTTCTGGGCCGTGTTTCTATTTTCCATGAATGAGAAAATTAAGCATGTGGCACATAGAGGGTGCAAAAATACAGGGGCTTTGAATAAAGATAAGATTTTACCAAAGACATCATTCACTTTCATCACTATCGTAATTCTGGCAGAGTGATTGAAGCCCCGTATTCATCTCACTGGCTTTGGGCTCCTCTTGCTTATTTTCCACTTTTGATTCTCCGTTTTCCATCCGAGCAGGTGGAGGCTTCTTAACAACCTTGACCATCACAGAGGGGGGTTTGATAATAAACTTGGGTTTACGGGCCTCAACACCATTCACCGTTTCTGACAACAGAAAGAAATAAATGAAATGTTAGTGAAAAAAACGGATCACCATGTCACTCTGCCCAAGAACATACGCAGCTCTACATGCAGTGTGGGACATCCAAGCAGTGTTTTTGTATATTTTTCAGCCAGGTCATCCACACGGTGGGCCCACACATGCAGGGCCGGCATTTTCTTCTGCATGTACAAGTTCATGCGGACTTATATCATCTTCGTACGGTACAACTGCAGCATAAAATCATCATATCAGCAAAGGGACCAACCTTTATTGTCAGAGTCATTAATGGTACTAGCTTTTGTCAATACATTTGTTGGATTATCCACTGTTCCGCCTGGAACTTCATCAGTAATTTTTATCCTCTACACCAAAACAAAACCATGAGTCGGAAGAAACTGAAAACTAATCCTCCAAAATTCAGAACTGTTACATTATAAATTCAAGAAACAGTGTCAGAATTAGATCTTCAGTTTCACAGAAAAGTAGCTTATATAAAGGCCATAGAAAATGAGAGAGAGAGAGAGAGAGAGAGAGAGAGAGAGAGAGAGAGAGAGAGAGCATAATAGCTGTGATAACCCGATTTTCAAAATATCAGGTGATGTGGAGGATGCAGTAGAGGATCCCGTTGAGTAGAGCAAAAATCGCGCTTGGGAATTCTCATCACCCAAATCTTAGAAGCCTTCAATAGTAACACACTAGGAAATAAAATTTCCTATGGATAATCTCTACTTTAGGATGCTAGGGGCTTGTGTGTGTGCGCGCGCGCATGCATGCGTGTGTGTGTTTGACATGATTAAGAATATATATGATGGAACGGTAACAAATGTGAGGTCCACCAATGGAGAGACAAGTGAGTTCCCAATTACTGTAGGCTTGCACTAAGGGTTGACATCGAGCTGGTACCTCTTTGCAGGTTATGGACGAGTCAATAAGGCAATTGCGGAAGAGATCCCATGGTGTATGTTGTTTGCAATTTGCAAATGACATAGTTTTGATTGACAAGACAAGGGAGGGCATAAACACAAAGCTAGATTTGTGGAGGATGCTTTAGAATCTAAAAGATTTAAAATTACTTTGACTAAAACAGAGTATATAGATGCAATTTTAGCAACAATAGGATTGAAAACAAGGTATCAGTTAATACTGTTGACCAAGAAGTTTCGCAAAATGATCACTTTCAATATCTTGGGTTGATAAAAGTGAAGAGATTGAGAAGAATGTTGCCCATTGAATTCATGCTGGGTGGAAGAAATGGAGATGTGCCTCTAAAGTTTTATGTGATCATCATGTACCACTTTAAACTGAAAAGGAAATTTATAAGATAGCTATAAAAACCAACCATGCTTTATAAGACAAAACGTTGGGTAGTTAAGGAACAACATGTTCATAAGACAAGTGTTGCTAAATTTTAGGATGTTGAGATGGATGAGAAGCACGATGAGGAAGGATGTAATTATAAACGAATGCGTTTGAGGGAACTTACAGTAGCACCAATAGGTAATAAGATGAGAGAACGTAGACTTAGGTGGTTTGGTCTTGTGCAACGGAGACCAAGAACAGCATCGAGTTGGCCGTTGGTATAAGGGCTCATTTGAGAGCATGTAATTGGAGGCAAATGGAATCACAATTACACTTGAATCAAGTGCAATTGGAATACTCAGTTGTGTTTGGTAGCCTGTAATTGAAATGCATTGGAATCCAAATATTCTGTTTGGAATCCCGTAATTGGAATGCATTGGAATTCTGTATACTGTAGTATATGCACAAGAACCTGATTTTCGTTAAGTGAATCATCTTGAATACCCCAATGAAAAGGCTGGCACACAAATTCACACACACGAGCACGCATGTACATACATATTAAAGGAAGAAATGCAGAACCACTCAAATATATCAAATAAAGCAGAAACATACTTTTGTATTCGATGGCTCGCCTGAACTGGAAATTGGCTGATATAAATCTTCATCTGAATCATCATCTTCTTCATCAGGGATCCGCCGAACAAAATTTTCTGAAGCCTACATTATAAATTTATTTATTAGCAATTAACTAACTATATAAAAAAAAATAAAAAAAATCTGGCTGTTAAAGATTGAAATAATAAACTATCAGTCCAAGGAAGCTCATTCACTAACACGAAAAAAAACTGTTTTGATGAGTGCTTCGTCCTCTTCTTCTAACTTCTTCTCCTGTCAGACAAGTAACAACTTCAAACAGTGTCAGAAGCTTTCAAGCAGACACACACTATGTATCTAAATGAAATGAAACCATCATACCTTCTCCTCAGCAGTGCGTTGCAATGCCTCAAGCATCTCATCCACGTTCACAGTTGCATGTCTTGACTGAAGAACCATAAGAAAAAAAAAAAACATTGTGTCAATGGACATGCCATGAACTTGAATTTGTGAATCCGATTTTACACAACAGAGATCAAATCATACAAGTAAAATTCCTTCATGCATAATGAGAGATTTCTTGTTCATCATGCATTTGGACAATTTAAAGAAAATCCATAGAAACTTCTAAGCACTGAAATTCTATTAGACAAAATGGTTCTTAACAAAATCAGATCAGAACCTTCATAGACTTCATCTCATCCAGTGCAGCAAGTATGTCCATCTCTCTTTTTGAATCCAAAGTTCTATTCTCCAAAGATTTCATGGCATCCCCCATCTCTTCAGCATCCCTTTTCCTCTTTTCTTTTTCTGCCTCCTGATGAAAGAAGTAATACGTGCATTAATAAAAATAATCTTGAATAATTGCAAGCAATAACAAGCCAAGAAATGCACCAGGAAACAAAGTAGTGTCTATTGCAAAATAAATAACTGCCCAACAGTATTATAACTGCTCACCTCATCCTCCGCACGCCATGGCTCGAAATTGCGAGTCGCACCTGATTCAACAACATAGTCTGAATTTTGCGGGTCGGTCTTCATTGTAAGTTCAGCTGAGCACTTAGTGCATTTGAAGTAGAATCTGAATATTTGGATTCCTAAATATGTCTGCAAGATTTGATGGATAAGCACATCGTTTAGTGAAAAGGACAGGTTCAGTTCATATCCAGTAGAGAAAAAAAAAGAAGGAAGCACAGTTGTCTAAAAACAAAATCAGGGCACAGAATGAAGCAGACTTTAAATAAAATATATTGATATGTTGAAAGGATAGAGGAAATAAGAGTTGCACACACGGGAATTCCTTCCTTTGCAGGCAATGCTTGGTCAAAGCCCCCCTCTAGGATAATACGGAAAATCAGGATAAGGGCTGCAGGCAACCTTGACCCATCAAAATATGCATAGGATGGAATTCCCTGAGCACCCAAATAGACGGCATTCTTCAGAGACTGTCACTGATTCCAAAAACCACAACCAAAAACTTTTATCACTGATAACAACATATACTACACATCATGTTTTCATCATCATCTACACCTTATCCAAGCTGAATGGGGATACTGTGCATCATGTAAGAACTTTAAATAATCAAAGTCTCCAACTAGAACTCACATAGCAATCATTGGTAGCATGCCACAGTGCCAAAAGAACTAGCACATTTCTGACAAAAACAAAAAAGCATGAAAAACTATTGGTAGTCAAAATGGCTTATTCGGGTCCAGTTAGCTTCAAGGACTTTAAGATCTCTGAGAAGGTTCAACAGAATTGGACCACGAGCTCTCTTACAAGACTTAAAGATACTCGAGCAATCTCTTTAAGGGTGTCTCAACAGGAAACAAGGGCCAATGAAGAGAGTTCATAACACATGAAAATCTGGACATTTCCTAGTACTATCATTGGGTGGATTCTACACAAGTATTCTCCATAGGGAAGCTAAGGAGCAAGACGTCACAGCCCATGTGCTTCCCCAAACATAAACCACACGGAACTCGTCTCACGGTTCCATCGTGAACAAGTCAGCCCTTCCCCAAGTGCAGACCGCATGTGCTAAGTACCCCAATTCACTAAAAACAAAAGAGTGTTATGGAAGAACACCTTGAATTACACTAGAGCTTTCAAAGTTATAACTTCTCTCAGCTTAGTTATAAATAAGGGCTTTTCTCCCTTATATAGACCTAAGAAGCAACTAGAACCGACACATGAATGGCGAAGAGTATGCCAATGGCACTCATCCAATGGACCAGTGTTGTCAAAATCCTACGATTTGTTATTTAAGTCAAATCATAAGCAAAATTATTTGAAACCCTCTTTGGATGAATCCTACATTTCAATAATTTGAATGCTACGATCTACAATTTAACTCCCGATTTATTATTCAAATTATTTTTGCTCTCTTCTTTTTTAAATTTATTGGCTTACATTTCATGTTTTTAAATTTGTGGAGGCTTTAAAGATCTTTTAAAATGTGTCAATTGTTTTGTTTTATTTTTTTTATAAGAGATACAATGATGGATCTTATCTTTAATCTTAAATTGTGGAGCTTTTTTTTTTATGATTTCTTACCTCTTAACGGGCCGAAACACCAAACTGATCTCTGATTTGTCAGGAATCTTTTATGGACGATTGCAATCATATCTACATATATTTATTATCGTAATGGTGTTTAGGATTTGACTTCAACTTAAAGATGTATACTTTATTTATTTTTCCACATACCTTAAATTCAATTGTGTTTTTCTAGAGTTTCATTATGTGATTTTAAAGTCAAAGCCCTTTTTATTCTTTATATAATAATGAAAACTTATAAAAGATTTTTTTAAGGTCTCATTAGGAACTTGCAGTGTATGATTTTGAATTTAAAACATTAACAATGTTTATGCTTTGAGGACAACATCATGTTGATGTCCATTGAGTTAGTTATGGGTTCTAAATTGATAATGTCATTATATGTTACTTTCTCAGTGCATACTGATGGAAAATAAACAATTGATGTGTTTTCTTATTTATATACAATTTATTCAGTCTTTTCTCATTTTTAAGAAGAAAAAAAATCTTAAGATTTGCAATATGATTCGATTCAGGCCATACTACGATTTACGATAGGATAACAATCACGATAACTTTGCCAGCGGTCAAGAACTCTCTAAAACTTTTTTAGAATATTCAACACTTCTCTGCAAGATTCCATTAGAATTCTCTAGAAACTTCCAGAAAGCTTTACGCAATTCTACACCATTCTACACAATTCTAGAAATCTCTACACCTTTCTACCATTCTCTAAAACTTTCCGCACACTTCTACTCTATTCTACATTCTCTAAGCTATGTATAAAACCTCCTTGGTGTACAAGTTGGCTAAGTACATGACTTAGTCCCGTGATGATCAGTCTGTGATAGAGCTCTCTTTGAAGGCTTAAAGATCCTTGAGCAATTTTTTTAAGGGTGTCTGTTATTTGAAGGAGGGTAGAGTGACAATGAGAAACACGGGCCGATGGAGATTGGTTTCATAAACAAACGAAAATTTGGAGATTTTCTAGAAGCATCACTGTGGTGGAAATGAATTCCCAACTTTTCCGTTTTTGATAAATTAACTTCTAAGCCAGATACTACCTCAAACCAACCGATTGTTAATCTGATTAACAACCATGGTTTCTTCAGCTTGACAAAACAGAATCGCATCATTGGCAAATTGAAGATGAGTAATCGAATGGGGGAAATTTTAACAGAAAAACCTTTGAAAAGGCCAGCCAACTGACCTTTGCCCAACAATCTACTCAAAGCTTTAGTAACAATTACAAAAAGAAGGGGATAGGGGATCCCCTGCTGAAGCCAGCGAGAAGAATTAAAAAAGCGAAAAGGGGAACCATTAATTAGAATAAAAAATCTAGTGGAGACAACATCGAATCTACTTTTTCCAAATAGACTCAAACCCATTCTGCCAAGAAGGTAGTCCAGAAATGACCATACAACACGATCATATGCTTTTTCCATATCAAGCTTCCAAACTATGCCTTTCGATCCTCGATCTTGCTTCGAAACAGGAATCGACAGATTCATGGGTGTTTAGAGCACTATCCAGGATCTGCTTCAACAGGAAAAATCTAGCAAACTCTAGCCAATGCAACACAAAATTTTCTTTAACAGAAAAAATTCAGAAACCCTATCTAAAGACAACATGAAAATATGCTTCAACAGGTAAAATCCAACAAACCCTAGTCAAGATAATACAAAAATTAGCAAGTTCTTTAGAAAAAAAAAAAGGAAAAAAGAATTGAAGAATAAGAAGAAAAAACTAAGGGAAAAGAAGAAGAAACCCTAGAAGAAGAAGAAGATGAAACCCAAGAAGAATAAGAAACCCTAGGAGTACCTAGGCTCTGGTGCCATGTTAAACAACTACATTGTGCTAATTTTGAGGTTTCAATGAGAAGGAGAAGAAAGATGGAAGAGAGGGAGGGAGGGAGGGAGAGAGAGAGAGAGAGAGAGAGAGAGAGAGAGAGAGATGCTTAGGGTCTATTGAACCCCCATCCCTCTACTCTTATTTATAATAGTAAAAATGTGAATGGACCTATCGGCCTTATTACATGGACTTGGGCCAAATAGGCTTTATTCAACCATCAACCTTTCAACACCATTACTAGGCAGCATCACTACTTTGAAACAAGCACTTTCCACTGAAGCACCCCTATCCGCTTCTGTTTCCCCTTGTGCTTTGTGGAATTAAAAGACCATACTCTTTTCAATTTCAAAGAAGCTGAGGACTTCCACGTTCCAAGGACATGGATTTCAACTGTAGTATGCGTCGATCAAAATCAAAGAAGTGGGACTTTGTGGAGGCTTGGGTTTGTTCCTTTTAATAGAGCCAAGCATGTGTTTACCTCATCAATGGGAAGATGGTTGCTAGCTTAAGATGCCAAAGAGCTCATCTTCTCAAGCATGCACTTACTAATCAAGAGTAATTTGTTAGCTTCCAGAAGGAAAAGTACCCCCTTTTAAAGATATTCTTTTGGCACAGCAACCACATCTCATGTCTGATGTCAAAATTTATCAACATGTATGCATATCTTAAAAACTACTAACAGGTTCTAACCAAGAGAAAAAGAAAAAAAAGAAAGAAAAAAGGAGGGGAAACAAGCAGCCAGTGGAATTGATCAACTCAGCTAAGTCTCGTCAACTCAAACAAGCAGCTAAGTTTCTCTGGTTTTCCAGCCATATGTTCAACAACTGCCCAATCTGCCTTGAGTTGCATGGGATTCTTTCTAACAGTGGCCAGCAGTAGATCTCATCTACCTGATTGTGACTTCAAGTAAAGCTTGTGAAGGGAAGCTCTTCAACAATAAACTGATAAACTAGCCAAGCAACTGGCAAGTGTCTTCCCAGTATGGGCATCTGAAATTTGTTTTGAGCTGTGATGCATTTAACTCTGCTAACCTGTACTTAATCAAACTTCTATTTGTTATTTAGTACACGTTTTATTCATTGTGTTAGACAGTGACAGTATAGAGTTATAAACTATTGAAAAAATCTCAACAACTTTAACAGAGAATACCGGCACAAGCCTAAAACACCTTAATTTATTTACTTCAACAAAAAGAGAAAAAAAAAAATACAACCTTTGTTGGGTGGGTTTATGTTAGGTGCTTGGAAACTTCGTTGTTTGATGTTTATAATTTTAACAATGGTGGTCATCGAACAGCTAATGATAGGTTTTTTTTTTCCTCGCATTGGATAGGATTAATTGTTTTGGAAATTAGAAATCAGAATGTTTGGATTCTTCTAGAAACTGATTTTTGTTGACAATGCCTGTTACTCACACGAGTTCCGGTGCTTGATTTCTTCTTGAGAGCATTGGCTAGCCCCACATGCACCCTTACACACAGCACATGTTTTGACCTGGCAATTTTTGGGACATTTGAGCAGTGCATAATGTGTGGTCCGCATCACAAAGATGGACATGCAAAGATCAGGACATTCTACAATCAGCTGACTTTTTGCATATGGTCATCTTCTCTGTTGGGCCCCCCTTACTAATATGATATATGTGATCCACACTTGCTAGGTTGACATGTATGCTGTAGACAAATGTACATCGTATATGTGTAGCTAGCCTACCTCATTTTCTTGCTCATTTTATTCTCCAAAATTGGGAAATAAGATTCCTTTCTCATTCATGAAACTGAAATCTGTTGTCTTTTCAAATAATATATTATTAATCAATATTCACTCCTGGCAATGTTGCAGGAACGAGGCTTATCTTTGCCCATTGTCATGGTTCCACTTCAGATTACTATTGTATAAAGGGACTGTGTTCTCTTTCCATCAGGAACTGAGGCAACCAATTTATCTGAGGCTTTGAAAGTATTGCTGGTCATAATATGAAGCAAGATGGTTTCATTAACCCAGTTGAAATTACTGATGGGCTTGAAAGCATTGTGAGTGTTGAGCAGTTGGTCTCTTTGATAAAGACGGACAAATGTTCTATTACTAAAAGTACAGCTGAAGTAACACAGCGCAGGTCAACTGTTGCAAGCGTTTTAACTGTCACACAGAATATTGACTGCTTGAGGCAATTTATAAAACTAGGTGGGGTGAATTTTTTGGACATTTGGCTTCAAGAAGCACAGAGGTGTAACATTGACAGCTCCGATAAGCTCGTGGAAGATCTGATAAGTGCAATGTTATGTGCACTTGAAAAACTACCCGTGGACCAAGAAGGGTTGAAGGTGTGTGGAATAGGTAATACTGTCAAGCACTTCCATTCTCACAGAAACATGGAGATTCAGGGAAAGGCAAAACTCTTATCTGATGTTTGGGAGAACCTTGCTGAAATGAAGATCGAAATGGAGAAGATTGAGAATGGAATCTGTTCTGACTATGGAAGCACAACTAAAACAGCGCCGGTAGAGGTAGCGGAAAGTTCAAACTGTGACAGCACTAATACTTCTTTTCAAGGTTTTCTTGGAGAAGATTGTGGCAAAGAAGATGCCAGTTATTGCAAATTGCAACACTCTGCTTCCAAGTTCTGCCAATAGCAACAATAAAATTTCTAGCCTGAAGAAAGTTATAGGTGACAGACGATCTTTTGGTTCTGAAGTGCCGAAACCTTCTTTGGAAGGGGTTGCTTCTATAGCAAACATTTCTGTCGAAACTGGAATGAGTTTGGTGACAGTGAAATCTTACAATCCTACAGAAAGTGAAGAGTTGGGTGTTTCAGAAAGAAAAAACTGTCAGAAGAAAACCAATGCAGCTGGTTCAATATCTATTGTGATAGCTGATTTGAAAGATAGACAACTCAGAACTGTGCCCTCATCTTCTTAGTCAAAGACTGTTCCTTCTGTTTCCTGTTCAAATGATGGCTGTCAGAAAGCATCTGTTGAAGATAACTCAAGCGCTATCAATAAGAAGAGCAACAAAGAGTGTACAGCCAAAAATGCATCGCTGGAAATGGCAGAAGATGGGTCATTGAACTACTGGAAGAATATCATGAAACAACAACCTGAGAAGCAAACTGATTCATACAGTACTTCCTGGGTCACTAAAAATGTTTCTGTTCCATTCCGTGGTAAACTTGAAAATCTGGGTAAAACTTCCCAAGATGTGGAAAGTTGCAGAGCAGACAATGTGGGGAAGGTGCTGAAATCTGGTCTCAGGACAGATGCAGAAGAAAAACCAGTAATCACAGAGACGATTGAGTTTCCAATTCAAAAGTGGGGCCAGAAGAATGCAGAACTTCTGACTGGAAAGGACATGGAAATGGAGCTCACATTTGAGCTGGATGATGCATTAGAGGTGGCTCGACGGGTTGCAAAAGAAGTGGAGCGCGAGGTTGGAATTTACAGGGAGGCCTCAGGAAGCTCTTTGTCTGTAGAAGACAGGAATTGTGAGACCATGCTTTTGCGCAATGCTGATTCTGCAGAACTCAAGCGAAGTGACTGCTTGAAGGAAAGTGGTGACAGAAGTGAATCGCACAGCTGCTGTTCTATGAAGGAAGAGATGGACGAAGAAACTTCGACTGGAATTTTTTTTTATAGAAGTAACAGTATTTGTATTAAATAAATAAAAAGGAGGAAATACATGAGAAAAAAAAAAAAAAAAAAAACAAAAGGGAAGTCTGCTGAGAGAGCAGACTTAATCAAGCACCCAAAAAGAGGAAGTCATAATCCTTCAGGAGAGGAATATTGACCGCCCATTCTAAGAGAAAACTTTTGGCCTTAGAAGAAACAGCCTCTGCCGAATTAGAGTTGTTGAAACATCTGCCATTTCTCTCTTCCCAAACAGCCCACCAAATGGCTAGAATACCCAATCTCCAGATGCACGTTCTGAGTTTGCCTATCCTGATCCCTTGCCAAGCCAATAAGAGATTCTGAACTGAATCAGCCATACACCAACTGATTTTGAAGCACTTGCAAAAATCAGACCATATCTTTGAAATAAATGGACAGTGAAGGAGTAAATGGTCGACAGGAAATGAACAGTTGTGTTCGGGGGTGAAAGATCCATCTCAGCAAAAGTGCCTGAAACTGATGATGGCTTGCACGAGCAGGAATCGTCTCAGCTGACAACAGTGCCTGAAGCACATCTGGCCATGAATGAGCACAGATATCTTCCCAGCTTCAATTTGAACAAAGATGTTCAGACAGAGGAAGTTGAATGCAGTGAGAAGTCAGTGACTACAACGCCTTCTTCATGCCACGTGACAAATTTGTCAGCACCAATTCCGGTGGTGGCTACTTCTAGAGGACCTGCTTGCTTACCTGCAACACCACTACACTTTGAAGGGGAACTAGGCTGGAGAGGATCTGCTGCAACTAGCGCATTCCGTCCAGCCAAGACTCATGATAAAGAGAAGGCAGGTTCCATTGAAGAAAATGAATGTAGCTCGGGCTTTCGTGGTATTGACCTGAATATAGCTGATGCTGGAGATGACTCAGTTGTGGAACTGTTCCCAAAGAAGCATGTACCAGGATCTTCAACTTTCCCATCTGGAGACTCTTCTGCCGAGGTTAACTCCAGAAAGGCAGAGCAGCTCAATCTGGATCTTAATCGTCTCAGCGATAATGATGATAATTGCCCGGAGCTGCTGTCCAACTGGAGGACATAATATAAACTGCATCCTGGCAGGAACGGGGCCCACAGCCCGTCTCCATCATCTTCATCAAGGCCTTCTATTAAAGATTTTGACTTGAATGACAACCCATCCTTCAGTGAAGCACATGATGTCCATAGACCAGTTCACGGCATCTGGCCTCCAAGAAACAGGGCATTAGATGATCGTGCTAGTTCTATTACTGGATCTACAATGTATCTGGAACCTAAGAATGTAAAATCTGCTTGTTGGGCGGATTTGGGTTCAGTTCAAGATTCTGGGCATGGTCATGGCAGGAAGGAATACATGTATTCTGCCCAACCGTTTCTGATGGCTGGGCCAAACGTTATCCCCTCCGTAGAACAGATGGGGAGAGTGGTCACTGCACAACCTACTCTGCCTTATGCGCAACCGCCTGCTTTATCCTATAATGGCTTTGGGATGGGCCCTGCATTCCCTCTTACTTCTGCTGTATATCCTTCAGGTGTTGTAGCTTACATGGTGGACTCACATGGAGCCACCATCCTACCCCAAATATTGGGCCCTGGTACTCTCTCCAGTTTCCCTAGAGCATCATATCTAGATGTCGCTGGCACACCAGGCACAAATGATGTTGGTATCGTAAGGCCTAACTTCAACTTGAATGCAGGAGTTACTTCCTTGGAGACCAAAGTTAGAGGAGGAAATGTTAGACACATATTCTTTCCTGCAAATAGTAATTCATTAATGGAAGAGCAGACAAAGTCTTTTCAACAGGCAGCCATTACTGGCCCATCCATGAAGAGTAAAGAGCCAGAGTGTGGGTGGGAATCCTATCAGGTTGGCCACAAACAGATGATTTCATGGCACTAATTTTCTGCAGACTTCCAACAGATCTACTCAAGCTGTTCTGGTAAGATAGGCATTAGGTTATTAACTGGGATACGTTTTAGAAGGCCTCCTGCTCTAGCTTGAATGGTCTTTCTGGATTCGACTGCAGTTGTACTGTTTGCAATTTTGTCTCCTCTGTGCTTCCCATCAAGTGATGATGCCATGCACTTCGTTGCCCAACCTTGGAATCCATTATTTCGGGACTAGTAGTTTCCCGGATTTACCTTCTACATGATAAGATGCATCTGATGCTGTTCGTTACGGGAACTCGGCCGCTGATTGTTTGTTTGTTTGTTTACCTTTTCCCCCTAAGTTGTACGCCTATTGCCTATCCAAATCTTGTTCTTGAAAACTTCTGTACATGTTACTCATGTATTTATTTTAACAAGTATGAATTTAGCCCTTAGCTACTAATCAGCTAATTACTGTCAAATCCTACAGTCATCGACCATGGCACTAATGCAAGGTAAATTGGATGTTGCTCTTTTCTATTCTTAATTATTTATCTATTTTCAATGAGGAATTATGCAGTGAAGCTTCTGATCTTTCAAGGCTGCTAATGTGCCTCCAATGGCATATGCTTCCCTTTGTTGTTTTACGGGGAATATGGAAACAAAGGAACTCTCTCTCTCTCTCTCTCTCTCTCTCTCTCTCTCTCTCTCTCTCTCTCTCTCTCTCTCTCTCTCTCTATTTAGCTTTCGGCTAGAAAAATGTTTTATCTTCAAAAGTAACATTTGTTGGGTGTTTCACAACATAGACTACAGACGGTTTTGGAATCGAAATGTTAGAGCAGTTAAGGCATTCCAATCCTCTCTTCAGTGAGTTCGGGCCCGACTATCATGGAAGTTATCTCTAATTGTTCCGCATTGTGGTTCAAGGAGAAGGTAGAGCCTT
The DNA here is from genome assembly GCA_030180095.1 of Magnolia changhungtana. Taxonomy (NCBI): domain Eukaryota; kingdom Viridiplantae; phylum Streptophyta; class Magnoliopsida; order Magnoliales; family Magnoliaceae; genus Magnolia; species Magnolia changhungtana. The sequence continues at coordinate 13,410,068 of JASAUF010000411.1, read as the reverse complement.
GGATATTGTTTTTCTTGTTAAATGATATTTTTTCTATGATGTCAAGGCTAAGCGTTTAGTTTTCCTTTGTTTCTATAGAGGCTAATGCAGATGCATTTTCCCTAGCCGAGAAAGGAACAACCCGCCCTTCTCTCCCTTTTGTAGGAAACACTTTCCCATTGATGTACCTGGCATCTTTTTATCCTAGGAAACTTTGTTATTTGTCAAAAATAATTAAACATATACCCTGAGAAAAAGAAAGCGCAATTATTTTCCTTTCCATGCATAAGCTGGAATCCAAACCCCAGCCCCTCGAATGTTGAAAGGCAGGTTCTATGACACGGAGCTTCCACGGGCTTAAATGCAAACATAACTGCAATTTGAGGGATACTTCCTCATTATGAAAACTAGAAAAGATCACTTATTTTCATCACTTCCTCTGGATCAAATTGAACATTCACAATTCAGCTGTGCATCCAACCGCATCTTGTCCATTTTAAGTTGGACATATGTGTGTGTGTGTGTGACAACATATAGGACACTTGTAAGTGGAGAATATTGCAATGACACCTTTCAACTTTGTTGCAACTAAATTACAACATTCTAAGTCAATTCTACGTCCAAACACCTCCTTATGGTAACAAGAAAGAAGCCCTCAACTTGCAGTTCTTTCAAGTCCAACTGGAATGCAGACCCTTGATATGAATGCAAAGGAAAAGAAATTGCAATTTGGTTATTCCCTTTATTAGTAGCCTAATAATTAACAATCCTATTCGATAGCACATCCAAAGGCGAATTGAGGTGGATGTAAATCAACACAACAAGGGCACTAAAAATTGAGAATGGATTTACTTGCATGTGTTGTTGATTGAAGATTCCACACAAAACAATACAGATACATATCCCAGGAATTGAAACGAGATAGAGAAAGGACAACGTATGGAAATGGTACCTGACCAACAACATCTTCTTTCCTGGAATTGAATTTGGTGCCTTTGTAGATGTAATTTCCGCAGGTGTTGCAACGAATGCTCATCGGAAGCATCATGCGGACTTTCATCTGCTGGTTCTTGGGCTGTCTACGCCGTGGGATCTTCGACGGATCGAAGTCCGGCGGGTAGTACTTGTTCAATACCTTCCTTTCTCCCATCTCTTCTTCTCTTTCTTCCTCTACAAAATCAGTCTCTGATTTTGGAAATTAGGGTTTGATCTGATTTCCCTTTGTCCGCAATCTGCCGGGCCCACGCCCCTAGTCCCTTCGAATGCAACGGCAGTACGCTCCCCAACGGCCCGCCTTAGAATCGAACAGCACCTCAGCACATCTCTCCTGCTTCGGCTCACCTCTCTCTCTCTCTCTCGCTCGCTCGACTTCCCTCCCTCTAATTAATAAAGGGGCGCGGATTTCCTGCGAAAGCCATTCGCATGAAGTTCCTGCGCAAGGATGTTGGGTGGGGCCCACTGATATGTTTACGTGAAATCCAACCCGTCCATCCGTTTTGAGTGCTCATTTTAAATGTGCAACCAAAAAAGAGATGTATCCAACACTCAAGTGGAACACACGAGAGGAAATAGTGAGAATTCAGTGAGCACCGTTGAAGCATTCTTGTGGTCATAAAAGTTCTGTTTCAGGCTATATTTTTGTTGTTTTCACTTAAACCCATTTGTAATCACCTTATAAACGGTTTGGATGGCATATTAAGATCAAGTAGATCCCAAGAAGGTTTCAACGGTGGAAATTTCTTTTCCCAATTTTCGATATCCTGTGACCCACTGTAATTTTGTCTCCATCTCATTTTTTTTTGGTCTCAGGTCCTAAAATGAGCTCCCAGGACGGTTGCGGTGGGCCCCACTTGCAGAGGCAGAGGCTCTCGCAAGAATCGCGTCCTGATGAAACACCAGCCAGGTGCCCTGCCCTCTTTAGTTCTCGGTTGCCGCCATGGATTTTGGGGGGATTTGAAGGGATTTTTAAATCCCCTTGTTGTTTAGCACCATAATTCAGGGGGTTTCAAATCCCCTCTAATAGGAGTTTGAAATCCAGGTGAGAGCTTGGATTGCGTCTAAAATCCTTTCAAGAGCATGTGTAAACATGTGTGTCACCAAACTATTATTTTATTGGGCATATGGCCCACTAATAATATTCTAAAATAATTAAATTATCAATTACATCACTATAATTACTTTGATATGTTGATCAACACTGTCCAAACATTGTCCATGTAAATTAGCAGTTAAAATTTGTTGGTTAGTCACGCAGACATGATTTTGTGCTTGCTGCCCATGCAAGACTTGGAATTTCATCATTTTCGGGTAAAGCATATATTTGAGCGGGCTTATTACAACCATTGTGTCAAACATTAGATGCATCACTAATTGGAGATATTAAAGTTGATTTAGTAATTAAATTCAAACCCTTACAAATATATCATGCAGTGCTTCTTGTGAACCCCTACAAATATATCATGCATTCCAAATTCAATGTGCTAAACACTATAGGAGGATTTCAAATCCTGGGTGTTATGAATCCAGAGGATTCCAAATCCACTCTCCGAAACTGGCGCTTAACATATAAAACTTTTCAGAAGCGGGAAGTAGTATTGAATGAAGCCGAAATTTGTGTTTTTACTCCATCCAGGTTTGTGCCACCTTATCAACGGGTTGGATGTCAAATAAACATTACAGCGGGCCTAGGAATTTTTAATGGTGGACATTCTGTCAACACTATTTTCCTTTGGTGTGGTCCATTGAGATATGATTTTGCCTCATCTTTTTATACCAGCTAGGTGGATGGTAGTCACCAGCTAGACCGTGTCCAGCATGGAACTAGCAATGTTGGTGGGACCTTCAACGTGGGCCCACCTCGTTGCGTGCATTGTATATCCATGTCGTCCATCTATTTTTCCAACTTATTTTATAGCATGGACCAAAAATCGAAGCAGATACAACTACACTATATGAAACAATGGCCATTGAAGGCCCACCATTAAAAACTTCATAGAGTTCATCGTAATGTTTATTAGCTATCCAACCAGTAGACAACATCACAAATAGGGTTGTACACGAACCGATTTAGCTCGGTTAGCTCACTCAACTCAACTTGAAAAAACTCGATTTGACTCAGTTCAAAATTGAGTTAAGCTAAGTCGAGCTGATTTTTTGAGGTCGAAAAAATTTCAAACCGAGTTCGAGCTTGAACGAGCTCGACTCGACTTGGATTGAACCCCAGCTCGACTCAAACTCGGATCGAACCAGTTTGGCAACTCGTTTACTTTGATATTGATGTTGCTCACCAAGTGTTTAATGAAATGACTCAACGAAGTGTTAGCTGGAGGCAAGGAAAGTATGCATATGAAACAAATACGTTTTTTTCTTGATTTGGATGTTGCCTACAAGGTGCCTACAAGATGTTTGATAAAATACCTGTAAAACTGATGCTACCATTTTACATACAGTGAGATTTTGAAGGTGTAATTCATGTGTTTGTGGAAATGTTGCACAGGCGAACTCGGCTCGATCTTGGCTCAAACTCGGCTCTATCTTGGCTCAAACTCGGCTCGAACTGGCCCGATCTGCTAATCGAACCGAGCCGAGCTAGCTAGTCAGGCTTGAGGACCGAGCCGAGTTTGAGGTGAGGTCAACTAGTGGCCGAGCCGAGTTGAGCTGTGCCAAGCTCGACTCGGATCAACTCGTGTACACCTCTAATCACAAAGACGTGGATAAAGAGAAAACACAAATATCAGCTTCTTTTTAATGGTCAATGACTACTGTCTTCTATGGTATGGTCCACTTAAAATTTAAATATACTTCATTTTTGGGACCTTACTCTTAAATAAGCTAGCAAGATGGATAGATAGCAGGGATATAACATGCATACATCTAGGTGGGCCCACCAGTTAGGGTTTTACACCTAAGTCTTGTCCACTATGGATGTGTGTGTTACATCCACACCATCCATCCATTTTGCCATATCATTTTATAGTATGAGCCTAAAAATGAAGCAAATTCAACATGATGATGCCCTCATTGAAACCTCCTTTAGGGCCCACCATGATGTTTATTTTCCATCCAACATTTTCATAAGGTCATGCCGAGCTAGATTAAGGGAAAACACAAATATCAACTTGATCCAAAACTTCTTTGGCCCTTAGGAAATTTTCAATGGTAAGTGTTAAATCCCCACTGATATATGTGATGTAGTTCACTTGAGTGTTGGATCTACTAAGCTGGAAAATGAAATGGAAAAATGGATGGACAATGTAGATATAACACATAGGGGTGTACATGAACCGAGCTAGCTCGGTTGGCTTGCTCACTTGACTCGATTCGACTCGGTTTGAAGCTGAATTCGAGCCGAGTCAAGCTGATTTTTCGAGCTCGAAAATGAGTTCGAGCCGAGTTCAAGCAGGCCCTAGCTCGACTCGGCTCGGATCGAATCCAGCTTGAATCGAACTCAGATCGAACCAGTTTGGTGACTCAGTTACTTTGCCATTGATGTTGCTCACCAACTGTTTGATAAAATGACTCAACGAGATGTGGCTACTGGCAAGGAAGGTTTGGCCATTAAATAAATACCTTTTTTCTCCTCTTTTTTTTGTTTTGTTTTTTGGTTTTTATGTTACTTAGAAGATGTTTGATAAAACACCTGTAAAACTATTGCCTCTGTTTGTAAAACAGTGGGTTTTTAAAGTTGCAGTTTAGGTGTTTGTGGAAATGCCTCAATGCCAAACTTGACTCGAGCTGGCCCGAGCTGCTGACCTTATGGCCCGACTATGGTCCATGCAAAAACACTTTCTCAGATCATATATCCGCTCATCCGTTTGTCCTCAATTTTTGCATGGACCATAGTCGGGCCATAAGGCACTTACACGCCGAATTTGGTGGCCAGAGGGGTGATAGGGCCCTAGATCCTAGAAAGACCCTCCCATAAGTCTAGTATAGTAAAAACCTAGCCCTTGGGGCCATTTACACCAAACCTGGCATTATAAAAGGGCCTCATTTGGGCACCCCTCTCCCCATACGATTTTGCCCTAGAAGAAGGAAAGAGAGAGAGAGAAAAAAAAGGGAGAGCAAGAGAGAAAGGAGAGAAGAAAGTGTGGGTGAAGAAGAGATAGGTGGACCTTAGATCAAGGTGGGGCCCAAGGAAATCAACCATTTCAACTTCCTACTTCTCCTCAAGGGAGAAGCTCTCCTCCATAACCTTCACAATCATCCGTTGGCCGTCTAGGTAAGATCCTTCACTTCTTCTTCTTGGAATCCATGTATTGAGAAGAGATTGGCTTGGATTTCTCACATGCAAGAGTTTGTTTTTAGAGATTCCGGCCGATCGACCTCAAAGCTCTCTCTCCTAGGACGTTTTTCCAATTTCCAATGATCCATAGGTGCGGACTATTGTTCTTAAGTGGTCTAGCACCAATTTTAGTGTGGGTTTAATGATTTTGAATGCTTGGATGTCATATTAGAAATTCTAGAGAAACCCTAGGGATTACATGTTTGTTGGAATTGTTTGGATGTGCATGCTTAGCTCTCAAATGTGATATAGATCTTGCCTTTCACATGATATTATGTTTGGATGATAATATGCTCATGGTTGTTTGATTCCTTTTCCTTGTATGTGGTGTTTCATTGTATGTATGAATATTTACACTTGTACTCATGATTTTTTAAGATGGAGGAAGTATTTAACTTCCTCACACGACTCACACACTCATATGCACCTTGTTTTTGTGATAACATTTGCTTGCTTGATAGAAGTATTCACTTTGTATGCTTGAGATATATGAGAATATGATATTGATGTACTAGTTGATAATATGGATAGTGGGCATGTTGTAGATTTCCTCCACTCCCTTGGGTTGGTCAGGAACATGATGAGAGATGGTAGTCCCATCGGTAGGACTATGCTAGGGCTATACCCGTGGGTTTGGGCGGGTGTGTTCGGGTGGCTGTAGTTCGACTACATGGGTCTTTTGTGCCCGAGGTCACTTGTCTCACGCTCGCTTGACTAGTGCGGTCTAGCCTACTGTCTGACCAACCCTGTGTGATAATCATGTTTGCTCACATGTGTGTGGAACCTCAACCATCCTACCACTGTTGTAGCCCATAAAAAATCCACTTGCAACTGGTCCACAGTCTCGTGAGCCGGGCATGGTGGAATGGGACACTATGTCTGAGCTGTCGGCCTACGCTGGGGTACCGCGTCTCCCCGTAGTGACCGCTAGTGATCCCTTCCTTTTGGCACTCCTCATGTGCTTGGTGTTGGGGATGAGGAACCCGACGGGATCACGGATCGCGAGGTCTCGGCCTCACGCGTTGATGGGGTCTTGGCCTCGCAACCAGTTTAGAGTATTAATACGTAGGGTGAATTAAAATCTCCAACCTGTTGGATGATAGACTTAACTAATAACTCGGCTAACACGATTGCATTGCGCGCATTAGTTAGGGTGGCGACTCGGAAGTCGAGGTCGCTCTGAGGGAGTGTTGTCATATGCGATCGTTAGATGGAGTCGCTTGAGGAAGTGTTGTGGCAAGGGCATGCATCATATTATCCCGCATGCATGCATTTTAAATAAGAGTTATTAGGTGTTGATGATTGTCTGCTTTTCATTAAGTTCATATTACAATTGATGTCTGTTGTAACTTGAGACCAATAGTTCACACTAAGTTGATTATTCACTCCCACTCTGGGACGGTGTTTTAAAACACCAACCAGACTCTCTCATAGATGCAGGGGATGTAGAGCAGATGGATCGTGGCGATGCTACTCTCAACGAGAAGGAGTTGTCATACTTCCAGTTGATGGGCGGTTCTTCATCGGCTTAGGAGACTGGATTCTGGAGCATTGAGTCGTGGGCTCAGCACACCATTCTTTTGGGCATATGTTTTTCTTTGCGATTTTGTTGGGCATCGCCTTGTGTGGCCCATTTATATTCTTATGAACCTATATATATATTGATTTCTTTCAGTTCAGTTGACTAGTTGTGGATGTGCCTCATGTTTCAATTAATTCCAGGCTGCGCATTTAAACTTGATAATTCATAAAACCATAAAATTGATGATAAGTGACACTTGGGGACTCGGGAGTCGAGCGTATACACGACCCCCGATTTTCAACTTGATAAATCATAAAACCATTTAAAATTGATGAACCAATTTGGTGACTCAGTTACTTTGCCATTGATGTTGCTCACCAACTGTTTGATAAAATGACTCAACGAGATGTGGCTAGTGGCAAGGAAGGTTTGGCCATTAAATAAATACCTTTTTTCTCCTCTTTTTTTTGTTTTGTTTTTTTGTTTTTATGTTACTTAGAAGGTGTTTGATAAAACACCTGTAAAACTATTGCCTCTGTTTGTAAAACAGTGGGTTTTTGAAGTTGCAGTTTAGGTGTTTGTGGAAATGCCTCAATGTCGAACTCGGCTCGAGCTGGCCCGAGCTGCTGACCGAACCGAGCCGAGTTGGCCAATTAGGCTTGAGAATCGAGCCGAGCTGAGGTCAGCCAGTGTTCGAGCCGAGTCGAGCTGAGGCCAGCTCAACTCGGTTCAACTCGATGTACACCCCTAATAACACATACATCACAGTAGGGCCCACATAACTATTGCACAGCACGCCAACAACGCAGTGAGCCTAGATCCAATCTCAGGCCTCACCTACAAATGATAAACAGGAAGAAATATAAACTAAAAAGGAATAAAAGCATTCAAACAAACCACAAGACAAGATATACGTGGAAAAACTCTAAACTAGGGTAAAAAATCATGGATGTAAAATTCCACTATGAAGAGAAATGAAGATTACAAGGCAATATACTAACCTCTCCCTTAGAAGTATAGAGAAAATCCCTTGCCCACACCTTAGAATAATTTTCTAATATTCACCTTAACCCTAGAATAGCCCTAGGGACCACAATTTATAGTTTTGACAACTTCCCTTTCGCATCCCAGTTACGAAAGAACTTGCGACACGAAATCCGCGAAACTCCTTTCGCATCCCAGTTGCGAAAGGACTTGCGACACGAAATCCACGAAACTCCTTTCGCATCCCAGTTGTGAAAGGACTTGCGACACGAAATCCGGGCATGTAGCTCCACTTCTCAACAATCTCCCACTTAGAGACACATTGCCATAAATCTTTGTTTTCTTCATTCGGAGTGCATCACCTCCCCGTCTTTAAGCCTGAAGACCAATCAAAGCTGAACAGAGCTTCAGCTTCTCCCTTATGACCGCCTTGGTCAGCATATCCGCAGGATTCTCACTTGTATGAATCTTCTTCAGAGCAATCGATCCATCTTCCAGTAATGAACGTATGAAGTGATATATGATGGCAATATGCTTGGTCCTTAAATAAAAGGCTGAATTCTTAGCCAAGTGTATTGCACTCTGACTGTCACTGTACAGCTTGCGATTGCTTACTTCTTATCCAACTCTTCCATAAAACCTTGCATCCACACCATCTCCTTGCATGCTTCTGTAGTCGCAACATATTCTGCTTCTATCGTACTGATAGATACTATCTTTTGTAACTGAGAGACCCAACTGACTGTAATACTACCCAGAGTAAAAACATAACCTGTAGTGCTTCTTCTGTTATCGATATCTCTTGCCAAATCTGAATCCACGTAGCCTTGTAACTTGATTTTCTATCCACCATAACACAGCCCTACGTCCTTAGTACCTACCAAGTACGTAAGGATCCACTTCACAGCTTCTCAATGTTCCTTCCCGGGGTTGTTCATGAACCTGCTAATAACTCCCATTGCTTGAGCAATGTCTGGCCTCGTGCTCACCATAGCATACATGAGACTCCCAATAGCTGACGCGTATGGAACTTTAGCCATGTAGTCTTGTTCCTACTGTGTCTTTGCACCTTGCTCCTTAGATAGCTTGAAGTGGTTGGCTAATGAAGTGCTAACCGGCTTAGCACCTTCCATATTGAATTGATCAAATACTTTGGCTATGTACTCTGCCTGTGACAAAACTAATTTCTTATTTTCCCTGTCACGCTTTATCCTTATGCCTAGGATTTATTTTGCAGCTCCTAAATCCTTCATGACAAATTCTCTGAACAATTGTCTTTTGAGATCTGAGATGTCCTTCTTGCTTAAACCGGCCACAAGTATATCATTAACGTACAGAAGAAGGATGATGTAAAACGTATCAAACTTCTTCAAGTAACAACAGTGGTCTACATGACATCTCCTAAAACTATTTCTCAACATGAAACTGTCAAACTTATTGTACCACTGCCTCGGGGCCTGATTCAGGCCATATAGACTCTTCTTCAGTCTGCACACCTTGTTTTCATTACCTGGTGTCACGTATCCTGTCTGCTGATGCATATATATCTCTTCTTTAAGGTCCCCATGAAGAAAGACAGTCTTAACATCTAGCTGTTCTAGATATAAGTCCTCTGAAGCCACTATACTCGAGACCATGCGAATCGTAGACATTTTCACTATTGGTGAAAATATTTCAGTAAAATCGATACCCGTCTTTTGTTGAAACCCTTCCACAACCAATCTAGCCTTGTACCGTTTCGAACATCGTGCTCCTCCTTCAGTCTGTAAACCCACTTGTTATAAAGAGCTTTCTTACCCTTGGGTAGAGTGACTAGCTCCCATGTACGATTAGACTCAAGAGAGTCCATCTTATCATCCATGGCCTGCTCCCACTTAACCCGTATATCTGACTGTAACGCCTCTTCAAAACATTCTGACTCACCATTATCTGTCAGTAGTAGATAATGTTAGGAGGGTGAGTATCGGACTGTAGGTCTCCTCTCCCGAGTAGACCTCCTCACAACCGGTGTATGCGGCTCTGCCTCATCCTGTGGCTTTTAACACCCATGTCAAGGAATCTTCCAACTCTACGAATTCCTTTTTCCTACCTTATTTTCCCGCAGACACCGTCCTTATGCATCACTTTTTCATTGAAGACTACGTCCTTACTTCTGATGATTTTTCTGTTTTCTGCATCCTAGAACCTGTAGCCAAAATCATGCTGCCTGTAGCCTATAAACGTGCACCTCCTGGACTTCGCATCCAGCTTATTTCTGTGTTTTGCATCAATGTAAACATATGAAGTGCAACCGAACACTCTGAGATGTGCAAGGTTCACTTCCTTCCTAGTCCACGCTTCTTCTTGTAGCCCACCATCCAATAGTGCCGAGGGACTTCTATTGATGAGATATGTGGCAGTATTCACAGCATCTGCCCAAAAGGTCTTGGGCAACCCTGCATGTAACCTCATGCTCCTGACGCACTCAAGGATAGTCTTGTTAATGCGCTCAGCCACACCATTCTGCTGTGGTGTCCTTGGAATCATTTTCTGATGTTTGATTCCATTTGCTGCACAATACTCCTCAAACCTCTTATCACAATACTCTCCTCCATTGTCAGATCTGAGACACTGTACTGTTTTACCTGTCTCATTTTTCACCATAACTTTTCACTTCTTAAATACATCAAATACATCATATTTATATTTTAAGAAGTAGACCTACAGTTTTCTACTAGTATCATCAATAAATGTAACTAAATAACGTGAGCCACTAAGAGATAATACCCGTGCCGGTCCCCACACATCAGTGTGTACAAGCTCCAACAGATGTGTCTTTGGAGCGCGTCCCGTCTTCTTGAAGCTTACCCTCTTAAGCCTTCAAGCCACGCACGCACCCTCGCATGATGAATTCCAAGTCAATAGACTTCAGCCCTAGTAGCTTTTCTTTTGACAATAGCTCTTTCATCCCTTTCTCACTCATATATCCTAGCCTCTGATGCCATAACTGCCCATACACTCCAATTGATGTGACTGCGAGTGAACTATACGATCCTGAAGTCACGTACAAAGTACCTTCCTTTTTGCCTCGAGATATTACCAAGGCACCTTTTGTGATCTTCCAGGAGTCACTGGTGAATATCGTCACATAACCGGTATCGGCCAACTATCCCATTGAGATCAGATTACGTTTCAAACTCGGTACATGTCTGACATGTTTCAATTTTAAGACTGTTCCGTCTTTCTGATTTACATGAACATCTCCCTTTCCAATAATATTGCACGACTTATCATCACCCAGGTAGACTCTCCCAAAGTCACCTGACACATAATCACGTAGAACTTCCTTACACGAAGTGGCATGAAACGAAGCACCCGAGTCTATAACCCAAGACTCATTCCTCGCATCAAGAGACAAGATCAACGCCTCTGTGTCGCTCTCCTCGCTCGAGGCATTCACCGAATCCTTCCTGCCTTGAGAGCTTCCTTCTTATTTCTTGAGCGCCCTGCAATCATGTTTCATGTGCCCCTTCTTGCCGCAATGCCAACACCCGTCTTTGTCTTTCGGTCCCTTGGACTTCTTTCTCGACTTAGAACGCCTGTGTTTATTGCCTCATTTGTTCAGCGATCTTCCTCTTCCTTCAACGTTTAGAACATTCCCTGAGTCCCCTGAAACTCCTGATACCTTCCTTCTAGATTCTTCGCTGAGAATTAGACCGGCCACATCATTAAATTTCAACTTTGTCAACCCTGAAGAATTGCTCACAACAATCACCAAACCATCCCAATTGTCTGACAAACTGGATAAGATCAATAATGCCCTGACCTCATCCTCAAAAGCAATGTTAACGGATTCTAACTGGCTCATGATTGTATTGAACTCGTTTAGATTCTCTGTCACGCTCCCACCATCTGACATCTTCATGTTGAATAGCTGTTTCATAAGATGAACCTTGTTGGATGCTGAGGGCTTTTCATACATGGTGGTTAGGGCTTCCATTAATTCTTTTGTCGTTTTTACTTTGGATATATTGAAGGCGACGCTCTTAGACAAAGAGAGTCGGATCGTTCCGAAAGCCTTCCTATCCATTAAAAATCATTCATCATCTGTCATCTTTTCTGGTCTCTTCTCTTTTCCTCCTAGAGGAATATAGAGGTCCTTCTGATACAGATAATCCTCCATTTGCATCTTCCAGAAGGTAAAGTTTGAACCATCAAATCAAACTTCTCAATTCTAGTTTTCCAATCTTCCGCCATCGCTCCCAATAGAACTAAACCAATATCTCTGATACCAGTTGTTGCATAGCACGCCAACAACGCAATATATGTAGAAAAATCACAAGAGAAGATATAAATTAGAAAGTAGAAAATATAAACTAGAAAGGAATAAAAGCATTCAAACAAACCACAAGAGAAGATATATGTAGAAAAATTCCAAACTAGGGTAAAAAACTACGGATGCAAAATTCCACTATGAAGAGAAACGAAGATTACAAGGCAATATACTAACCTCTCCCTTGGAAGTACAGAGAAAATCCCTTGCCCACACCTTAGAATAATTTTCTAATATTCACCTTAACCCTAGAATAGCCCTAGGGACCCCAATTTATAGTTTTGACAACTTCCCTTTCGCATCCCAGTTGTGAAAGGACTTGCGACACGAAATCCGCGCATGTGGCTCCACTTCTCAACAATAACTTTGCCACATCAATGCACCAAGGAATCGATGGTGCATGCTGCATTGCACAATCCAAGTCGATGTTGGGAAAGTTATGACAATCTATACATAAGCACTAAAAAAAGTGTACTTGGTGTAGAATTGCATGTTGTTAAAGCACAAACACAATGTTATACCCTAATTTTGGCCATTGGAGCAATTTTTACAGCATCGTAGTTGGCATTGAGTTGGCATATACGTAATCTGATGGTGAGGCATGACCGAGAAGTCCAAACGAATATAAAGCAGTCAAGAGAAGGGGAATGATCAGAGGAATGCAAAGAGACAAAAGAATCTAAAAGACCGACGTGTCAACAATTCAACAATTGTAACATATGAAGTGAAGAAGAGAAGCAAATATAAAGTATTTGTGTAGCAAAAAAGCCTATAAATAGTAGAGAAAATCAACAAAGCAGAGTGTCTTATACCAATCATACAAACCAATTAAATTATCTTTTAATTATCTGTCAATTTATCTTTCCTTAAGTTTATAGCTTAGCTCTTTCATAAGGGTAGCGATAATTTGATAACGATAATCTTTTAGCTGTAATATTGGTCTACGCTTATACGCTGACCCTATCCATTTTCAATACAAGCAATTCTCCATTCAAGAAGGCTCTTTATAGTTGTGCATCGACTGACTATAAGTATTTACTTTTCATTTGATGACAGTCAGGTATCGGAAAAGTCATTTCATACGGAAGGCAAAGCTGAACTTATTTTCGGAAGAAGAACCTCACATTCTGACAATCACCTGGCCATTCTCTAAAACAATTTGCAATTGGCTGAATATATGATCGATCTAATCAGATCTTGCTCGTATATTGTCACGGTCATCGTATTTGCTTGTATTAATGCTTGGGGTCAAGTTGTTCGGTTGGAATCGAGCTGCATAGTCAGTTCTAGCACGCTTGCACACACCACATGTGACCACAACATACCCAAACCAGAGAAGTGCCCAACACACAGTATAAGATTGGTTGAAAGATACCCATAATTAACGGACACTTGTTAAAATTGGACTTTTGAATTTCTCCATTCTCCACCTATTTGATAGTGTGGCAATCGAATGTAAAAACCATAACATGGATGATTGATTTAGAATTAATTGTATTATCGAGGGCTTTACATTAGTCGGGCTTGGCTTAGGCAAGATAAAAAGTTTGAATGGGTCCAGCCCAAAAAATTCAGGCTGCCAATCCGGCCTGCCCATCACAATATAATGCTTTAAGGACCTGTTTTGTTTGTTTTCTTCTTCTTCTTCTTCTTCTTCTTCTTCCTCCTATTTGCAAATTCTGTCATAATTGTACATTAGCTGTCCCTACATATGAATTGAATATAGAAGTATAATTATGTTTCTTAAAACGCATTTGGAATAGAGTCCAAATTTCACCTCAAAGATCGGGCCTTAATAAAGGAAACTGCCATTGGGCTCCCAAGATAAAATACTTCGGGCCTCACCATGATGTATGTGTTAGATCCATGCTATCTATTCTTTTTTTTTTTTTTTTTTTTCAATCATTTTAGATCATAAGCCCAACAATGAGGCTGATAAAGCCACATTATTGAAACTAGTGGGAATCAAATACCTACCATTGAAAACTTCTCGAGGCTTAGAGAAGTTTTGGATTAAACTAATATTTATGTTTTTTTCTTTGTTCATGTCTATGTAACCTTATGAACATGTTAGATATCAAATAAACGTAATGAGCCTTATGTAAGTTTCAATAGTGGGTGTCATTATTGCAACTGCTTCCTATGGTGTAGTCCACTCAAGTTTTACATCTGCCTCATTTTTTAGCTCTTACCCTAAGACATCCAGCAAAATAAATGAAAGGCATAAATAAAATACATATATGTTGGTGGCATCGAAGGAGTTTTGCCGAGGTACACAAGGTGAACTTCATTATTCAAGTTTAGAAAAGATGTCAACATCTTACAAATGACTTCCCACCTATTTTATTATTATAAGTTTTACAGCAAATCAAACATGCTTACTATCCGGATAAGTCCTTTGTTTACAATGGCATGTGTGGATGATATTTTACGCTATGGGTGCTCAAGCTGCGTGTTTTAGCAGCATAATTAGCATTTGAATAGGAATCTTCCATGCCCACACATTGTATGAATTTTTCATGCCCACGACTTCTTAATCTCGTTTTTGGGAGAGAAGCCATCCTTTAATACAATTCTATCAATTACATTTAGAGTTGTTTCATTCTCATAAATCTTATGTATACCTTTAATACCATGGGTCTCACCTTGGCGGTTATGATAATGATAAAATCCAATCATTGCATTGGCAGATGGAATTACATTGTATATTGTTTACAATTCCAACAACACGCTCCAACTTGATGTCAATGGACCTAAAAATTTAATTTTACTTCCTTTCACCTAATATAAAATTCACATCACCTAATAAAAATACTGTTCAGTTTGTCTCATTAAACTAGTTATCAGTTTAACGCAACAACGGAAACATCAAATTCATCATGTCACATGTGAGAAAACATACACCACAAACAAAAGATACAATCCTTCATAAACATAAAATATTTTAACATGTAGGGGTGTTGGGAGAGGCTGGAAGCAGAGTAGGTTGTTACCCGTGCACTCACGAGTGGTGTTAAATGTCATAAAATGAGAAGAAGAGAAGAATAATGCTGACTGTAGCTCTACGAGTGTGGATCACCGGATGTGGATTAGCTACTGATGAGTTGAGCAACCAGTATTGCCACTGAAGTGATGTCACCGCATTTTGTGTGCCCACCATGATGTATGTGTTGTACCACAACGTCAATCAATTTGGAGAGATTATTTTAGGTAGGGATGAAAGTGGGGAAGGTTGGTGCTCAACCCTAGCCCAACCCAAAGTTCCTATACCTCAACCCAACCCAACCCAACTTCTGGTTAGGAATTCTAATCCCAAGTGGGCTTGGTCAGGTGAATATATACTAATATTTTTGTTATTACATTAATCTATTATGCTTTAATACACACCTTATTTGTTGTATATATGATTTTATTAATTATTTATATAGTTAGTTATGGTAAAGAACTTCATTTTATCTAAACAAACCATCTAAAATTTAGTACAATTATTCCTTTAAAAATCGTGTTGTGTAGTACGTAATCTATTTGAGAGAGAAAAGTCTGGCGCGCATATCTTGTTAACTTGAGTCATCGGAAATGACATGGACTAATGAGACCCGATGATACTAGAATTATGTGTGCACCTTCAACATAGATGATCTGCACTCAATTATAATTTATAAGTAACTTATATATCAATTGGGTTAACCCGAGAGCTCAACCTAAGCCTAACCCAAGTTTTATTGGGTTGGTGTTTGTATAGCCCAAGCATGAGACCGGCCGAACTTAATACATCCTACCTGAGCCCAACCTAACGTCCGGTTAGTTGGGTCAAACTTGCCTGACTTTCAGCCCTAAATTTAGGGCATGAGCCAAAGAATGGGGCGGATCTAAAGCTCAAAGTGGACCCCACCACATAATGAGCCAAAGAGTGAAACCTTCTCGGGGCTCACCATGAATGATATTTATTTGAGATTAATATGTTCATAAGTTAACAAAGACATGAATGAAGGGAAAACACAAATATTAGCTTAATCAAAAACTTATGCGGCTCGTAAGAAATTTTTAATGGTAAGTGTTCAATCTTTATTATTATTTTTTTGCCCGATGGAGTTCACTTGAGCTTTGAATCTTCCTCATTCTTTGGCTCATGCCCTAAAATAATATGTCCAAATGAATGGACAGTGTGGATACAACACATCATGGTGGGGGCTCATAAAACTTGGTAACGTTACTTCAGCATTGAAATTTGGTACTGACAGTATCATCAGCGAATCCGCGTCCGTGCATCTCCTAGGTACCCATTGCCACACTTTTCCAATCGAATATGTCTATGAGGGGCTCGATACATAGCATGCCGTCTATAGCAGTAGTGCCGGATGTTGTATTGTTGGAGTGTTTCTGTCAGTCGAGGTTGCTGCGAAGATAGTGGAATTGCATGAGATTCAGGAGCATCCCGTCATAATTACTTCCTGTGGCATGACCGGCTTGAGCTTTTGAACATGCCTGAATTTTGACCCACTTCTTAACTTGAGCTAAGCTTGAAGGGAGTAAATGTTACAAAGACATCATAACAGCTTTTTATTGCCAGGGTTGGGCTCTCCACAACAAGTGTTTTAGGGAATCTGTGCTTGTTGGAGGCCAGTCCAACCCCACACTCTCCTCTAAGGAATATCATCTGCACACCATCCGTGCCAACATAGCCTATAGGTTCGATATCCAAACCGTTCCTATGTGAGTCTTGATCCTGTAGATGTAGTCGTCACAAATAAATAGACTCCATTCTTCAGCTGCGCCATGATTTTAGAAACAGCTAGGTATGTAAGAAAACTTCAGTCAAGTATTTTTGAGCAGTATGTCTATTTAGTGAAATATAGCCCACATGCTTATAAAGTTTCGCTCACATGCAAGAGAAATATTCCAGTGCTCCTAGAGCCTTGTTTCAGCGTTTCCAATTATATCATTAGGTCCAACACATATTTCATTGTCTACAATGCAAAGATGTCAACGGTCTGATAATCTCAACCATATGATCAATAGAACCTAATATGGAAGCCCTAGATTGTTTAAATAAAATAAGTCTACTCAACATTTTTGTTTGGGATCATCATAATTGCTTGTGATTCTAAAGAATCACTTTTATTGGACCGTCCTAATCTAATTCCATCCATGGCATTGAAAGGGATGGCTAAAAAAAGCCAAATCGAAGATGAGTTGGATCATGCAATTAGTAAGCTTTTTCATGATGGTGGCCCATGAGAAGGGTTTTGGACAATATTACAGCTGGATAACTCCAACCAACCAATTGGACTGTTAAAGTGACCCGAGAACACCATAACTTGTAGTGCACCGGAACATTTCTACGTAAATAAATGAAGTATGGTAAGTCATACCTGTCAACGGATTGGGTGCGGTCAGGCCCAACCTTAGATGTATGTATTCTAAGTTTATGCCGTCCGTCCATTTTTCCATACATGAGCCCAAAAATGAAACGGATACAAATCTTAGGTGGATTATACTTTAAGAAAAATAATAGTGATTGAATGCCTGTCATTTAAAAAACTTCACTGAAATGTTTATTTCCCATCCAACCTAGTGTAAGTTCACACAAACATGATGAAAGACCAAAAAACAAGAAGAAGAAGAAGAAGAAGAAGAAAAAAAGAAGAAGAAAATATTAGCTTAATCCAAAACTTTCATGGCTCGCAAGCAGTTTTTAATGATCAGTCACCATTGTTTCCTATGGTATGGTTTACCTGAAATTTAACTTTGCTTCATTTTTTGGAATCAAGTAAAAGCTGATGAATGGCGTGGATATAGAATATATACATCAAGGTTGGCCCTACAGTAAGGGATACTGTCTTGGGTGAGGCCAGGCTGCACCTAATCCACTCCATTCATACCTAGACTCGTGTTAACAAACCTGAAAACAGTATACATTGTTGTCTGATCAGTGGGCCTGGGTCAGAGACAACATGAATTGTAATAATATGATGATCATAACCATCCTTTTTGATTTTCCTGTACATGTTGACGGCTGATTTCACAAGCTATCCAACTTCATTAACAGATGAATAATAAAGGAGGTCTATGTTTTATGGAAGCAGATTGGGTGGCACCGATGACCGGGCTTTGTGGGGTCGCTTTGATGTATGTGTTTTACCCATGTTAAGTCATCCCTTTTGCCAGCTCATTTTAAGATGTGACCCACACCATAGGAAACATTGGGCAAAATGACATCCACCATTAAAACCTTCTATTGTCCACATGATATTTATTTGCCATCTAACATATTCATAAGGTCATATGAACCTGTATGAAAGGAAAACACAAACATCAGCTTATCCAAAACATCCATGATCTCCAAGAAATTTTCAACAGTACACATTCAATCCCTAGTGTTTTCTAGGGTGTGGTCTGCTTGAGCTTTGGATATACTTCAAATTTGGGCTCACGCCTTAAAAATACGCTGTCAAAATAGACAAAACACATACATCAAGGTGGGATCGAGTCGGCTCAGGAAGGATGTGGTGGTGTTGCGCTTCCATCTTTTGCATGTCTTCCATCAGCACCCAACCAGTTAAATACGTCTTTGTCAGGCCTGTAAATGAGCCGACTGGCACATTAGATTTCAGGATTGGCCCATTTAAGGCTGGGCTTGGACTTAAAAACAGGGCCCAATATAGGCCCAAAACTTAAATATGACCCCATTTAATAACCATCACGCCAGATAGGCCCGTTTAGGATATCAAGGGCAATTTTGTCTAATATAATGTATAATGGGACAAAGTTAAGAACAGCCTCAGATCCCGCACAAAAATGGGTGGTCCGGGCTCAGGCCGTACATAATCATCAGGGACTGGGCCATCATGGGCCTGGCCATTCTGGGCCGTAGGTTTTTCTGTGCCAGACTTAGACGTCGCCCGGCATCAGCCCGGTCCATTATCTGTCCTAATATCTGCCCTAAGATGTAGTTGCCCAAAGGTTAATTCTGTCTCATTAGGTGGGCCCCACATGCACAAAAAAAAAAAAGAAAAAAAAGTGAACGGTTGGGGGAAATAGTCTTCACTGATGTACGACTATCACTGGCATTAAAATAGTGAGGGACATTGTGGATGGGGCATATTTCTAACATCGTATTCATCAATAGGTGCTTCGAATAGAAAGTCTTTAAGTGGTGGTGACTCATCCACCGTAAACGCAGGCCTAGCAAGAGAAGTCAATCCACGTGTGCTCGAAACGATGGGCCATGAACTCGATTCTTATGATTGCCCTTAATCACGCAGGACTCGGATTGGGTGGTGAACCCAGCACCACTCAGCTAGCTAGCCGGCGGAAAAGCTCTATGGGCCCTACCATGATGTGAGTGTTTTATCCACGCTGTCCACACGTTTTGTCAGCTCATTTCAGAGCATAGTGCAAAAAATAAGGTGATCCAAACCTCAAGTGGACTAAACCACGGGAAATAGTGGGGATTGAATGCCTACTATTGAAAGCTTCCCAGTGCTGCAGAAGTTTTGAATAAGCTTATATTTGTGTTTTCAATTCATCTAGTTGTGCATGACCTTGTGACCATCGCGAGTAGAAAATAAAAATCACATAACTTGGGGTGTTCGGCGCATGGGTTTAAATGGGATTTGGTGGGAGTGGGTTTTAAGATTCTAACGCGTTGTTACAAGGTTGGTTTGGGACTCACATAAGGTAGGGGTTTTGAAGCCCCTACTTGGTATCAGCGCTGGGTAAGGCTTTTTTCAATCCTACTTTAGTTTGTATAGCTAGTGGTCAGTGTTATGTGGACCCCACCATGATGTATGTGTTTTATCCATACCGTCCATCTATTTTGAAATATAATTTTAGGATGTAATCCCAAAAATGAGGTAGATATAAATCGCAGGTAGACCACACCACCGGAAAACAGTAGTGATTGAAGTACACCATTAAAAACCTCCTAGGGCCAACTGTGCGGTCCACTTGAGATTTGGATCCAACTCATTTTTGGGCTCATACCATAAAATGACATGGAAGAATGAGTGGACGGCATGGATGAAACACATACATCATGGTAGGGCCCACAGAGCAGCGACCGGTAGTGGCAAGATGAGTAGCCCGTCCGTTCCCAAACATGAAGTGGGATGGCCTCTAAGCCATGGGATTATACGATAATCCCTCACACAGTGTAATTATTACATTTTGGTAATTCCATCCCACTTAAACCCATATAATCCATGCTCCAGACACCCCCGGAAGGTTTCAATTGTAAGTGTCATTATCCCCACAATTTCTTGTGGTGTGGTCTACCTAAGCTTTGGATTTGCCTCATTTTTGGGCTGACGTGAGCTAGCAAAATAGATGGACGAGTGTAGGTAAAGCACATACTTATGGTGGGGCCCACATAGCTTTTCTACTAGTTAGCTGGGTGGTGTTCCGGTCACCACCCAATCTAGTCCAATCACGCACGATCCACGGATGCTGAAAACCATGGGCCACCAACTCCATGGTTAATTATGATTGTCCAATAATTATGATTCTAATATATTATCCGATGTTGGGCCATGATTTACACAGCCTAGAGTAATTTACATGTATGCCATGTATGAGATTTACAAGTCACCACCTTTGAAAAAGTGTCAGAGAGAACATAGCATTATGGAGTAGTCGAATTCAACTCCCCTTCCGTACTCAGATGCTCTCCCCAGGAATCAGGCCGGTCCACCGTTTAGGTGGGCCACAATTAATCAAGTAGACATGGCAGAAAAAAATACTAGATACGGTCAAACTCACATGAATGGCAGCTCGGATATCATACTTGTAGGCTGACACATGTCATGAGTGTAAATAGTGATCCTCACCAACAAGCATTTGATTGAATTGCAGGCCACGGTAAGATATGGGTTTACACAAAAAATGTTTGAAACTCGTTGGTGAAGCATGTATTTGATTGGCCTCAGTTTAGCCCACAGTTCAATCAAGTACTATAATATACCTAAACCTATGTAAGTTCCTTACAACTGCCAACGGACTCAAGGCCTTAAGTTGTTCACCGAAGCTCATACCTTGAGATAAAAATTTACTGTTGAGATAAAAATTATGATATTCATTAAATTGGCGATCGAATACCATGTTTATTTCTGTTTTTATTGTCTTTTGTAAATTTTAGTTTGATTAGAAGTTATAACTCTTCATATGTAGGTTTTTAGGGGTTGTGTCCAAAATGAAAAGTGTTTAGAAAAATTAGGAGAATAATGTGGTTAGGCCACATATGACACTAATTATAAATAAAAAATTTAAGTTATGAATTTAGGGAGTTTTAGTTATAGTTTAATTTCTAAATTTCTTTCCAGTCTTGGTAAATTTTAAGTTATGAATTTTAGAGAGTTCTAGTTTTAGTTTAATTACTAAACTTCTTCCGTATCTTGGTATCCTTATTTCAAGTGTTGTAGGTTCGTTTATCGATTATCAACAAATTTATTTCAAATATTTTAGAAATATTCCGATCGACCTCATCATGTTCATCCCTGCTCACCCACTAGCTAGATCACTACTCCAAGGAGAAAGTAGAGATATTCAGGCTACGTTCAGTCCAGCCTAGCTTCTTAAGCCCACAATGTAATAGGGCAGGCTAGGCCTCAATCTCAACCATCAGGCCAGTAGAAGCCTGAGCTGACGGGCCAATGACTCTGCCAATGACCGTGTTTTAAATGTCCACTTGAGAGCCATTGATTCGTACTCGAGCCACAAAAAAAAAAAAAAAATCATTTCAACGCTTTTTTTTTTTTTTTAATTTACTTTTCTCTTGGAAGCATGCCAATGGCTGGAATTAAATATGAGATTGTGGCTCACTAACGACGGATGCCACCCATCTTTGAAAGATAAAAAGCAAAGAAGAAAATGAAAAAGTAAAAACAGTAATGTTGGGTGTAGCGATCAAGTGGCTTTTTTTCGAGTGTGAAAACGCCATTTGGCCATGTTACGTGGGATGGCATTTAACATTAGAAAAAAATGACTCTTTAAGTCATGGTTTCTTGAACTCCAAGTAAGGTATTTTATAAAGGCTAAATAAATATTATTTTCTTTTCGAACGTTGTGCTATAGATAAAGGTGAGAGAGAGAGAGAGAGAGAGAGATTCTCTAACAAGAAAAGCTCTCTTTACAGCCGTCAATAGCTTACACTCAGGCCCAATAAAATAAAAGGTTTTGATTAGGCTCGGCTTAAATTGTTCAAAATCTAATTCTCCCATGCATTTTTCTTAGTCATTTGTCAAGGTTCTTTCCTGGCATAATGAAAAATACTTTTTTCAAAGATTATTTTAGTACCTAATGAGAGTAGAGAAATGACTTCTATTCTTTGTTCTTTGCACTCAAGCGATGCACTCATATCTATGGTGACCACTATATTTCACGTTATTTTCACATGATCCATTGCATATTGTTAGATATGGGTTTGTAGGGCCTACTTATGAACAACCGTTAATGAATTATTTCAACATAGTTTTTATACATAATATTTTCAATTTTCAAATGAATATTTCTCTTTTCATTTTTTTAAAGTTTTAATTAATTTTTTTTTAAAAAAATTAGTGGTAAGTGAAAGAGTTCAAATGCATTATATAGTATAAGCACTACCGTATCTAAACTCCTCCCAATCTTTTTAATTATTCACTTTATAAAAGATGATGCATTTCTTAAAAAACACATACTAAAGAAGAAAATCAATTCGAAGAACAAGAGAGTATTCATTATTCATTAGACTACTTTTAAACAATCTAAACCATTGATTGGCTGACTATATTTTTTCACCCCTTAGTAGTTAGGTAAATCACCAGGCCATCTGTATTTGGCATTGTGTAAAGGCATTTAAAATTTTGTAAATATCGTCTGATAGTGTAGGCCTATCCACCCTCTCAAGTACACAACCTAGCACTTCTAGGACGTCAGCTGACTTCTTTGGTTTAATAATGTTGAGCTCTAACTCCATCACTATAGCTATTATCACTCCAACTAAGGTTAAATATTATTTTAGTCCATGACCCATGGGCAGCAATCAACTTAGAACAATGACTGTAACGAGCCTGTGATATCAGCACAAATACAATGGCCCACCATGTGTTTGGTGTTTGCCCGCCCGCACACACGTGTGTGTATTCTTGAGATGGATGGTGTAAGTGATGGCATCAAATGGGCTGGTGCAGCATGAGTACAATAGCTCACAATCTATGGGCGCAGGAAAAGAGAAGTTCCAGGTTGATGGTCTAAACCATGGATTGGTGGCCAGCTGGTGGAAGAAAAATGGTCTGCATTCATCCTCTGATTTCTGTCTACCTCTTTTAATAAACGAGTAAGCAGGCAACACGTTTTAATTGTGGTCAATTCAGAAAAGGGCCCACAAGATTACCACAAGGATCTTAGTCATTGCTGGCCACATGTATACAGTCAGCTTTTCATAGCCTATAAGTGGGGCTGACAGTTTGATGATCAGACCATTGGGTCTGTTAGGCCCCACTGCAGATGGACCATGTCGATCATAACCTTTCAATTAGATGCAGTAAGGATCTGTATTTAATGGAAAAGATACCCAATGATACGGATCATGGAATCATGGGGACAATAGACCAATGATCCGGATCATTGAATCATGGGCCCACATGTACAAATGGAAAAACCAAGTATTCTTGGCAGATCTTTGTTTCCAGGATTATAAAGCCAGGATCCGGAAAGAAGGCCGTGAGTCTAGCAAACGGTTTGGCTACTCCCCTGCCACGAACCAATGGCTGATGGTAGTTGTTATGTGGGCCCCACCATGATCTATGCTTTTCATCCATGCCATCCATCTATTTTTATAGATCATTTTATGATATTGCACTAAAACTTAGGTATATACCAATCTCCAGTGGACCACATTACAGGAAACAGTATTGAATGAACTTCGACCATTAAAAACTTTTTGGGGCCATAAAAGTTTTGGATCAAGCTGATATTTGTTTTTTCCCATTCATCTGGATCTGTATGACCTAATCAACAGATTAGATGTCAAATAAAAAGTACAGTGGATCTTAGGAGGATTGTAACGGTGGATATCCAATCACTATTGTTTTCCTGCGATGTGGTTCACTTGAGATTTATATCCCTCATATTTTTGGTATCAAACCCTAAAATGATATTTAAAAATGGATGAAACACATACATCGTAGTGGGCCCACAGAGCACTGACTGGTCGCAGGGGAAGTAGCCAATCCGTTCTCGTGCGTCTATGATCCATGAGAGCGCATTAGGTGCGGCCCTTACCATGGGCCTACCTATTTTATATCCATGCAGCAGTCAGCACATCTGTTTTGCCATATCATTATAGTGCATGAGCCCCGAAGCTAAGTGGACCCAATTCTCAGGTGAACCGTACCATAGGAAACAGTGGTGATTAATCATTTATGCGGCCGTTTTGGATGAAGTTATATTTGTCTTTTCCCTTCATCCAGATTTACGTGAACTTATCAACAGGTTAGATGGTAAATAGACATTGGGAAACATTACCATGGGATATAGGAAGTTTTTAGTGGTAGGGTATTCAATCACCACTGTTTCTATAGTAGGGTCCACCTGAGATTTGGATCTTCATTCCTTAAAATGAGCTGTAAAAATGGATGGACGGCATGTCTATAAAATATATACATCAAGGTGGGCCCACGGTAAGGGCCTCACCTAATCCGCTCCCATGATCCAGTGTCAGTTATATGGTACTCCAGTAGAGTCTGATGGTTGATACACGTGCATGGAAATTGTACAACAGCATATATTATCTCGGACAAGGATTGTCCCCGGGAAGGAATCCGATTGTGTACTGAATAACTCACGCTAAGGGGTATAGAGTTGACGTGTCACAAGTTTATTGGCTCTAAGATGTGGGCCACTTCCCTCCTCCAAACGACAAACTCCTTTGGCTTTTTTTTCTCTCTCTTCTTTGCAAGGAGGAAACGTAGGCGGATCTATCACTCCTCTATCTTCAGCAGGCACTGGAGATTTGAATTTGCTTAATTTCTTAGATATGCAGTAAAATTATCTAAGAAAGGTTATAAACGGCATAGATAAAATCCTTAAATCATGGTAGGCCCCACATAGCCTTGCCAGGACAGTAATTTCCCGCGGCAGAGCTCTGTGGGTCCACCGTGGTTTAAGGAATTTATCCACGCCGTTAATAACTTTTCTTAGATAATATTACTGCATGATTCAGAAAATTAAGCAGATTTAGATCTCCAATAGACCACACCAAAGGAAGCAGCGGTGATAATGACATCCACCATTGAAACCTCTCTAAGGGCCATTGTGATGTTTCAACGGTGGAAATTATTATTCCCAATGTTTCCTGTTCCATGGTCCACTTGAGCATTAGAAATGATTCAGTTTTAGTCTCAACCATTAAAATGCGCTTTAAAAATGAATGGATGGCGAGGATAGACAATATCCATTTAAAGTGGGCTCAAAAGAGTTTACTTAGTACCATTGAAAAACCTCTCCGAGGCAGCAGTAGATCCTTCTAGGTTTCCTCTTCGCACATAAGAGAGAGAAGCTAATGGTGCTTGTTTTGGCGTTGGCTCCATATCTTAGATCCAATTGGCTCTTCAACACATCAACTCAGTACCTCTTATCAGCCATGTAGGGTCGACAGATATGCCCCTAATAAATCCACTCCATCAATTAGTTTCTTAGCCTGACAGAGTAGGAATCCAAAAATCAGGAAGACCCAGAAGTTATACAGACCACGAGCCAGTAAATAATGAGAATGAAAATGTCATCATCCAAGCCTTCTTGGAGCCGACCATGATGCTTATATGCCATCCAAACCGTTCATAATGTTATTAACACTGAGATAAACTGTAGTTCCAAATATCATCATGATCCAAACTTTTGTAATCCCCAAAAAGTTTCCAATTGTAGGCGTTCAATCCCCGCTGTTTCTTGTTGTGTGGCCCACCTGATTTTTGGATCAGCCTGAGTTTTGGCTTTATGTTCTATCTTGATATTGAGAAGCTGATGAACTGAGTGGATTTCTCACAAGCATCTCTGTGAAACCCACATAGCTTCCGACCACATGGAAGTTCCTGTGTAGAAGGGAGCACGGGCAATCCACATGTAAGGTAGTGCAGTGGCCACGCCTGGGGTTGGCTCTGGACCCGAGTTTGAACTGGTCGAGCCTGACATGTTGAAAATCTAGCATATGGCTGTAAATAGATATCCAGACCCACATATATCTAGTGGACCCACCTTATCAATCTTGGTCGGCTTCGTGTTCATCATCCCAGTTGAAAATGAGATACTAACTTGAAGGGGCCCAGATCCAGCTAGACCGGACCCATGAGCTTGCTACTCTGGTCTGGCCCAAACCCGACCAATTGACTGACCTTAATTTTCTAATTTTGCAGAATAAATATTGGGAACCCAAAAGTAATCTGACCACCGAAAGTGACAATCGACCAACCTAGGGATGAGCTGGGTTTGACCTAGCCCAGCCCTATAAAAAATCCCGCAGCCATTGGGCTAGGAAGGCCTTAGCCCTAGTCTTAAGACGCAGATTGCGTCCTAACCCCGCCGTCTCAGCAGCTTTGAGAAGCCACATTGATGTGTGGGTCTTATCCACACCGTTCATCCATTTTTTTTAAAAAAAAATCATTTTAGGGTATAAACCCAAAAATGAGATAGATCAAAGGCTCAAGTCGACGACACAATGGAATTAAACTCTTACCGTTAAAGCTTCTTGGGGGCTACAGAAGTTTTGGATGGAGCTGATATTTGTGTTTTCTCTTCATCCAGGTCTATATAACCTTATAAATAGGTTGCATGGTAAACAAACATCATGGTGGGTTCAAGAAAAGTTTCAACAGTGAGAATCATTATCACCATTGCTTTTGTGGTGTGGTCCACTTGAGTGTTAGATCTGCCTCAAATTTTTTTGTTTCTTCCCTAAAATGATACCAAAAAATGAATGGAATGTGTGGATAAGACCCATACATCAGGGTGGGCACTCAAAGCTGCTGCCCGTTCCCAGAGGAAGACGAGTGTAGGAAGCCATCAGCTTCCATAACCTCATGGGGTAGGCAAGGTTAGGGTAGGCTTCTTAGGACAGGACATGTTATGGGATCAGGTGGTATAGAAATGCATTTGCTTCTGTGTAAATTTCATTCCACAAGATACGAACGATTAAACTAAGTGTCATTTCATCCCGCCATAATAATAGAGTTGTACGTGAGTTGAACACGATTACACTAACCCAGGTGTCATTTCATCCCGCCATAATTATAGACTTGTACACGAGTTGAACCAAGTGGAGCTTGGCACAACTCAACTTAGCTCGGCCACTAGCTAACCCCAGCTTGATTCGGCTCGGCTCGGTCCTCGAGTTTGATCGGCCAACTTGGCTCAATTAGATCAGTAGATCGGCCAATTCGAACTGAACTCGAGCCAAGATCGAGCCTGTGCGGCATTTTTATAAACACATGAATTGCACTTTCAATTTTTTTAGTATATATAAAACAACAACATCTGTCTACATGTATTTTATCGAAAGCCTTGTAGGCAACATCAAAATCAATAATAATAATAATAAAACGTATTTATTTCATATACATACTTTCCTTGCCATCAATCGGCACTTCGTTAAGTCATTTCATCAAACACTTGATGAGCAACATCAATATCCAAGTAATCGAGTCACCAAATTGGTTCGATTTGAGTTGGGGTTCGATCCAAGCCAAGTCCAGCTTGGGCAAGCTCGACCTTGATTGGAAATTTTTTCAAGCTCAAAAAATCAGCTCGACTTGAACTCAGTTTTGAACTGAGTCGAATCAAGCTTTTTCGAGTCAAGTCAATTCGAGCGAGCTAATTAAGCTAACTTGGTTCACGCACAGCCCTAGCCCTAATAAGAGGTGGGACATAATTTATGGCCAATTTTGAAATCCATTATATCTATGAGCTCCACATTGATATGTGTGTATTTTTCATGCATTTCATTCATATTCGTCCTCTGCATGTAATAATTGAGTTGGATATGTATATAAGCAACTGACATTAATTAGGAAATTTGAGCTATTGATTACAATTTTATGGTCCAATAAACATAGGTTTCATTTAATATAATTATTAAATGCTTTTTTCAAAGGAGAATTTGAATTTGAAATATGAGATTGGACAATCAAAATACCAACATAATGTATGTAATATGCACCAATTGCTCCTAATGCAACTCAATACCATTTAATCTTGCATTCTAAATAGAGTGATAAATTATAAAAATATGAATTGATCCATGCTTTAATATTTTTGAGGTTATTCTCTTCATCTGTGATGAGACCTACCTTATAAATGGTTTTGATCATAAAATCATGACTAGGGCCTACGATTTTGATCATCCATGATGGGACCAGTGACCAAGGTTTGATTATCTGGTCTTCAGCCATGGAAAATGGGGCCATGTTTCTTACTTATCCAAACCACGACTCTGTTGTATCCGTCCAACATGAACATGTCCTTTGAACAGAACATCCTTAAATTTTTTTTTTCATTTTTATTACATATGCATTCACATTCATATGCGCACACACCACATGGATACTCAGAACTCGTGACCTCGGTATCTATCACTAGCCATGAATAGGGACCCAGTATGGAAGATCCTATCCACCAAGATCCTATCCACCAACATTCAGACCCTTTAGTGAACATTGATAGTTACAAATCTGTTGGGAACCATATATGCACAAGAGATGAATCTAAGATAATAATCCAAAAGCTAAAATTATAAAGAGGAAGAATTTCATCCTTGCTATATCTTGTGAAACCCTAGGACTATCTAGAAACGTCTGTTTGCACCCACAAAATCGGTAACAAATTTTGTAGATCCAACATATCCGCAAAATTTCGCACAAAACGTTGGATGTCCCAATGTCATTGATACTTAAATTTTGACGACATCAAAGCCACTTTGATGACATTAAATTATTCAAAGACAAAACATGGACCATTCAAAAATCTTTGATTACGTAAGTATTTTCAATGTGATCGAATCCTCCTCGATGTCATAAAAAATGGCACCAATACGTCCAACAACCAACAGTAAATATCTAAAAAATACTCGATCACTGACAACGTTAAGGACCGATAGACAAGTAGGCTCCATCAGTACGTTGTACAAAGTACAGAAATTGAGACCTGTACAGTCTCCACCGTAGATGAGTCCAACCTTGGTGATCAGATATATCAATTCGGTGGGCCCCACTGCGGTCGTTGATGGTATATGATTCACGGAAACGGATTGGCTACTCCCCCTGACACCAGCCCCGGAGCTGGTGGTCGGTGCTCTGTGGGCCCACCATGATGTATGTGTTTCATCCATTCCGTCCATCTATTTTTGTTGATCAATTTGTGGTATTGAAAAAAAAATGAGGTATATCCCAGTCTCAAGTAGACCACATTACAGGAAACAGTGTTTAATGAACTTCGACCGTTAAAAACTTTTTGGGGGCCATAAAAGTATTGGATCAAGTTGATCTTTGTTTTATCCCTTCATCTGGGTTTTTATGACCTAATCAACGGATTGGATGTCAAATAAACAGTACATCGGACCTTAGGAGGATTTAAATGATTGATATCCAATCACTATTTTTTTCCTGTGGTGTGATCCTCTTAAGATTTATATCCTCCCATTTTTTGAATAAAAACATAAAATGATATTTAAAAATGGATGAACGGAATGGATGAAACACATACATCATGGTGGGGCCCACAGAGCACCGACCACCAGCTCCGGGGCTGGTGTCAGGGGGAGTAGCCAATCCGTTTCCATGATTCACCACTTGCTAAGAGGACATTTTCATTTTTCAGTGTATATATCATCATCTCGTGACTTCAGAGCACCGATAGATACCACCCCATAATGCATTCTTCCTCTATGAATGGAAACTGGAATTTGAAAACCATTATATTCTATCTGTGGAGCATCATTGCGTAATCCTGACGTAAATCACACCAACAAGATCCAACCGTTGATACTCGAGTGTTGGTAGCGTAGCATCCTGACCGTTGTCTTCTTCCATGTACGTACCATTGAAACAGATGTCGGAAGCACGACACACCCAATTGTGAGTTAGGATAGATCCCGGTCGTTCATGCACTTTAAACGTTGAATTCAGACCCCTCATCAATTTCCTTCCATCCAACCATTTTCTAGATTAAACAGTTCATATTTTGAACGTACTGACATAAAAATTATATCTCGGCATTCAACCGACAGGGCCCATCTGATGATCGGCTTGGATCTTTCGTAAATATGCCCACTTGAAAGAAACAATCCGCGCATACCAGAAATGTCCATCGCGCGTGCGACATAACAGACACCTGTTAACTTCAGGTGTCCCACCCATCCGTCCATCCCGCTGATTTTCAGCATAGGTGTCAGTCAAAGCCAGTCTGGCAAATGGCGTTGTTTCCTTTCCAATGCTACTTGCCACGTAATTGTATAAGGAATTAAATGATACATGACCCGCATCTTTCCTTACTATCCCTCTTTTTTTATTTCCGAAACTTGAAGTCATTTTTCAGGAATCGAGACCATTCATCAGTTGTGGACCCACAATGGATAGATTATAGTTTAAAATAACACCACAGAACAAAATTCAAATTTTTATTTTATGCCCTGCATATGGACGGATAATAAGAGTAGTGTAAAAACTGCCACATTCTCCCGGCTTCTAGGGTTACTGTTCGATCAGGCATTGTTTATCCAGGTGGGTCCCATATAGAATTTTCCTGGGGTAGAAAATCATGGGTCCCACCTGTCATATTTGAAAGAGCGTGTATACTTGCTTTAAAATATCAGAGTGCTGTTGATGTTATATAAAAAAAAACGAGTAAGCTATCACTGGTATGCAGTTGTTGTCACGATACAGAATTTCCTCCGCATGTTTGACACTTATCCAGATCTAAGAGCATTCAGCTGGGCCTGCCACGTGGTTGTATTTCTCCCTCTAAATGTGCGGGATTCACTTCCACGTGTGGCGAGAAGGGAGGCTCTTGATTCGCATGGCCTGCTGTTTACGAGATGGGAGTAGTTGCCGAGGTAAGACAGCTACCACGCGAACTGCACGTGCTAGCAGCGTTTGTTGTGGGGCACCTGGATTGGGTGGGCCCACTTTGCATGCGCTTGGTTTGATCCTGACGCGGATTGCATCTTCATCCTCATAACAATAACAGACTCCGTAAGTTGTCCACTTTGATGTACGCGTTTGTTTTATTCATGTTGTACTGCATTCATTTCGATGGTCCTGGAATTAAATGGTATAGAATTGTATCAATTAATATTATTATTGTATAATAATTATATATTTAAAAATACCATGGTATTTATACCACTCAATCTTATGTTTGGAATAAAACTCTTGCTCTAAGAAAAATACAGTACTAACCAAAATCTCATTTGGCATACCATGAAATTGTAATCAACAAACCAAATTCAAAACATATCGGTCACCTGTACACACATATAATTAGAAGGTCACATGTAAAGGGAGTAAATGAATGGACGGCAGGAATAAAACACGTGCATGAATGTGGGCTCCATATGTGTAATGAATTTTAATATTTACTGGAAATTCCATGTGTGACCAAACGTAATTCCAACCCACTTAATCTCATCCCTTTCCATCCACTCTAAAAAATAAGATGAAATTGACACTGATCATATACAATTCCATCCCACCTAATCTCATTTAAGCCCATCACCAAGAAGGGCGAGGATATGATGCTATATAACATTCATTTTGATAGATTATTTTAAAATACAATTCAAAGAAGAGGTGAATCCAAGGCTCAAGTGGACCACACTAT
Organism: Magnolia changhungtana; assembly: GCA_030180095.1. Lineage (NCBI taxonomy): Eukaryota > Viridiplantae > Streptophyta > Magnoliopsida > Magnoliales > Magnoliaceae > Magnolia > Magnolia changhungtana. The sequence continues at coordinate 13,378,142 of JASAUF010000411.1, read as the reverse complement.
ATAGAGTAGCGTTGTCCACCGTTGAAACTTTCTTAAGCCCAATGCAATGTTTATTAATCATTCAACTCGTTCATGGGATCAAATTGATGAGGAGGGCACAAATACATGCTTATAAAAAGAATTTATAAATTATTAAATTTAGCATCTCCATTACTATGATTATAAAAAGAATTAATGGTTATAGAAGAATGATCTTAATTATTTCCTTCAAATGACTTGTAACTATCAAATTTGAACTTTCATGTTTTTTATTTACCCCTCTTTAAGTCTAAGAACAAACTTAAAGAAAGAGTTGAACAGACTTACCATATGCTACTTACAAGATTTATACACTTAGAAATCATTTTAGAGCAAAATAGTTTGTTATGATCCATCTGCGCAAAAAGTGTTCGAGTTGGGCGATCGCGTTATAATCCATCTGTGCAAAGAGAGATTTCCGACTAAGACATACAACAAGTTGAAGAATAAGAAGATTGGACCCGTACCAATCATTTGGAAGATCAATGACAACACTTATGTTGTTGATCTTCCAGATGGCATGCCGATCTCACGGACTTTCAACATCGCGGACCTAACCGAGTATCATGAACTAGAGCAGGACGAGTTCGTTTGAAGTGAAGTGGACTGATGTAGAGTGGGTTGCGGACAGTTTCGTAGCCAAGATGGATCAGAAAAAGTCCGGTCGACAACAGAAGTGATCTGGACCGTCGAACCTTAGATCGAGTGTATCTCTCAATCCGGAATGAGTTATCGGGCATAAAATATATGATTTTGGAGTAGAACGAGCTACTTTAGCCAACCAACCTGGCCATGCGAGGTTGTGCAAGCCAAATTTGCGAAATTCCCCCGGATCGATGATCATTTCCCTATTTTAATTTCGTTTTTATTATAAATAACAAGTTTTAATTTGATTATAACTCTTCATCTGTTGAGCTTTAGGAGTTGCGTCTAACATGAAAAATGCTTACAATAATTAGGAGAACAACTTGGTGAAGCCAAATAGGACACTTACCATTTTTGGCCGAAAACCTTGTGCACTAGTAAACGTCTATAGTAAGTTGTGAATTCCAGGAGTTTTAGTTATAGTTTGCTTCTGATTTCTCTCTCATTGGTTGGTACCCTTATTTAAACGGTTGCGGACTAGTTTATTTCATTCATTAATCAATTTTTAATTCAGAATTTATTTTCTATTTTGCTTGTTTTCTTTCTCGTGAATTCGAGAAGTCTTTGTGAGGAGTCTAGAGAAGTTCCGTGGATTTGGAACAATTATCTTATTGAGGAATATGGTGTTCGACCTCATCACGTTCATCCCTGTGTCAACTATGCTAGTTGTGCAATTGATCACTAGTCTGTATATAACTTTTATACATTCATCAGGGGTAAATCTAGTAACATGAAAAAGTAAGAAATAATCTATCATTGTGCATCCATTTGCTTAAACCTCACCGCTCTATATATCAGGCACTAGTGAAACTAGTTTCTTAAAGCATTTGGCATTGATGCCCTAGTTCTTTTGTAACAATCAAACAACTATCCACATTACACTAGTTTCATATTTCATGAATGCATAAAACATACTAGGATTGGCTATTATTTTGTGCAAGAAAAATTATCTAGTGGTGTTTTTTGTACTCTTTATACATCATCGAATGAGCATTTTGCCAACATTTTTGTTAAAGAAATTATTAGGCCTCAAATTTAAAATTTTTTTTATTTAGTGTGTCCAAGCTGGATATGTTTGACATTCATACACCATCTTAAGAGGAAGTATTAGTGCATGCATGACTTTTTTTTCTTTAGTGTGTCCAAGCTGGATATGTTTGACATTCATACACCATCTTAAGAGGAAGTATTAGTGCATACATGTGTCGTCATGCAAACCACCATACGGTTTATATCATATTTGCGTGCATTCTATATTTGCTTGTACATATATCTATTATGTATATTTCCCTTCTCTATAAAGTAATAAAATTGGGTAACAAAAATATCCCAATTTCTCTCAAAGTTACCAAGCAAATCTAAAATTCAAGTGGGCCAGGTTTCTAGAAAAAAAATTAATATGACGCCTCATCATTGAAATTATCCTCTTTAGCTTATGTAGTGTGTAGTGGCACATTTTCTTCACGTGTCTTTCATTTTCTCTCCTTTACTCTCGCTTCGAGGGCACAGATGGCTTGCGCTATCATGTTGGCGCTTGGAAGTTAGGTAGGGCTATCGTAATGTTTATGAGACATAAACCCATTCATATATTTTTTGCTTAATTATATTAGGTAAAAAATGAGGTAGATCTAAAACTCAAGTTTAGCTTAAACTAAGAAAAAGTGGGCAACAAAATCTCTACTAGTGAAACCTCCTTTGGTGAGCATCTAAACCAATCATAAAGCCATTCCTACTGGGATGAATTGAAAACACAAAAGAACATTAGCCCTATCTAAAACTTTCATGGCTCCATGATGCAGGGATGAACGTGATGAGGATAAATACTCCGACTCTACGGAGCTTCTCTGGACTCCTCACAGAGATATCTCGAATCCACGAGGAAAGAAAGCAGAAAATAGAAATAAATTCTAATAAATTCGAAACTGATTAATTACTCCTTAAAAATGAGTTCACAACCCTTTAAATAGGGGTACCAAGTAATGTGAGAGAAATCACAATCAAACTACAACTAAAACTCCTAGAATCCGCGACTTACTATAAATAGTAAACTTACTATTTATAGACGGTACGTGATGTCTACTAGTGCTTGCTGAGGTTTTCAAAAAAATAGTAAGTGTCCTATTTGGCTTCACCAAACCATTCTCCTAATTATTCTAAGCTCTTTTCACGTTGGGCGCAACTCCTAAAGCTCGACGGATGAAGAGTTATCAAACTAAAACTTACTATTTATAGTAAAAATGAAATTAAAACGGGGAAACGACCATAGATCCAGGGGTTTTTCGCAATTCCAGGCATCACAACCCAGCATAGTTGGGTTGGTTGGCTAAAGTAGCTCGTTCTACCCCAAAATCATATATTTTACGTCAGCTAACTCATTCCAGATTGCGAGATACGCTCGATTTAAGGTCCGATGGTCCGGATCACTTCTGTCGTCGACCGGGCCTTTTCTAATCCATCTTGGCCATGAAACTGTCCACGACTCGCTTTACATCACTCCAGCCTCATTAATGTTTCGGTGGTGGATGTTCAACCCTCACTGTTTTCTGTCGCGTGACCCACTTGAGTTTTAGATTGCCTATTTTTGAAGTCATGTTGTAACATGATCTAGAAAAATGGATGGACAGAGAGGATTTCTGGCAAACACTACAGTGGGCCTCTCCTGCCTTCTTAGCAGAGGAACTTCGTTCAACAAGGTATCACAAGCAATCCCCGTCTTCCATTCATTTGTTTGCAGGTAGCATAACACCAGCATGAAGTAAAAAGAGAAAATGACTACTGTAGACAAAACCTTTTACCCAGCGGTTTCTGTGAAAGAATACAAACTTTAGTTACCAATCTAGACTAGCACGTGCGGATAGCGACTTTGAGGACGAAACTACCCCTCCTTTTCGCTGCGAAGACGAGCGCTGACGCTCCTCCAACTGAGAGTTGTACGAACGGCTTAAAAGAGATCAAAGTTACATGGTCCCACAGCTATATATTTATTATATCCACAACGTTCATCCATATTTCAAGATCATTTTGGAGCATTATCCAAAAAAAAATAAAATCATATCCAAAGATCAACTGGACCACACCACAAAGAGCAGCGGGGAAATTGATTTTCACTGTTAAAAATTTTGTAGGGTCCACCATAACATTTATTTTCCATCAAATCTATTCATAAGGTCACAAAGGCCAGATGAAGAGGAAAAACAAGTTTCATAATGATCAAAACTTCTTTGACCCCTAAAAGGGTTTCATAGTGACGTTCAATCATCCACAGCCTTTAACAGTGTGGTCCACTTGATAGCTAGATCTGTCTTATTTTTCGTCTCAAACCTTAATACGAGCTCGCCAAAAATATGGATGGTTTGGATATAACACATACCTCATAATAGGACCCACAAAAAGCGTTGGGATTACAACGAAAAAAAAAAAAAAAAAAAAAAACCATCGATATATCGACATGACCAATCGATATATAAAAAAATCCAGACTGTCCATGAGTTTTCTCGAAAAATCTTACAATTTTCGATATATCGATTGTATGTCCATATATCGAAAAAGGTGTTTTACCTTTAGCTACGGATTATAAGTAGCCATATATATCTGTGCCCATATGAAATTTTTATTTATTTATTTATTTTTTATTTTTTACATGGAGAAATTTATTCTACCTACAATTTTCTTTAATACATATTTATATAAATAGGTATATATAAGCATATAAAAAAAAATTTTTTTTTTTTTCATTTATTTCTTTAATCATTTAACAAGAATATCTTCTAAACCAAAATTAGTTACTTGATGTACCATATGATTTTGGGGTAATTCTACTTTAGCCAACCAACCTAGTTATTTTCCAAGATTCCATCAGTCGATGGTTGAAAATACATTTCATTCATATTAGTTTCGGTCACTTGCATTGACGGACAAATATGAAATTGAGTAGGCAAATTGAAATTTTGAGGCAAGGTAGGAATTGAGCGAGGAACCTAGAAATCCAGAGAGCAAGGTAGGAGTTCAAATGAGGAATCTAGAAATTGAGCGAGGTAAGCTTTAGAAATTGAAGCGAGGCAACGTAGAAAATGAGCGAGGAACCTACGATTTGAGTAGGCAACCTAGGAATGAGCGAGGAAGCCAGAAATTGAGTGAAGGAAGCTAGAAATTGAGCGAGGCAATGTGTAGGAATTGAGCGAGGCAACGTAAGAATTGAGCGAGGAAGCTGAAATTGAGCGAGGCATGCGTAGGAATTGAGCGAGGAAGCTGAGAAATTGAGCGAGCAACGTAGGAATTGAGCGCGGGAACAGAAATGAAGCGAGGCAACGTAGTAATTGGTGCGAGGATAGAAATTGAGCGGGAAGCTAGAGAATTGAGCGAGGAAGCTAGAAATTTCGAGGAATTGAAGCGAGGCTAATTAGCATTTGAGCGAGGAATGTAGGAATTGAGCGAGAAGCTGTAGAAATTGAGCGAGGAAGCTTGAAATCGAGCAACGTAGGAATTGAGCGAGGCAACGTAGGAATTGAGCGAGGAAGCCAGAAATTGAGCGGGCAACGTAGAAATTGAGCGAGGAAGCTAGAAATTGAGCGAGGAGAAAATTGAGCGAGGCAACATAGGTTCCTCGCTCAATTCTACGTTCCTCTCAAATCCTAGGGTTACCTCCTCAATTTGCTTCCTCGCACAATGTAAATTCCCTCTCTCAAATCTTATATTGCCTCAAAATTTCTAAAATTCCTCGCTCAAGTTTCTAACTTCCTCGCTAAATTCCTAAACTTCGCCAGGTTTCTTTCTCATTTTTTTTACTGCCTCAATTTCTGGGTTCCTCGCTCAATTTCTAGGTTCTCGCTCAATTCCTAGGTAATTCTAGGTTGTCTCGATTGGTTCCTCGCTTAATTTCTATCTTCCTCGCTTAATTCTGTGGATTCTTCATTAATTTCTACGTTGCCTCGCTTCATTTCATGGGTTCCTCGCTCAATTCCTATGTTGCCTCGCTCAAATCCTGGGTTGCCTCTTCATTTCTAGATTCCTACGCACAATTTGTAGCTTCCTCATACTCAAATCCTAGTTGTCTCATTGAATTTCTAGGTTCCCTGCTCAAATTCTAATTCTCGCTCAATTTCTAACTTCCTCGCTCAATTCCCAAGTTCTTACGAATCACTCTGTTGTCTCGCTCGATTTCTGGCTTCCTCGCTCATTCTTACGTTGCCTTGCTCGATTTCTAGCTTCTCGCTCGATTCCTACGGAATTTCTAGCTTCCTAGCTCGATTCTACGTTGCTATTCTAGGTTCCTCTTTCATTTCGCTTCCTTTAATTTCGAGGCTCCTCGAACTCAGGTTATAGTTCAAAAGTGATCAACGTTACATGGGCCCCACATGAAGTTATGTATTTATTATATCCACAATGTTCATCCATATTTCAGATCATGTCGGACCATTATCTATATATAAAAAAAATCATATCCAAAGATCAATCGGACCACACCACAAAAAACGTGAGAAATTGATTTTCACCGATTAAAAATTTTGTAGGGCCGGCAGTAACATTTATTTTACATCCAACCTATTGAAAGGTCACAAGACCAATGAAGAGGAAAACAAGTTCATAATGATCCAAACTTCTGTGACCCTAAAAGGGTTTCAATGGTAGACGTTCAATCATCCATGCCTTTAACAGTGTGGTCCACTTGATAGCTAGATCTGTCTTATTTTTCGTCTCAAACCTTAATACGAAAAATAAGACAGATCTAACTATCAAGTGGACCACACTGTTAAAGCTGTGGATGATTGAACGCTCTACTTTGAAACCCTTTAGAATTTTGGATCATTATGAAACTTGTTTTTCCTCTTCATCCCGGGTCTTTGTGACCTTATAATAGGTTGATGGAAAATAAATGTTACTTGGGCCCTATAAAATTTTTAACTCGTGAAAATCAATTTTCTCGTTTTCTTTGTGGTGTGGTCCATTGATCTTTGAATATGATTTTTTTTATATATAGATAATGGTCATGAAATGATCTCAAATATGGATGAACGTTGTGATATAATAAATACATAACTCAATGTAACGTTGATCACTTTGAACTGCTCGCATAACTCGAGTTCGAGGAGCGTTAAGGAAGCTAAAATTGAAAGAGGGAACTTAGGAATCGAGAAGGAAGCTAAATTGAGTAAACAACGTAGGAATCGAGAGAAGGAAGCTAGAAATTGAAATTGCGAGGCAACGTAGGGATTCAAATAGTAACTAGGAATGAGCGAGGAAGTTAAATTGAGTGAGGAAATTTTTGAATAGGAACCTGAAATTCAAATGAAGAATCCTAGGAATTGCTTAGCGAAGCTAGAAATTGGCGAGGAACCTAGAAATTGAGACAACCTAAAATTGAATGGAGGAAGCAAAATTGAGCGAAGGAACCTAGAAATTGAGTGAGGCAAGGTAAAAATTCAAATGAGGAAACTAAAATTTGAGCGAGGCAAATTAAATAGAATTGAGTGAGGAAGCTAGAAATTGAAGCGAAATGCAGCAACGTAGGAATTGAGTGAGGAAGCTAGAAATTGAGCGAGGCAAAAATTGTGCGAGGAAGTTAGAAATTGGCGAGGCAACCTAGGATTTACCTAAGCGGCGGAGCGTAGGAATTGAGCAGGAACTATGTTGCCTCACTCATTTCTAGGCTTCCTCCGCTTTCCAATTTCTGCTCAGCTCCTTCCTCGTTCTGCTTCGCCCTGATTCTGGCTTCCTCGCTCAATTCTACGTTGCCTGCTTCAATTTCTAGCTTCGCTCATTCCTACGTTGCGCTCGATCAATTTCTAGCTTCCTTCAATTTCTAATTTCACTCGCTTAATTCTACATTGCTCTCGCTCAATTTCTAGCTTCCTCGCTCAATTCCTACATTGCCTCGCTTCAATTTCTAGCTTCCTACTCAATTTCTGCTTCCTCGCTCAATTCTACATTGCCTAAGCTCAAATTTAAAACCTCGCTCGATTTACTAGCTTTCCTCGCTTCAATTCCTACGTTGTCTCGCTCAATTTCTACCTTCCTCGCTCAATTCCTACGTTGCCTCGCTCAATTTCTAGCTTCCTCGCTTAATTTCTAGCTTCCTCGCTCAATTCCTACGTTGCCTCGCTCAATTTCTAGCTTCCTCGCTCGATTTTAATGACTTACTCATTTTCTACATTGCCTCGTCAATTTCTACTTACCTCGCTCAATTTCTAGATTCCCTCATTGAACTCCTACCTTGCCTCTCTCAATTTCTAGGTTCCTCGCTTAATTCCTACCTTGCCTCACTCAATTTTCAATTTGCCTACTCAATTTCATATTTGTCCCGATTTCAATTTCTACTTGCACCGCTGGTGGTGAAAATTGACAAATGAAAATGAATGAAATGTATTTTCAACTATCGACCTGATGGAATCTTGGAAAATAACTAGGTTGGTTGGCTAAAGTAGCTTCTCTTACCCCAAAATCATATGTGATACATCAAGTAACTAATTTTGGTTTAGAAGATATTCTTGTTAAATGATTAAAGAAATAAATGAAAAAAAAGAGGAAAATTTTTTATATGCTTATATATACTATTTATATAAATATGTATTAAAGAAAATTGTAGGTAGAATAAATTTCTCCATGTAAAAAATAAAAAAAAAAAAAAAAAAATAAAAATTTCATAGACGCAGCACAGATTATATTATAGCTTACTGCCTATAATCCGTAATAAAGGTAAAACACCTTTTTCGATATATCGACAGACATATCGATATATCTAAAATTGTAAGATTTTTGAGGAAAACTCACTGACATTCTGGACCATTTTCGATATATCGACTGGCTGTCGATATATCGATGATTTTTTTTTTTTTTTTAATCCCACCGCTTTTTTGTGGGTCTATTATGAGGTATGTGTTATATCCAAACCGTCCATCTATTTGTATTCAGGCTTGAGACTAAAAATAAGATAGATCTAACTATCAAGTAGACCACATCAAAAAGGCAATGGGGAATTGAACGCACTGCCATTGAAACCCTTTTAGGGTTATAGAAGTTTTGGATCATTATGAAATTTGTTTTTCTTCTTCATCCATGTCTTTGTGACCTATGAATGAACTTAGATGGGGAGGATTTCTCAAGAACATCACAGTGGGCCCCAAAAAGTTTTTAATGGTCGACGCTCATTCAACATCAAGTTCTCGTAATGTGGTACACTTGAGATTTGCATATACCTCATTTTTGGTCGTATACCATAAAATGATATGGAAAAATATATGGACGGCATGGATGAATAGCATACATCATGGTGGGGCCCACAGACCACCGACCATCCGCCATTGGCTGGTGGCAGGGGAGTACCCAATCCGTTTCCGTGAAAGGAGGGGTAGTTTCGTCCTCAATGTCGCTGTCCGCACGTGATAGTCTAGATTGGTAACTAAAGTTTGTATTCTTTCATAGAAACCGCAGGGTAAAAGGTTTTGTCTACAGTGGTCATTTTCTCAAGTAAAAACAAATATTCAATACAGTTATTGTTAATATGTAAACTTACTGATGCCACTCTTTTGTGAGCCTCATGTGATGTGTGCATCAGATCCACTCCGTAGATCTTGTTTGGCCTTTCATGTTCAACGTGGAACCCAAAAATAAGCCTAATCTAAGAAGAGGGTGAGTTACACCGTACGGAAAAGGTCAAATCAAGCCCAAACCCACTAAATTCACGTGGTGCACCTGATCTTTGAAATGGCAGGATTTTTAGTACGGTCCTTTATCCTGTTGGATGTCAGATGCATGGATTGGCTGATGGTTCAGAACACGTTGGCCCACCTGAGTTAGATTGTGTAGTGTGGCACACAGCACTGAAGTCCCTACTGTATGCTACCTGAAAAACGCAATAAGTTCCTCTATGATGTATGTACTTTATCCAGGTCGTTCATCCATTTTGCCAATCATTATGTTCCACTATGATGTATGATGCATGTATTTTATCTATACAACCCATTTATTTTGCTAAATCGATTTATGGCAAAGTCTAAAAATGAAGCAGATCAAAGTCCCAAGTGGACCACACCATAGGAAATCATGATTGAACGCCCACCATTAAAAAAAAAAATTTGAGGGCTACAAAAGTTTTGGATCAAGCTGTCAAATAAACACTACGATGGGCCCTACGATTTTTTAACGGTGGGCATTGGTGTGGTCTACCTGAGATTAGGATCTGCCTTATTTTTGGGCTCATGCCCAAAAATTAACTGTAAAAATGAATGGATGGAATGGATAATGCACATACATTATGATAAGGCCCATGGACATTTCTAGTAGCACATACTACCAACATTGGTGCTCTGTTCCACACAAGGAGTCCCCTCCAAACCGTTTCCTATGGTGTGGCCCACCTGAGTGTTCTGCCTCATGGCCTAACATCTAAGAGCTTGTGAAATGGAGTGAATCTGACACACATCACATGGGTCCCACAACAACACAGTACCATTTCGGTTGCAAATACCATGCATGTCGAAATTGCCACGTATGCTACCACTCCAAAATGACAACATGCAATACACATGATGATGAAATTCCCATTTAGCATTTATATCTAAAGTAGGTAATTACATAAGCAACACAGGCTTTTCCTATCCATCTTTGGTTAATATGGGCAGCCTTTCCAACCTGTTTTTGACAAAACCCATTTGTACTAAAAAAGAGAAATCTATAACATCAGATGACCTCAAATGAATGATCTTTGCTTTTTATCTTTTCAAACAGCCCAAGCCTATTGTCAGCCAGCCTTGATTTGTAGGCTGATTTCTTGTATTCACACCATGTGAATTCCTTGTACAAGCTTTCCTCTCCTTTTTCCATTATAATTGGCAAAGGTGCTATCTTTTCCCTTAGGGCTGGTGCGCCAAAATAAATCATTGAGACCCTTGATTTGAAGCTGTTGGCCAAAACCCTATGTCTCACACTCTTAAATCTACCATTTGTCATTACCTGTAAAATAAATCAATAAATGAATAAACCCACAAAAGCCCATTAAAGAAACGACAAGAAAATAGCAGAAAACTGACTAATCTCATGAATTTCTATATATTACACCTAACATATAATAGAGTATTACATACACCTTGTTTTTGTTTCTTAAGATGGACTTCAAAATTGATTGAGTTTCCTACTATTTCTTGATTAGGTCAGCTACTCTTTCCAGATTACAGAGAATGGATTGAAAATCACCATATGAATTTTCAATCCCCCTTATTCCAAGAATGAGAATTAGTTAGAGATGAACGATCCCAAACCATTAGATGGGCCAAGCAAATAATTCTTGTTGGAGGAACTGATATGGAGTGTTGTGCCGACACAAGCTCACTAGCAGCAGTAAACTCAGTGGTGAAGTTTCATTTAGGTAGGAGATATGTATAATTGAGATTAAGTCTAATCTTGATTTTAGTGGGCCCCTGCTTTCCATGTAGGATTTATTGCATTAAAGTAGCACTTTTTCTCCATAAACACAATTAAGGAAGTTTTAGAGAGAGAAGAAAAAACTAAAAATCACCACTAACTGCATTTTAGTGGAGAAAAGAACAGTAAATCATACATGAAGTACTAAAATTAGAATTAGACTTAATCCTAATGTTGTAGGATTTCATACCCAAACAGACCCCTAAAACAACTTACTATTGTATTACAAAATGTAGAAAAGGGATAGAAGAGTTGAAATTTAGAAACAAGTGATTTGTACCACCATACATGGAAAAGTTAGAGGTCATTATGGAGCACGTGCACGTGCCATGAGATAAGATGTGGGTCGAAGCCTTTTAGAGAAGAAAGGTTGTTGCTTTCAGGTGTCATTTCATACGCGCATGCTGAGATGATAAAAATGAGTCTTGACACGGGCGATTGGTGAACACCCTTGAAAAGATAGAAGAAGAAGAAAGTCCAGTGTATTTTTTCGGGGACAGAGACTTATCTTGTCGAACCACATAAAATCTATCTTTGTCAGTTACTTCTTCTTTACTCTTTTGTTTTGTAATTTTATCTCATTTGTAATAATTATTTCGTGGGATTTTCCACAATAATTACTTCCAGCTTTGGATAATGCATCAGAAGAGCTTTTTACTATTGTGTTAAGAGAATCTTTCAAGTGTAACATGCGACTAACTTCATTTGGTATGACTTAAAAAAAGAAGAAGAAAAAAGCTATTTTTTAAAAGAAAATATATTAAATTTTTACAAAAAAACTAAGAAAATATATAAATAAAATTACCCAAGAAGTGAAATCTATGAATTTAAGCTTTGAAATCTATCTTTTCCCATGAGAGGTGGAAAAAAGAAAAAAACAGAGAAACTTGGGAATTAAATAGAAAGAAGAAGAAGAAGAAGAAGCATCATTATGCAGATTTATACCTGCAAGGAATCACCAACAATGACAAAGAAGGAGTTGTGGTCAGGTGGGACTGAAACCCAACTCCCATCACTGAGAGAGATTTGAAGGCCTGATGTATTGTTTGATCTCAGAAGTGATATTATCTGAGGGTCAGTGTGTTCTCCAAAACCAGTTAAGTTGCAACTCAATGCTTTAAGTTCAGGACATGGAGGGTAATGATTGAGCCTGAAAATAGAGTCACTCTCTTCATCCATCAGAAGCTTGCTGAAAACATTCCTTGGTTCAACCTTCAGCCCTTCAGTTAAAGATTCAAGAACTCCACAAGCTAATTTCTTCACAGCTGATATGTAATCACTCACAGCAGAGCTGAAACATAACCCACCAAAAAAAAAAAGAAAAAAAAAAGATCATTTCATCAAAATATGAAGTATTATTGCATAAAAACAGCAGCTCCAAGCTGAAGAATCGTAGCTATAGATAGCTAATGCTATTTGAAAAATGCACTTGGGTTTGAGCTGTAGGAGAAAACGGTTGGATTTTCTGGTTTTCCTTACCAAAAGATATCTGGGTTTTCTCTAGAAATGGCCCAAGATCTCTGAGAAATGGAATTGGCCTTGGTTTGAAAGAGGAGATACTCAATCCAGCCCACATCACCATTGGGTCCAATCCTCTTGTTTCCATACCCAAACGGATTAGCAGGGCCAGCTTTTTCCTTCTCAAGTTGAGGTAAGGAGAAGAACTTCACAGCCTCAGCTTCCAACCTATCGATGAACTCTAATGGAATGCCATGGTTGACAACCTTGAAGAATCCAAACTCTTCACAGGCTTTCACAAGAAGAGTTTTGGACTCGGGCTTTGACAGGTCTATGGTTGGAATGCCAGGGTAGGACGCCGGTTTCTGGTTTTCTACAAAACTAATCTGATCTAATGCTGGTTGGGACAACACCACCATCTTTTTTTTTTTTTTTTTTTCAAGAGCAGAGCTGAAGAAAACAGAGAGAAACAGAGGATTCTGGATATGGGTTTTTGGAGATTAGAAGAGTAGAAGAGTTGGAAGTTGAGATGGAAGGACAATGCATGAGCACATGAATTTATACTCTCTCAAGAAATGCTGAGGGATTAAAAAAAGAAATAAAAAATGATATAATAGAAGTTTCCTTGAAAAAGATAGCTTGACTTGTGACGGATATTACAATACTTTCTCTCTCTCTCTCTCTGTTTTTCTTTTTTTTTCTTTTTTTTGTTGGCCAACCCACCTCAAAATTGATAAAAAGCTTATGCTTTTTAATACCTTTGCAGTCAAGTTTCAAAGATTCCTTCATTTGTTTTTGCTAAAAGAGGAGAGCAATTGATTTTTGAAACCAAAACATGTTTGACATTTTTGAGAAAGGAGATGGCTGTTGAGAGGTTTACATGGAAACATGGATCATTCAATGAAAATGACAATGATAATCTTGACTATTGAGTGCCTGTCCCCACCCACAGAATCTGGGGCCATTTTGGTCATTTGGCCTAGTTGGTATTTCTTTTTTGGGTAGGTAAGGTGTGTATTATTTGAGAATGTGGAAGGTAATACCAATAATTGTTATCCATTTATATTGTATAATAACAAGGTCCAAAAGATGTGTATATCTTACATTTCTTTAAGAAACTGAAGAATCTGGAGACATGGACACCCGATCCATCGATCAGAACTGTCAATTAGGTCCTTCTTGCATTTACTTGATTACCATCCGAAAATCAAACTGATCAGATTGTCCAATCCAATCGTAAGCTGAGCTTCTTTTCACAGCCATCCATTTTCCGATAAGAAGAAGTAACTATTTAGAATTTCAAGTGATCCATCATAGGCCTCAACAAATGGATGGCTCGAAATTTTGATCGGACCTGTTTTTACATAAACAATCTTGACCATCTTTAAAGCTAATGATCGGATGGTTAGAAATTGTACGATTGGTGTGATTTTTTGCATGGTGGTCTGGTCCATGAAATGTGTTTGTGGACAATGGACGGTCAAGATTGAACAATGGGACTGTCTAAGTGTTCTTATGCTACTTGGACCACTATAACTCACAGTGCTTGATACACAGGCACTCATAAATTTCTTAGAAAGGTGGAATACGAATAATTTAATTCAAATCAAACTATCCAATTTGTGGGTCTAGTTTCGATGTATGATGAACCGTAGCTTTATGCATATATTATAATCTGACTATCCTATTATTGGCCATTTTATTACACGGTTGAGCTGAAAATATCCAGACAAATGTCCATTAATCAAAGGTTACCAATGTTGGGCCATTATTATTATTATCATTTTTAATGTGAGTTAGAGAAAGCAATTATCACACTGTAATTGGTTTTTAGCATGAGTTCACATTATTTTCACTTATAAAAGTTATTTTATACGGAAGGTAGGCTGCAGTTTTATCTTCAGAAAAAGAATCTCATTATTTGATAATCACCTTATTATCTTGTAATTACCGTGTATTTGACTATTTTGTTACTTGGGGTTAAGTTATTCAATTTGAATCGAGCTGTACAATCAGTTCTAGTACACTCACATACATCACATGTGATCAAAATAAATTGGTCCCGTCAATTTTTTGCATGCTAGATCATACAATAGCATGGGATCTATCATAAAAGTAGTAATAATTCAGTTGCAATAATCTTTAACTGTAATCTAAGTTTATATATGCTTTTGTGGTGGATTAATTAATACAATCAATTTATTTTTCAGAAAAACATTGTATGATTGATCCGTCATAAATATTTTCTTTTGTTTAACTATTTTTACTTATAAAAAACCTTTCACGTGAAAGGGAAGACAACCGAGGTGATAACCAAACAGTGGAGTTCTTCTCACAGTAGAGTTCTTCTCACGTAGATGAGTTGCACCTTACCTCCCATACAAATACGGTGTCCAGATAGCAATGATAAGAAACATGCCCCTTATAATATTCCTGAGCGCATGCGTATGAAGCATCATCCGAGGCTAGTGTAAAAAATGAAGGAAAGTCGAAAATGAAAAAGAAAAGACGAAAAAGAAACAAACACACACTTACAGCAGCCATTGTCAACAACAGCAAGATATTTAAAAAGATCTGGTGGGCTGAGTGTACGGGAGCGTTTGCATGCCCATAGTTTCATTTGAAATCGGTGGCCTCGATGTCACTATCTGGAACATCCATTAAGTCCATTTCACTTGCCATAGTCTTCCACAAAAAAATTATATGTATACATACTGATCAAACAATCCACACCGTCCGTTAATTGCATGTGAAATGACTGTAAGATATTTTCCTAAAAGATAAGCCTAGTTACTGATACTTAAAACCATCAGATTGCTCTGATTTTTTTTCAACCAACAGAATAATTTGGAACTGAGCCTAATGAACGGTTCCGATCTAAGATGTGAATGAACAAATTCAAATAGAAGTATGTGCACGGGAAGCCGTATGTGGGGTTACCTCACAAATCATACAAAACAGGAAAAAATTAAACAGGGAATAGTAGGATGAATAAGACGAGTAGGTGCACCGTGCACCCGTGCCCGTTGCTCTCAGCTTCCATTGAGTTTGTACACGTGGCAAAATGGTCAATGATGCGGTCCTTTCGTGTATAGCTCCACTTAGAAGGGAACGGATTGGCTACTCCCCCTGACACCAGTCAATGGCTGATGGTCGGTGCTATGTGGGCCCCACCAAGATGTATGTGTTTCATCCATGCCGTCCATCTATTTTTACAGATCATTATACAGTATGAATCCAAAAATTAGGTATATCCAAATCTCAAGTGGACCACATTAGAGAAAACAGTGTTGAATGAGCGTCGACCATTAAAAACATTTTGGGGCCCGCAAAAGTTTTGGATCAAGTTGATCTTTACTTTTTCTCTTCATCTGGGCCCGCATGACCTAATCTACAGATTGGATGTCAAATAAACAGTATATCGGTATATCCGGCCTTAAGAGGATTTTAATGGTGGATATCCAATCACTATTGTTTTCATGTGGTGTGGTCCACCTGAGATTTATATCCCTCTCGTTTTTGGCATCGAAACATAAAATGATATGTAAAAATGAATGAACGGAATGGATGAAACACATACATCATGGTGGGTCCACAGAGCACCGACCATCAGCCACGGAGCTGGTGGCAGGGGGAGTAGCCAATCCGTTTCCCACTTAGAATGGTACGTACAAAAGCTCTCACCGATTGGAGGCTCTTAACCGTCTGATGGATGACCAGTGGTCAATGTTGAACAGGAAAGGTTCCACGAAATGAATGTGTAGGACGGTCCAATCTGAGGGACACGCGTTCAGTGAATCTTCCCCATATGGGTACAGTCAACCAACGGTCCAGATCACGAACTGTCTGCCACGTGTCCAATTCGAATGCAGGGCACATGGCAAGGAAATTGGCGCGCTCAAATTAACCTGGTGCTGGTTCATGCACTACTCCCCCTGACACCAGCCAATGCCTAGTGGTCGGTGCTCTGTGAGGCCCACCATGATGCATGTGTTTCATCCATGCCGTCCATCAATTTTTACAGATCATTTTACTATAGAAGACCAAAGATAAGGTATATCCCAATCTCAATTGGATCACATTACAGGAAACAGTGTTGAATGAGCGTCGAACATTAAAAATATTTTGGGGGCCATAAAAGTTTTGGATCAATCTGATTTTTGTTTTTTCACTTCATCTGGGTCTGTATGACCTAATCAACAGATTGGATGTCAAATAAACAGTACAGTGGGCCTTAGGAGAATTTTAATTGTAGATATCCAATCACTATTGTTTTCATGTGATGTGGTCCACTTGAGATTTATATACCTCTCATTTTTGGAATCAAGAACTACAATGATCTTTTAAAATGGATGAACGGAATGGATGAAACACATACATCATTGTGGGGTCCACATAGCAACCACCAGCCACGGGTTGGTGTCAGGGAGAGTATCCAGTCCGTTTCCGTATTCAGGGGGCCGTTTGGCGCATGGTACTAGACGGGATTAGGTGGGATGAAATTGCATTCGGCCACGTGCAAATTCCACTCAGGGCCTGTTTGGCCGGGCCAATCCCATGGGATCAGGAGGGAATGGGGCCACTGCGCAGGAACTTCCGCGGGAAATCCGCGTCCGTGTATTTAACAAACGCGTCCTGGCTAAGGTGGACCAGTCGACGAGCTGGCATAATTATTTCCAACCTAAAAGCAGGCATATTTGTACGGGATCCTAGCCGTTCATCAGGTAACACCCACCGTAGATGTGACCTAGGCCAAATCTTAGGCCCCTAGAGCCATCCTAACTACCGGATTTGAGCACAATGAGTTTAGATCGTTGGGAAAAATTTCTAACCATCCATTTTCATCGACGGACGACCTGACTTGTGGACCCAGCTGGAAACTCATACATGTGGTCCCTGCTCACACGTGTCCCCGTTTGAAGCTTGCCGTGTAGAATGGGTATACCAATAAGGAATATCCTTACATTCTGGTTAATCTCATAAAATGCATCCACGATACATCCACATCAACACAGACAGTCATAAATGGTGGGCCCGTTTTCGATACACAAACGGTGATCATACGATCCTTACCGTCAAATTGCTAATCATGTAACAATCAACTGAAATTGAAAGGTCAGCTATCCAAATTCAATGAGAGAAAAATGATGGCGAAGATGACTAAACCATTGCGAGTGGGGGATTTTAAGTTATATACTCCATGCAGAATAGAGAAAATGATGTGGACGGTCTGGATTGATGGTTCTGTGAAATGAACGGATGCAATTAGGTTGGGAGGCTTGCGTAATGGATGAGGTGTTTCGAAATGGAAGGCTTGCGGGTCAACCAGGCTGAATTGAGAAAGGCTACTTGGAAAGGTCTGATCTGGGAAGGCAGGAACACAGTCACTCCTAATCCAAGCGCACGATATTCCACTAGATGGAATCTTTCATCAAAAGGTTTCGGTTTTTACACGTGTGGAATTTGGGACCTGATGCCTGCGGTTGGTCGGCTACCGACGTGTGTGTGGACGGCCAGGGTTGTGTCATGATTTGAGGCG
The DNA here is from genome assembly GCA_030180095.1 of Magnolia changhungtana. Lineage (NCBI taxonomy): Eukaryota > Viridiplantae > Streptophyta > Magnoliopsida > Magnoliales > Magnoliaceae > Magnolia > Magnolia changhungtana. The sequence continues at coordinate 13,360,066 of JASAUF010000411.1, read as the reverse complement.
GTTATCTGATGACGTGGCCGTTTTCCTTTCGTTCCTTTCGTTGTCGGCATTTTCTTGCGCGCGTGGAGTTATGGCGGCCGGCCAGGTTGGCTGTGGATAAAAGCTAATGGTTTAATGAGCATGCATACTTGAGTGGGTACTTAAAGACTTGATCTGTAGGGGAAACGATTTTGCTACTCCCCTGCCACCAGCCAATGGCCGATGGTCGGTGCTCTGTAGGCCCAACCCATCTATTTTTTTAGATCATTTTATGGAATTAAAAAAAACAAACAAAGAGAGTTATATTCCAATCTCAAATGAACCACGTTACAGGAAACAGTGTTGAATGAAACGATTAAAAACCTTATAAGATCTTTGTTTTTTTCCTTCATCTAGGTATGTATGACCTAATCAATGGATAGGATGTCAAATAAACAGCACGTTAGGCCTTGGGAGGATTTTAATGATGGATATCCAATTACCGTTGTTTTCCTGTGGTAAGGTCACCTGAGGTTTATAACCCTTTCATTTTTTGGATCAAGCCCTAAAATGACATGTACAAATGGATGAAACCCATACATCATGGTGGGGCCCACAGAGCACCGACCACCAGCCACTGGGCTGGTGGCCGGGGAGTAGCCAATCCGTTCTCAACCGTAAGTGTACACGTATGTATGTATGCATGCATGCATATGATTAGTAGATTTACGTGCGTTGCACGCGCGAATTTCCTAGAAATCCAGTAATAAATGGTACTGTGGAGCCCACCGTGATGTGGCTATGACATCCACCCTGTCCATTCTCTGCACCGGATTATTTTAAGACACAAGCCAAAACATAAGGTACATTAAAAACTCAATTGGGCCACACTACATAAAACACACATTGAAAGCTTATCAGGAAATATAAGTTATCCTGTGGTGTGGCCCACCTGAATTTTAAATCTGTTACATTAGTCTTAAGTCTCATGAATTGGCGAAACTGATGGATGGAGTGGATTTGATACAGTTGTTGTCAATAGGCCCAACAGACTTTTTGTTGCATGTGCTTCTCCATGTGAAGGTGTTTATGATTTTTGCAACCGTTGCACTACACAGATAAATAAGTCCACCTGAATTAACGGTCGAGAGAAAATATCCGGTGGTCCAAATTGATTGTGTGGCCCATCTAATGGTCGTATCGGCCTAAAATTCTAAACATGGTATACAGACAGCAGGTATGGCTGGATGAGCGGCTCCAGTATCAAGCACGTATGACTCATTTCTACGTGCGAGACGTTTGAAGTTAGTAATTAAAGAAATAAATGGGTAAATTTTTATTCTAGACGCAACCAAAGAAATTATTGGGTAATTTTTTACTCTGGACGTGACCTTCCATCCACCTTCTTTTTTTTTATCCGAACAAAATTTACTTTACTAATGTAGACCTTTATTCCTAAAGACAAATCAATAAAAATAAAAATATCTCTACTTTTCCAGCTGTCTTTACCTAAAAATTAGCGTTATTTTTGTCCAAAATTTTCTTTTCATACATGAAAAATCTATTTTCATAAGATAAGTTTTTGGCCATTCTGAAAATTGGTAATTTTTGACCTTCCATCTACCTTACTTTTTTCGACCCGAACAAAACTTACTTTACCAATCTAGACCTCTACTCATATAGACAACTAGGACTGTACACAAATCGGGCTAGCCAGGTTAACTCACTCGACTCGGCTTGACCCGGAATTGAGTTCGGGTCAGGACGGGCCATTCTCTTCGGCCCAAAACTGAGTTCGGGCCGACTTCGAATAGGTCCCAGTTCGGTCCAACTTGGCCCGACTCGATCAAGTGATGTATATATATATATATATATATATATATATATATATATATATATATATATATATATATATATATATATATATATATATATATATATATATATATATACACACTCTTTCCCCTTTACCCTTTTCGGATAGGTCATCGCCTATCTTTGAAGTGACAGTGACTCATCCACCTCACAGATGTATAACTTGAACGACATATATTCTTCCAAATACAAAAAGGAATTATAATGTCCTTACTAGTTAAATTTTTTGTGGAGTCTATAGTTTAATTATCTAAACCGTTGATCGAAGGCCTTGTAATGAGACGGGGATTACCTGCCAAAGCCCTTCCCATGATCTTGTTGTAAGGTCCGAAACTGGCCCGAACTCGACTCGAACTCGGTCGATTGCTAACCAAGCCGAGTTCGGGCTGGACATGTGTGGCCCGGGTAGAATTCGGGCTGGGTTTGGCTGGTGACCGGGTTGAGCTCAGTTCGACTCAGATCAACTTGTGTACACCCCTACAAACAACCCAGTAAAGACGAAAATACTCCTATTTTTTCAGCTAGTTTTACCTGAAAACCAAGGGTATTTTTGTCCAAAACCCTATTTTCGTACCTGAAAAATCTACTTTCGTAACATAAGTTTTCGGCTGTTCAGAAAAAATGGTAATTTTTTACTGTAGACGTGACCTTCTATTTACCTTCCTTTTTTTTTTACCTGAACAAAATCTATCTTACCAATCTAGACCTCTACTCATACAGACAACCCACAACGAAAATACCCCTACTTTTCAGCTACTTTTACCTGAAAACCGAGAATATTTTTGTCCAAAACCCTCTTTCCGTACCTGAAAAATTTACTTTTGTAACATAAGTTTTCGACCGTTCAGGAATATCTATATATATATATATATATATATATATATATATATATATATATATATATATATATATAAAAGTAAGTGCCTAGTGTGCTAATTTTTTCCAAAAAAAAAAATAAATAAAAATAAAAGGTGAGCTTCTACAGTACTAATTTTTTTTTGAAATAAGTCGTTCCATCGGATAATTATGCCCATCTCGTGTTTATCGGGGGTGCATCAGGTGTTACCCGGGTAACACTTCAGTGGGTGTTTCCCTTACAGTGTGGGGCCTACCTTGAGGAATTATTTATATATCCATGCCGTCCATACGTTTTAACATATAATATTAACATATCATTCAAAAAACTTAAGAAGATCCAAGTCTCAAGTGAATCACACCTCTTGAAACAGTAGTTAAAGGCCATTAAAAGAATTTTTTTGGGCTAAAAAAGTTTTGGATCAATCCGGTATTTATTTTTTCCCTTCATCTAGGTCTGTTTGATCTTTTCAACGGGTTGAATGGAAAATAAATACTACAGTAGGCCCTAGGAAGTTTTTAAAGGCGGACATTCAATCACCACTGTTTCCTGTACTGTGACCCACCTGAGACTTTTATCTGATTAATTTATAGTGTCACATCCTAAAATGTGCTGGAAAATCGGATGGACGGCATGGATATACAACACATGATTAAGGTGTGCTCCACTGTAAGGCGAAAACCCACTAAAGTGTTACCCGGATTACACCTAATCCGTTTCTATGTTTATCCTCGAACGATTTGACATGAGGTGGACGATGGATTGAGAAGAGTAAAAACCTTACTGGACACGTGGAAGGCAAATGTTCGTTCGTACACATTGATTGGTTCATGTCGGTGGTGGGCCAGCAAAACATTCGCCTATCAGGGTCCTCACTCTCGCTCGGGTGGTAGACTTTCTGGAGTTTCAACTCTAGGTCAAGGGTTCGAGTACCCATAGGTGTTGAAATTCCGAGTCTGCGGGGGTGTGTGTGCGTGTGTTTAAAAAAAAAAAAAAAAAAAAAAAAAAAAATCGCCCATCACTTGGGCCGCCTACGATAACCAATCAATGGTGATCTCAAGGATGACCTAAGGTTTTGCGCGGTACGATCTGATTTTTAGTTCCAGCAATGTGGGGTCCACGTTTTAGTAATCTAGACCACTGGTCTGCTGTTTTTTCCCATCTATAGAAAATGGCCCAGCATATCTAGGATTTAAAGATCCCAGCACGTAATCAATCAGCCTCTTTTCCAGCTAAATGTGGAATTTTCTATTTAAGTCCCACAAATGAAGAGGGTACGCTTGTCATATCAAGTCTGTTTTTGGGTCACAGGCCATCAATATCGTGATCATACAGATCAACGGTCCGATTTACAGAAATATGGTCCCACTTGTCAGACTTTGAAATCCGAGCATATGGCGGAAAGCCTCCGGACGAGTATCTTATAATTACTCCCGAAGCGAAGCTTCGCCCGTGCTTCTCTCCCGGATTTTGCGCGTAAGGGACTATTCTGCCTTTAGCACCCGTTTATTTGTAATACGCAGGCAGAGTGCGATAGATGATACGCAGGTACTTAGAAATTACATACAAATTGCATATAATTAGTTCAAATAACTGTCCAAATTATGGCTGCTATTTTAATTGCATCATGAACAAAAAGTTACACTTATTTGATTATTTAATTCTTTGATTGATAGACATGCATTGAACGGTTAAAGGGGGAGTGAGAAAATATCGTATGGTCCTATTTCAACTTACAAGTGTCCACAAACCAGAGGTTACAAACCATTCAACGAACCTGATTTTGGTGGGTTGAATTAGAGAGTGGGTTCCACAACTTAGTCGGCTTGAGTTGATGTCAGCCACACGTACCATACTTTTAGTGTAGATTCTTAACAAACACGTGGAGAAGGTGGCTTTCATCCAAGTCATCATTTTGCCGTTGATTAAGATGTTTAAGAAAGTGGGCCGCACGCCCAAGTGGGTCCCACATCGATTATGGGTTTGAATAAGATACTTAATGATGTGATAAGGAGGACTTCTTATCATCATGGGACAGTTGTTCGGTTGGAATTGGTTTTGATGATGAGCAGCCAGTCTTAGTCAAGAAGTTAGGATTAGAGTCTATCACTTAGACAATTTCGCTTTTTCTTTCTAGGAGATTGATCCCATAAGTCACAATACATTCTACCTTTGTGGGGCCCACCGTGATGTGTGACTTAAATCCAACTCATCCATTAGATGCTCCTCTCTATTTTAGGCCTGAGATCCAAAATCCGTCCTCATCCATTAATTGGGTGGCCTACACCAAAGGAGACAATGGGGAACATTGGGAGAGTGACGCCCACCATAGAAATGTCCAGATGGAATCTAGGGCCCACCATTTTAGTAATCATATTCGATCCAACTGATGAAGAGATAGATGACAATTCAGGAGATTTTAAAACCCCAGTGGACCACGCGAAATACAGGTGATTCCGAAATTCCTGTGGATCACGTGAAGTATAAGTTCCCATCTGATGAGGATTATTCTTGAGTCCGGATCCCCTATTTTGCCGAGGTGGGTGGGACCTCTGTCTGTGGGGCCCACTGTGATGTATGTGACTACATCCACCCCGTCCATCCTTATTGAAAACTCATTTTAGGCACGATAAAAAAAATGAAGCAGTTACAAAATCCAGAACTATGACTCATAAAAATCTTTGGATCATGATGATATTTTTGTGGTCTCTTCGTCTAGGTGTTTGTGATCTTATCATCAGGTTGGATGGAAAATAAACATTCCGGTCGAATCCATGAAGTTTTTAATGGTGGGGATTCAATCACAGTTGTTTCTTGTGGTGTGGTCTATCTAAGATTTAAGTCAACTTCAATTTTGGGATTATGCACTAAAACGAGTTTTCAAAATGGTTGGACGGTGTGGATTTAAGCATATACATCACTGTTAGCCCCGAAGTCAGGCGTCCCACCCACCTCGTTGGATTGGGGGTCTCACCTAATCCGCTCCCGGGAATACGAGTAGACCACCAGGGGTTCATCGTGATGTATGTGCTTTATCCACACCGCCCATCCGTTTCTCCAATTCATTTCAGTGCATGTTCCAGAAAATGAAGCAGATCAAAATATCAGGTAGACCACACAACACGAAATAGGAAACAGTGGTAGATGAACGCCCACCCTTAAAAACTTCCTAGGCCACAAATGCTTTGGATCAATCTAATATTAATGTTTTCTCCTCATGAAGAGGTTGGATGGAAAATATACATCACGGTGGGCCCTGGGAAGGCTTCAACGGTGGGTGTCACTATCTCCTCGGTTTCCTATGGTGCGGTCCACTTAAGATTTGGATCTGCTTCATTTTTATGTTCATGCCCTAAAACAAGCTGGCAAAAATGGACGGATGGCTTGGATATAAAATATATACATCATGGTGGGCCCCATAGTCCCCGAATTACATGTTACAATACATTCGAACGTATGTAATGTTGGCTACGAGGAATGAGCAGACGCGTGTATGCATTAAGGAGTTCTCTAATTGAGATTAACGGTTGTATTGGACAAAGATATGGAATTAAAACTTTTTATATGCTACTCTGTCTAAGAAAACAATCCAAGACCACTTGAGGGCTGATAAATTGAACAAACCTCCACATTTAACGGACTCTTGCCCCACATGATGAACAGACTAGCATGATTTGGCTGGTGTCTCTAAGTGGGCCCTATTGTGGAGAGATTGATCCTTCACGTGTGCCCTTTTAAGGGTGTGTTGGGCTTTGCTATTTAAAAGTTTTTTTTAAAAAAAAAAATTCTGAAATTATTTTTTTTATTCTTTTATTTGGTTAGGTATTTAATTAATTAATTTTAGAAAAATAAGCTTTTAAATTTAAAAAGCTGTATGCCTGTTTCTGCTTCAAGAAACCTGTGAAAAGCCACGTTTGTTAATTGAACAGAGTGTTAAGTGGTACACGTGCCATCGTGGCAAGTAAGTGCGAGATCAAATTCATCCACTGGTTCGTCTGACCATTATTTTCCCCTAAAGTTTATGGGCGCGGCTTCGGGATCCACCATGGTGGGTGGGGCTGTTGACTGTGGGGCTTACAGTGATGTATTTTTCTTAAATCAACACCGTCCAACCATTTTAAAAGCTCATTTTAGGACATGGTCCAAAAAATGAAGCTGACCCAAATCTTAAGTGGACCGCACTACAGGAAACAGTCGTTATTGAATCCTCACCATTAAAAACATCAAGGATTCCACCTGAATGTGTATTTGCCATGCATCTAACCTTTTTATAAGGTCACAAATACCTACACGAATAGACCACACAAAAGTCTTTAATGGTCAATTACCACTGTTTCGTATAATATGGTCCATATGAGATTTGGATCTGCATCAATTTTTTGGATCATGTCCTAAAATTAGGGCTGTTCACGAGTCGAGCTAGTTCGAATAACTCGCTCGACTTAGCTCGAGCCAGCTTGGATTGACTCGGCTTGAATGGTTGACTCGGGCTAAGTCAACCTTATATTTTGTAGCTCGAGTTGAGTTCGAGCCGAGTTCAACCAAGGGGCATTTCAACTCGACTCGACTCAGCTTGATTAGTAATAATATTATATATTATATAAGTTATAAGTTTAACTTTAAAAAGAAGAAGAAGAAGAAGAAGAGAAGAAACCCCAGCTATTCTACCTGACCGCACACAACGCACCCTCTTTCCCTTTCCCTTTCTTCTCTTTCTCTACCCGCTGCCATTCACACGAATGCCCGGACCACCACCACCCACCACCAATCTTCTTCACTCTCTAGCAAGACCAGCACGCAACACGCTGCCCGCCCGCACCCCCTTTCCCTTTCTTCTTTTTCTCTACCCGCTGCACGCCCGCCCGGCGCCCGACCAGCAGCAATCCACCGGACCACCACCACCGGCGTACGACCAGCACTCTGCCTGCCTACTGCGGCCTGCCTGCTGCCTGCCCGATCGATCTCACCGATCGAAGAAGACTATTGATTTTCGTCAATCCTGACGTGGTTAACACACACCCCCTTTTTTTATCTATTGATTTTCGTCAATTCCGACTCGGTTAGCACGTAGCACAAGCATCAATCCTCAATTCGATTATCCATATTCAAGATGTAACCAGTGGATGTACTTTTGAGCCCAATTGATGGAAAGATCTTAAGCACAAATAAATGCCCAATCTAACCTAGGATATCTTGCTAGCCCCACATATTGTAAGATTACAAATAAATGCCCAATCTGAGTGTCCATTGCTGATTTTTTTTTTTTAACTTAATCAAATCCACGGTCATGATTTCATAATAAGGATTGTGAAACTTATACAATGTTTTTCTTAAATATGAATTGAAGTACCATCAACAATGTTTTTCTATGAAAAGATCATTGATATTTTACGAACTTAATTCTATGGAAAGATTAATAATGATATTATTGATATTCTACTGACTAATTCTATGGAAAGATCACTAGAACAAGCAACTAATGTAACTGTCCTCTTCAAGAAGTGGCTGCTGGATAGTCTATTACCTTCTTTGATGAAAAGATCAAAAGCCCAAATGGTTAACATATGAAAAAGCTCGAGCTCGAGCTCGACTCGACTCGAACCACTAGCTCGACTTGAACTCGACTCGACAGCTTTGTCAAACAAGCCAAGCTTCAATGTTGAGCTCGAGGCTGAGTTCGAGCTCGAGTACATCATGGACAAGCCGAGCTGAACTTGGCCCACCTCGACTTGACTCGGCTCGATGCTCACCCCTACCTAAAATGAACTTTCAATGGGGTTGGACGGATGGATTTAGTCACATACATCACGGTGGGCCCACCCACCTTGGTGGATCCCAAGCCGCGTCCAAAATCTATTTGGTCTATGTAGAAGGTGGGCCTAATATTGAAAACAGGTGGATGACTTAAGCCAAATGTTTTATAGCCCTACATTTGTTTTGCAAGCTGTGATCCATCTAGCCACTCATCAACCTAAACCTAACTCTTAGGTCAGGTCATCAAAATGATTGTGCCTTTCTAACGGATCGATTAGACCTCCGACTGACGTGCCTCCCAAATTTGTACGGACGCAACTTTCCTCTTAACTCTACCTTCAGCTCATTGGAGCCCACTACAATCGCGACGTGACATCCAATCCATCCATCCTTTTCCCCATATCATGTCAATGCATGACTATAACAAATGAGGTAGGTCGAAGGCTTAAGTGGGCCACACCACAAGAAATAACAGGGATTCAATAGTGAAATTGTTTATTCCAAATATGCACTTTTTCACCTAAGCCATTCTAAAAAACAACTCGATTTTAGGCCCAATGATTAATTGGGCTTAACTAGGATTCGATTTCCTTAAAGGCCTAAGAAGAGCTATGAGTAGCCCAGACTCATTCGGCTGAGATTTTTCAATGCGGGTCGGCCTGGACCCAACGTGATTGTTTATAGTTCATGGGCTGGGCCCTGCCTATGCTAGGGTTTTTGACAAATGGACTGAAGTTGGAACGTGTTTGGCCCATCCTGTAGAGTTGTATACGAACCGAGTTAGCTCGGTTAACTCGCTTGACTAGACTCGAAAAGGCTTGATTTGACTCAGTTCGAAACTAAGTTTTAGCCGAGTCAAGCTGATTTTTGGAGCTCGAAAAATCTCGAGCCAAGTTCGAGCTTGTCCGAGCTCTAATTGACTGGGATCGAACCTCAGCTCGAATTGAACTTGGATCGAATCAGTTCGGTTATTTTGATATTGACTAGAGGTGGGCATCGAGCCAAGTCGAGTCGAGGTGGGCCAAGCTTGGCTTGGCTTGTCCATGATGTACTCGAGTTCGAGCTCGAGCTCGAGCTTGGCCTCGAGCTCAACATAGAAGCTTGGCTTGTTTGCCAAAGCTGTCGAGTCGAGTTCGAGTCAAGCTAGTGGTTCGAGTCGAGTCGAGTTTACCTCGAGTTGAGCTCGAGCTTGTTGGGTGAGAGAGTAATGGATTTTGTTCTTGATCCTCCTCCATTGATGAAAAATTCAAAAATCTTAAGAGAATCAAAGCAAAACCCGATGAAAAAATCAAACAAAGCTTCGAATTGGATGAGGAAACCTGTAAGAACCGATTTGTTCTTGATCTTCTTCCACCAACAGAAATCCAAGTACTAGAGTAGAAACAGAGCAAAACATGGATCAGAAATCCAAGTAAAGAGCTCTAACCAATCAGATTATTGGATTTCCTTGAAGCTCTAACAAATCTAAGAAGAATCCATCTCGAATTTCTTGGGTTTCTCGCCTAAGAAGTAGATCTCAAGAGATTGAAATCATACTATTGTGGAGCTGAAATGAAAACTGGTGGTGGTGGTCCCAAGGCAAGTGCGTCTTGTTGTGGCAAGTGGGCGAGAAAAGAGAAGAAAGGGAAAGGGAAGGGGGTGCGTGCGGTTGGGTAGAGACTCTAGGGTTTGTTTTTTATTTTTAAGTTTAAACTTAAAACTTATATTAATATATATATTATATAATATATAATATATATAATATTTAATATATTTATTAATCGAACCGAGTCGAGCTCGAGTTCGAGCTTCGACTCAAGTTCGAGTTCGAGTCGAGTTGAAATGCCCCCTGGTCGAACTTGGCTTGAACTTAACTCGAGCTTCAAATAATTAGCTCGGCTCGGCTCGAATCGGCCATTCAAGCCGAGTAAATCTGAGCTGACTCGAGCCGAGTCGAGCGAGCTTGACTCATGAACAACTTTTTCACCAAGTGTTTGATGAAATGAGTCATCGATTTGTTGTTTCGAGTGCATACATTCTCCGCAAGATCGGTTGGTGGCGAGAAAGGTATGGATACAAAACAAATCACTATAAAAAAAAACTTTCATGGTAAAACTACACTTGTATTTTGATTTTGATATTGTCGATCGAGTGTTTGATGAAATACTTGTAAACTATTGTTGCTATCTTGCATATTGTAAGAAGTTGAAGGAGCACTCCATGTGTTTGAGAAAATGTCACACGGGCTCAAACTCGACTCGAATTGGCCGGATCTGCTAACCAAATCGAGTCGAACTGGCCAGTCAGGCTCGATGATCGAGCCAAGATGAGTTCGAGCTGGGGTCAGCTATTGACTGAGTCGAGTCGAGCTGTGCCAAGCTCCACTCATTCGACTCGTGTACACTCTACAATGACAGGTCCACTTGAAGAAAGAGTTCACACAGCCTCGTTCACACAGCCTCCATCACAACACATGATTGAGCTTATATGTTGCCGCCCATTGCAACCCCACATGCTACATGATCAAATGATCAGAACCGTCCATGTTGTGATCTCTACACTATACTGTCCACCATGAGAAAATTAAGCTGGACGGATGATTGTGACAATATCTATCTGAAGATGAATTTATACAATAAAAAGAAGATTTTCAATGGCTCATCTTCAGCTAGAAAAATCAACAGATGGGATCATCAATAAAGTATGGTTATGGGAGAATAGATAATTTAAGATAATAAATGAACCACACAAATAATCGTACCATCACAGCATGTGAGCCAACTCTATTAGATTGTAAATCTCTCCAGCTATGTAATAACCTATATTTAGCACTTGTATTGTCACAAGATAATACTCTGATTGGTCTTGATGGAGTGGAGCCATGAAAACGATGGCCGGGTGGATATCCATGAAGGGCGTGACATTTGTCTTTTGTGTGACCAATCCAGTCACAATGATCACACGTGAGATTGGGTCGATGCTTGCCACAGTTGTCTTTGTAGGAGTTATGTCAGGATTGCGACTGGGAACCATAAGAGATGGATAATTGGCAGCGACCAGTGCCATGGTAACGTCAGATGGCTTGGGAGACGTAGCGACTTCGCATTGTTTCTCTTCTTGGAGCAATAAGGAATATGCTTTATTAATTGTTGGGAGAGGATTCATAAGAAGCAGTTGTCCTCGTATAGCGGAATAACTTTCATTAAGTCCCATAAGGAATTGCATGAGACGTTCCTTCTGTTGATGAGAAGTGAGATCTTTGGATGCCCAACAAGTACACGCGAGAACTGTAGAGAAAGAAGATAATTCATCTCAATATAATTTCAACTGAGAAAAATATGAAGCAATAGTGGACTGATTTTGTGTATAAGAGCAGATGGAACGTTGGAGCTGGAATATACGTGGACCATTGCTTTGATCAAAACGGTCACGTAGATCAATCCAAACATCATGAGCGTTGTCAGTGTAAACAACACTATTGGATAACTCCTTTGTGAGGGCATTGAGAACCCAAAAGAGAACCATATGATTGCATCGAGTCCAAGAGGCAAAATCAGGTGAAGTAGCGAGTGGTTGTGGGTAGGAACCATCAACGAAGCACAACTTATTTTTGGTGCTGAGAGCGACAATCATAGCAAGACTCCAAGTGGTATAGTTATCTCCGTGAAGTTGTTGAGAAACAAGCATAATACCTGGCTGATCCAAATGACAAAGATAGAGTGGATGTAAAGAATTCTGTGATGCCAGAGTAGTGCTTATAGCAGACTCAGTAGATTCTGAAGTAGCCATGTTGTGGTTTGCTTGGTTAAAGGTGCACAAATGATGTAAGGGTCCACAAAATACTACGAAGACCAAAAAAAAAAATTCCAAACAATTGATAGATTGTTTGGTGCATTTGGACGAACCATTGGATGCCGGTCAAATGGACGATCTGATGTGCTGGACAGATGGATGATCTGGATCAGCTGGACAGATGGACAGTCCGGATTCTAGTGCTGGCAGATGTCGGACGGCTTATGATGAAATCGCAGCAAATGATGGGGAGCAAACATTGCAACAGATGATGAAAACCGTTGTGCTAATGGGGTTGGTGGGAGTAGAGATGGGTTAAGAAAGATTATATACTGAAGATTGGTGTATACTCTGATCAGTCAAGAGAGATCCTGATCGTTCAAAAGTTGGATCAACGACCCTTATCAAAGTAGCTTTGATACCATAATACATTTGGAATTTCCGTGTATTTTGTATTTGAGGAAAAAACATCCTCTTTATAGTATGATTACAACCTATTGACAGGTAATATACACAACTGTTAGAAAGATCCTAAGTGCTAAATATAATCCTAGGTGCTAAATATAGGATATTACATAGCTGGAGAGATTTACAATCTAATAAACTCCTAAAGAAATAAATCACAAAACCCAGCAAAAATATCTTGGTTTGCTCTTCTTATGTATGATCGTCGGCTTCAAAAAGTCTTGAAATCATTTGAGTGGACAGTCCATTCACCAACTTGTTAATATTAGGAAGAGAAAAGCTTTGACAGAGTGCGCACTCTGCTATCCACATGATATATAGATAGCTATATCCAAACCGTACATATAGTGGGACCCATAGTAGATACTGACACTTATCCAAAATTAGATTGCTAATATGCATTTCTTTCTTAAATCCAGGCCATTGAATATTTATTTGGTTATATAGGCTCACTTATTTTGTAATCTTTGGGTTTCCATGTACAATGGGAATTTGACGGTTTGGATTGAGGTACACGCATGCCATGGTTTGGATAATCATACTCTGCCGACGTGTCAACTCACTCTCCGTTCGTGATAAGAAAGGACGTGACGGTGCACGCCTTCTTAATTCAGTAGGGCCCACCAGTTAGTGGGCCGTAGGTTCGAAAGTTGAGGGAAATGCGACTTTCAAATGTATTAGGAACAATTCAAAAAAATAAAATAAATAATAATAATAATATTCTCTGACAATGTTATCTTTCTTTATGGAATTATATGACTCTGGACACGTGGCTGCACACGGAACACAGATTTTTTCTGTTTGTACTGGGGGCTACGAATAAGTGATCCAGACCATAGGTTCGTTGGGCCCATGGATGCACAATGTTCCCTGCAATCTACCTCTATTATATGGGTTTGGGTCCAAGACAGAAGGAAAAGGCATCTGTGCCCATTTTCTCTCATTGGCACGTGAGAGAGATTAGAACTTTCCATGAGTTGGGCCACAATAGGTCTTATTGCTTAAAAATCAGGCTCCTTTCTGTCAACTTTCCAGGGCTAGTGAAGGTCTGCTCATTGGCACGTGAGAGACTTTCGAGCTTTCCATGAGTTGTTTCCTGTCAGTTTCACTAGGGCTAGTGAAGTCCTGCTCATTGGCACGTGAAAGAAATTCGAAATTTCCATGAGTTGGGCCACACTGTATAGGTCTTCTAACTTAAACTTATGGTCCGTTATAATGCTCATTTGACATTCAACCTTTTTTTTTTTTTTTAAATCTTTTTTTTTTTTTAACACACACACCCCACACACGCACGCCGTGGGATTTCCCCACTGGTGGGTACTTGAACCCTTGACCTGGTGTTGAAACTCCTGGGAGTCTACCACCCGGGTAAGAGTAAGGACCCTCATTTGACATTCAACCTGTTGATAAGGTCACACACAAAAATACAAATATAAGCCAGATCCAAAGCTTCTATGGCTTTAAAAAGTTTTCAACAATAAGCATTCAATCACCACCGTTTTCTACGATGTAGTCCACTTGAGATTTGAATGTCTCATTTTTGGGCTCATTTTTAAAATGAGCCTTAACAAAAAAAAATGTATGGATGGCATGGATAAGACACATATATCATGGTGGGGCTTATACAGCTTTGACACCATCTAGCTTCCTCGTGTTGGGGTCACTAGCCAAACTGCGTCCGTTGTTTCCCTCAGGTGGCCCATGCTATAAAAGGAATCGCCTATAGCATCGATTTGTTTTGTAAAGACGCAACGTGGAAGGGAGAGTAACCACGTCCCCACCTTTTTTTTTTTTTTTTTTCTCTTAGCTTGTTAGTACACCCCACTGTCAGTTGACACTTCACTGTTAGCCACCCCCACTAGGGATCGATACTAAGACCCATGGCCCCACCTTGATGTATGCACTATATATCTACTCCCTCTATTTAATTTTCTAGCTTATTTTAACACTTGGTCAAAGAAATGAAGCAGTCGCAAATATCACGTGTTACGCTTCGAAATTTGAGTACAGAGTGTGCACCCTCATACCCGATTTTTGAGTCTTTCCTCGTACAGAAAGTGTTAACTTCATTCCGTTATACGATTATTCAGAGGCAAAAATAATATTTATTTTTATATTTCAACTAAGTCCATTAACAATCATTCACACAAATGATTGAAGCACGAATATCCACCTATTCTCAACATCTATAAACATTCAATTTACATAAATTAGGCATCATTCACCCGTCAATATAACTTACAAATGAATACTTGCTACAAACCTAGAATAATTCAATTAAATAAAACCAATCAAATACTTAAAAATTGTACAATTAATATCATCATTCATTATATATAAATCAGATCATCATAACAAAAAAAAAAATTCTAATTAATTAATTAGAAACGGTCCAAATGCAGTCAATTCCTTTCCTAACAGATACCACCATGTCTCACATGTGTCATGCAGCCAGAACTTCTTGTTCCTACGCCAACTCATCACCTAATTGCTTATCTGTATGGTTTTTCCATCAATAAAATTGTAAGCTAACCAGACTTAGTGAGAAAACTCAGTATAGTTCATGCTTATTGAAATTAAAATATAATAGAAACAAAGTATGCACAATGATATAGATGCAATGATGTATAAATGCATCAGATGAGATGATCATCCATCTGGTCAGGTTGGAGATTGTCAACCCGCATCCACCCGTTGGGTAGTCTTGCACCTTTCGGTAGGCTTGGGCATAGCCCGCATCTGGTAACGCTCTACCAGGATAAACATTTCTTCTAGGGAGGGCTCCTACAATCGACTATGCATTATGTAAATGTAATGAATGATGGATGATGTATGAATGAATCATTTTCATAACTGCCATATATGCTCGTCTCGATAAATAAATTGAATGTACAATTATGACCTCATGCAATTTATCATAGATTAGCATATAATTTACCGCATCATACAATATTGCAACTTTAAAAACACACAAATCAATACATCAATCAATCAAACTATCACAAATAATTTATTTTAATTCCAATGAATCATAAGACACATTGGGTTACTCACCCAACTTTAATAGTGTAGAATCCACAAAGTAATTAGATTGGTTTGAATTCAGAGATCCTATCAATTATATTAATAATATTGTTATTCAACTAGTTTTATTACACGATGGGACCCACCTTTGATTAACATCCTAAGTGGCCAAACCTTAAATGATCAAATAATTTAAAATTCCATATATAGTATGTTTATTAAATTTAATTATCAAAATTTAGATTTTCTTTTTAAGATTATGAAATTAAATGAAAATTGCTTGATAGGGGTAGCCCACTGAATAATTGGATCATCCGAATTATTGAAGTCTTGTCATATTTTGCCTCTACACATTGGATGATTAGTATGGATCTAACCACACATACACCGATGGCCCATCTCGACCTCTACACTAAGTGATACCAACACTTGCATAAAAATCTAAGCTTTCTTTATTAAACATTTTCATTTTGGGATTAGGGATCATATAATCCGTACATATCTAATATAATTTGATCAGACGAACATTAATCAATGTCTGCAACGAGAAACTTCACATATAATTTTAGACTTCCATCATCTTTACGTCAGATATACCCACAAATCAATGCAATGAACATGTGGCCGATCCACACCGTTCATTACATAGATCGAGTCAAATTACATTAAATACATAAAAATTAATAAAAGAATGGATAATAAGCTTGTTGGATATAAACTCTCTAAATCTTCTCTCTCTCTTTCTTAGTTGTTGCAGGTTGCCTTTTTTGCTAATATCTTAATTGGAGTAGAACACTTCTTATGACACACTCATAAAAAGGAAAATTTATTTAAGGGATAGAGGCTTTATATAAGAGACATTAGTTAGGGACAGGAAAAAGATAAAGAAAAGATATATATTAGATAAAAATAAGATAGAGATAAGATATGATAATATTATAAGATATAGATAAGATAAGATAAAAATTATTATTATTATTATTATTAATTTATTAAATTTAAATTTTTCACAAGCGTTACATAACAGTCACCATTGAACCCCACCATTAAAAGCTTCCTAATGTCCACCTCAATGTTTGTTTTCCATCTATTATGTTGATAAGGTAACACAAACATGAACGAAGGGTACAAGGAAAACAAATATCAGCTTGATCCAAAACTTCTGTGGCCCATAAAAATGTTTGTAATGATCCATGACCACTGTTTCTTGTGATGAGTTCTACCTTAGATTTGTATCTGCTTCATGTTTGCCCTGTGTCCTTATAATAAGCTGGCAAAAAAAATAGACAATATAGATATACAACTCATACATCAAAGTGGGCTCCATAGATAGTGTCCCACCTGCATAGCTGGTTCCGGGGTCATAGCTGAGTCCGTTTGGATGGCATATAACCTTACGAACGGTTTGGATGGCATATACACATCATGGTCAGCTCTAGGGAGTTTCAACTGTGGACGTTTCTCATTCCATTGTTTTGTTTTGTGTGGCCGACCTGATTTTTTGATCTGCCTGATTTTTAAAATATTATCTTGTTGTGATTTTCAAAACAGATGGATTCGTCACAGACATATCATTTGACCCCACACAACCCCCGCACAGGTATACCTATGTGCCGACGGATCACTGGCAATCCACAACCGTTAAGAATCGGAAGCGGATGCGTAGTGAGTAACTCCTAAGCGTACTGAGAAAACTTTATGGGGTCCACCATGATTTATATATTTTATCCACTCCTTCCGTCCATTTTACCAACAATTTTAGGGGTGGACCCCAAAAATAAAGCATATCAAAATCTTAAGTAGACCACACCATGGGAAACAGTGTGAATTGAACGTATACTGTATACTGTTGAAGATTTCTTGAGGGCCACTAAAGCTTTGGATCAAGCATATATTTGTGTTTTCCCTTCAACCGTGTTTTTTTAAATCTTATGAACAGGTTGGATGACAAATAAACATCACTGTGGGGCCTTAGAAAGGTTTCGGCGATGGAAATCATTATTCCCACTCTTTCCTGTGGTATGGTCCACTTGAGCTTTGTATATGCTTCGATTTTGGTCTCAACCCCTTAAATACGCTTGAAAAATGGATGGACGGTGTGGATTAACCACATACATTCACCATTAGCCCAACAGAGTTTCCTCAGTACGATAAGAGGTAACCCAGTACGCACGCAATCCGATTTCGCGCCGAAATCGGACATCCTTCCGAGTAAACTAAGTTGGGCCCACCTTGAATGTAAGTGGTCTATCCACGCTGTCCATCATTTTTCCATCTAATTTAAGGGGTTGAGCCCAAAATTGAAGCATATCCAAAGATCAAGTTGATCATACCACAGGAAACAGTAAGGATAATGCTTTCCACCGTTGAAATCATTTTAGGCCTGCAGTGATGTTTATTTGTTATCCAACATGTTCATAAGATCATACAGACATGGATCAAGGAAAAACACAAATATAAACTTGATCTAAAACTTCTGTGGCCTCCAAAATTTTTTCAGCAGTAGAGGTTCGATTTAGCTGTTTCCTGTGGTGTGGTCCTTTTGAACATTTTATATGTTTCATTTTTGGGCTCAAGCCCTATAATTATCTGATAAAATGGATGGACAGAGTGGATAAAATACATAGATCATGGTGGACATCACAGAGTTTACTCAGTACACTATGCGTGGTGAGTTACTCACTACCCTCCATCCGGGCCTCACCACTACCGTCGGCCCACCTTGACTTATTTATTCTATATACATGCTGTCCAACCGTTTTTTCTAGATCAGTTTAGGGCATAAGCCCATTAACGAAGAAGATCAAAATCTCATGTGACTATAGGAAACGGTGGTGATTGAATGCTCTATCATTATAAACTTTCTAGGCACACCATGATGTTTTCATATTATTTATTCGCCATCCAACACGTTGGTAAGGTCACATGAACTTAAATGAAGAATACAATAAATATCAGCTTATTCTAAAACTTCCGTGGTCCATTAATGGTCATTCACCGTTATTTCTTATGGTATGGTCCACCTGAAAATTAGATTTGCTATATAGTTTTGGGTTCGTATCCTGAAATTATCTAGAAAAATGGATGAACAACGTGGATATAGAATAGGAACATCAATGTTTCCATGTTGTTTAATTGTCATCCATCCAATCTGTTGATAAGGTCATGTAAACCTCAAATATACGCTTGATCAAATTCTTTTATGGTCCATTAATAGTCTATCACCACTCTTACGTGTAGTAATTGGATCTACTTCAGTTTTGAGATCATGCCCTAAAATTATCAGGCAAAATAGATAGATGGCATGATATAGAATACATACCTCAATTTAGACCCACGGTAAGGGCTGCACCGTCATGGGTGACACTGGGTCCGTTAACTGCTCCAGGTGCGGATTAGGTACTAACCCTGTCCACCATTGGCTAAGAAAGCACAGGGGCTTTTAATTTCCATAGCATTTTACGGTATAAGCCAAAAATGAGGTAGTTCTGATGTTCAAGTGGACCACACAGTGGGGATCAAACATGTACTGTTGAAAAGTTTTTAGGGACCACAAAAGTTCTAAATCAAGCTATATTTGTGTTTACCCCTTCATCCAGGTCTATCTAGGTGACATTATGAACAGGTTGGATGGCAATTAACCATCAGAATAAGCTAAGAAGGTTTCAACAATGAGAGTCATTACCACCTGCTTCTTATAGGTATGTTCCACTTTTAGTCTTAGACCAGCCTCACTTTTTGGGCTTATACCCTAAAATGATATGGCAAAATGGATAGAGGGGATAAAACACATACATCATGGTGGACCCTCATAGCCCCTGTTTTCCTATCTAGGGACAGTGGGGTAATACCCATACCCAATCTGCATCCCCACTGATGACTACTTGGATGATTCTGTAGTGACCCGTCTAACCTAGTGTGTGTCGAAGAAACTCCATGGGCTCACATGATGTATGTGTTTTATCTATACGGTTCGTTCTTTTTGCTAAGCTCATTTTAGAGTATAAGCCCAAAATTTGAACAGATTCAAATATTAGGTGGACGGGTCACTGTAGGACACTTCAGTGATTGAGTGAATAAACATCATTAAAAACTTATCTATGCCAAACATCATTAAAGTTTATTGAGTGAATAAACACTTCATACAAGTTAGTGTGACCTGCTGCGCTGTAAAGATGATGGGCATAGATAAAATATACATTATGATAATGGACCCACCATACACAGACTAGTAGGAGTCGGTACCGGCAGTGTCAGCAAGCAATCCAGGTTGGTGGGCCGTGGGTGTATTTATGTATGCGCCCATCCATGCATGCAGTCCATTCATTTTCGCAGCTCATTTTACTGTATGATGCAAAAATGAAGCAGATCCAAATCTCAGGTGGACCACGTCACAGGAAACAGTGGTGTATTTGGCATCTGACCTGTTGAGGTCACAAAGATCTGGATGTAGGACCACACAAATATCAGCTTGTTCCAAAAGTTGTCCTACAAAGTCGGTGTCCCACAAAGATCTATATGTGGTCCACCTAATACTTTGATTTAGTTATTTTTTGGATCATGTCCCACAAAGATCTGGATGTAGTCAGGGGATCCACAAAAGTGGGGCCCACCTGATGAATGAGTTGGATGGCATAAACAGCACGAGATTGGTCCACATTCCATCTGAAAGTTTCTATGGTGGGTTTCCCAATCTTTCCTATTCTCCTCGTGTGACCCACCTTATCTATGGATGAGGCTGAATTTTCTTAACTAGACGTGTGGCCCACACAGAGTCCAGCAATCAAGCTGAATTTTGTGTTTTTAATTGTAATTTTGGTTCATGCCCTAGAAATAAATAAGCTGGCAAAATGGATGGACGGCGTGGATAACACACATACATCATAGTGGGAACGGAGTTAACTCTAGTTAGTTTGATTTTCCTTTCCATCTGATTCATCCATTCTCGGCCCGGCCCAAACAATCAGCAAGCAGATCCATCAGAGCCCAACTTGTCTTAACTGACATGTAAGATACAAAACCTGAGTGGGGTCTTGATTTCACATTTCACATATACAACATGTTGGGCCAAAGAGCTTTCAGTGTTTTACACGTGTGCGATGTTCGTACATGTGTGTGGGGATGATATTGCTTTCAATGATGAGGATCCAACTAATAACCCCTTGAAGCAAGATCATCCTCCAACTCTTGAGGTGGCAGAATTTGATTGGACCATCTCACAAATAAACACGTAAAATTGCTCGATGTGGTCTGGTCTCTGAAGCATCCCTGTCCCCATCCAACATGCTTTGTGCAGCTTTATTAAACGGCATGTAGCCCTATCAAATCGTTCCACGTTGGCTCACCAGCCAATCCACTAACCTCTGATACATTAATTAGGCTCTTTTTCAAAGTATACAAGCCCTTTTACTTTTGTCTCTTTAATTCTTACCCTTGATCAGTGGCCTCTCATACTTTTTGTCTCTTTGATTCAAGTTGCTGCGGTAATAAATAGTAGGAGTGGGTTTTTTATAGCCTACAGTAGGCCCATCAGACCATTGGTAGTGAATGTGTGCCGTCTTATGTATGCCACGTGAGGGGGAATGTGGGAATGAGATGGAGGGCGTGCATGGTGCTTCCCATGCATCCAGATGCACTGAATCAGCTCCCAAGAAGAAAAAATAAAATAAAATGAGAGACTCCTCTATTGGTATGTGTTTGATACAAACAACATTTTAACTACCATAAAATAGCCCTTTATTTCACTATAGAAAACAGTATACAAAACACCGATCAAATAAATAGTAGCATCTACTGAAAGAATCCAATCTCCCTCACTCGGAATATCTCTCTATAACTGATCCAAACAGCCCCCTTTCACAAACAGAAAGGATGAAAAAAAAAAAAACAAAAAACAAAAACAAACCTGGCTATATATATAACAACAACAACAATAAATAAAGGGTAATTGCCATTTACTCCCTCTCTTTTTGGCGCACAAACCCCCCTTTTCTACTCATCGTATTAGAATAGCAACAATGGTAGACTATCTAATACCAAATTAGAAAAGGAAGAGGTGTATGCATCGAAAAAAAAGATGGGGTCAAATAGCATTCCCCAATAAGGCCCGCCCGCCATCATATAAAGATCTATAGAAACATCACGTCTCTTCAGTGAGAGAAGAGAGCAAGGAAAGACATCAAAGAAGTAAAAAGAAGGGCAGCCAAAACCGGCAAGGCCGAATCTGAACCGTTCGTCGGTGCGGGCGAAGGAGCGAGACCGTTGTGTTGGGCAGCAACGGTACCGGTGATGACAAACAGGACAAGAAGAACATAAGCCTGGAGAGAAAGCCTGGCTGCTGCCATTGCTATGAGTATGATTTTACAAACTGAGGCGAGAGAGAGATAGAGATAGAAGGTTACTTTGGGTATAAAAGAATATGAATTGAATCGCTGTGGGAAATGAGAGTTGGGGTTGTGGGGTTTTATAGACGGTGACGAGATACGTGATTGGGAAGTAAGAGAGAAAATGTAGCCGTTTTAGACAAACGGGCGAATTCCGGCTATTGCGTATGAGGCAGCTCCTGCTGTACCTACTAGCCGTTAGCGTGTACACGTGGCTTCCGCTGGATGGCTGTTTTCAAAGGGAGGGCTTTTTTAACCTGTACTGTCCAACTACCGTTGAATCGTATCATTGGGGTACTTTTCTTTTCTAGCAATGCTAAGTGTATTCGCTGGCGTGAGATGGACGTGGGGATTGTGCCCACGTGGCACACGTATGTGAGATCTGAGCCATTCTTCAGGTAGGATATGCTGTGAACATGCCCGGGCCCAAAATCCTGAATGGTTGATTTACAGGTCCCGCCACATTTGCATGCATAAAATGGACGGTCAGGAAAAAGAGGCCTGTTCCTCTGCCGCCACTGTAGGGTAGGCTTATTCTACAGCGAAGTATACAGGGGCCCACCGAGATGTAGGGTCCACAACCCTCCGTACATAAGTTGTACCCTTTCGAGTTAACCTTCTATGCAGAAAAATAAAACAACCCAAACCACAGAGAGTCGTCCACCATGAAACCCTTTCAGGTTGAGTGTGGGTCCATGATATTAAATGATATTATTTATATTCTATTCAATCCATTCGTAAGATGGGCCTTACCAGGATGAATAAAACGTAACAGGTTAGCCATTCGAAAATCCAGATGGGCTCCGACATGTGATTTTAGTGCTTTTAGGCATGATTTTACATGGTGTGGGCCACCTAAATCTGGAATCAATTTGATTTTTGGCCATCAAGGCGAACATGAGGGATCACACGTGATGGATGGAGTGGATGTCGTGAACACATCACGGTGGGTCCTCCACATGCCATTGTAAATTAAGCTTTTTCCACAAACGTTGCACTGAAAAATGGGCGATGGTTCACATCCAGCCTGCATATTTGGCGTACCTGCTAAGCGGAGTTGGTACAAACACGTGTGCGATGTTAGTACATGGCTACTTCCACACTCAAACGCGTAACGGTAGCAAAACTTGATAGGGACCCAATTCGGAAAGTTATAATTTATAAGTTTGGATTGACCCATTTTTCATTTTGGTTGGATTTGGGACACTTAGATAGTCCAATCCATTCATCTGGATTTTTCATTTGGTACAATCCACATTTCATGGGCTAGTATGAAAGAATCAATGTATAAAGTTTTTAACCATTTGATCGATGGTCTTTAAAATATGAACGGTGAAGACCGTTTACACAAAAATAGGTCCAATCGACAATTCAATCCATCTATTTGTTAGGGTCAGTCAAGGATGAATTGGATCATGCATTTAATGTGACTTTAGCAGGTTAGACCGTTGAAAGTGTGTTGTAACAAATGAACGGTCCAGATCAATGGATTGGGCTGTCCAAGTATCCCAATGAAACTAAAAGCACTATAGCTTATATTGCTCCAAGAGCACGAGAGCATTTCTCATATACGTGTATCATATAATATATTTATAAGTTTAAAAATCATTAAATTTGTTTACAATTGTTATAATATGGATTAGGGGAAGGGTATGATTTTACATTTTTAATAGTGCTACGCACATGGTTGATTGTTTCCTATGATTATATAAAATGGTAATATTTTTATTTTTTTTATTTTTATATATAGTTTAATTAAATGGGTAAAATGGGTTGAGTTGGACCCGCATTGGGTACTACCCCACCGAGACCGACCGTCCTGACAGGGGCTCTGTGGGCCCTCCGTGAATTATGTGTTTTATCCATCCGTCCATCCATTTTCAAATATCATTTTAGGGAATGAGCCCAAACATTAGGAAGATTGAAGGCTTAAGTGGACCACACCATAGAAATCTGAGCACAATGATGCCCACCGTTGAAAACTTCCTAGGGCCCACCATGATGTTTATTTGTCATCCAATCTGTTCATATGGCCACATAGACCTGGATGAAGGGAAAACATAAATATTAGCTTGATCCAAAACTTTGGTGGCCTCAAGAAGTTTTCAATGGTAAGCGTTCCATACCATTGCTTCCTGTGGTGTGGTCCACTTGAGCCTTAAATCTGCAAAATTTTTGGTATCATGCCTTAAAATGATCTGTCAAAATGGATGGATGGCATGGATAGAACACATACATCATGGTGAGCCCAAAGAGCCTCTGTCAGGACAGTCCATCTATAGCTCGGTTCTGGTGGGGGTAGTATCCAATCCGCGCCCTTTGAGTTTGGGGTTAATCTGCATAATAAAAGGATTAGGTTTGGGTTGGACCGATTCAAATGCGACCCCAACCGACCTACGTGACCACGTATGTGTGATGCCTTCCTCTTTTAAAAAATAAATGGAGTTCTTTTACACGTAGGCAAAAGTACGAAGACCCACATGCATGCAGTCTAACATTAAATCTCAATCGTCCAATTACTGACCCTAACGCCGATGGGTATAGCTCCAAAATCAGGTTGGCTCGATTATCCTAATACAGGTTGCACCCGGACCTGATCCATAGCCCATTTGTAATGTTATTGGCCTGAAATTGAAGCCTGAACTGATAAATGGTCTGGCCCTGGACTTGACTTTTAGGCCCAATTAGTTGCTTCAGACCCAGCCCATTTTGACACTACAAAACCCCAAGGTCCTTGTTGTTGAGCTTGGGATTCAACCCTGGCCGGCTCAAGCTCCATTCCGAAGTGCCCATCCGATCACAGCCGATCATATTCCATAAAAGGCCCATGGATTCAGGATCTGGGCTGTTTAACCATTGTTGGTTCTGAAATATGTACAAGCCCAGATATTTCCAAATGGCCCAGATACTCGACCTACTGATACCCTGCCATGATGCTGCAGGCCTCAATCAAGCCCGTCCAAAAAGTAGGGCAGCTTGAAAGCATTTCAGGCAGCCGTTAATGCACGTTTAATGTCATTATTTTTTATTTCTTTTGTAGCTCAGGGCATGCCTGGGATTTGCTTTAAACTATTTGGACGGCGTCTGCAGGCTGGGCCTTTAGAAAATTTTTATTTAATTTGGGCCGTGGACGGACCATCAGCAGCACTACATCAATGCATCGCTGCCCTTTAAAATCAAGATCATATTCACCCCGTTCATATAAATGAGATCCACCCCGTCCATCAGGTGTTCTACCTCAGATTCATCAAGAATGACAAAAATTAGGTAGATTATAAATTCAGGCAGGTCACACCGTAGTGTTTTCTTGGCATCCAATCCATTCATCTGATTCCACTCATCAAATATTTCAAAACTCAATTTTACATGGTTTTGCACTATTTCCAAGTGAGTGGCCCACCTTAACTTTAAATCAGGCGGATGTTTGAGATCAATGCCAAAAAGCGTGCCTGATGGACGGGGTGGATGTCATTTACATCCAACTTTGAACCTTTCAAACTAAGAGGAAGTTTTCGTTGTACTAGGGGTACTTAAGCATGATTTTATTCCTTGTCTGAGAGGGACCTTAGCCCACGCGTGTGTACAATGCAGACCATCTACAAACGGAACCCGTGTGCCACGGGCTAACATGTGCCAGCGTGGCACACGTGTGCAATATCCAAGCCATAAATATGGTGAGGCTGATCGTCTAGATACTCTCCACCAAAAATCGGGTTGGACCTCAAGTTAGGCGGACTATGATAAGAGAAACAGGTGGTCGCCTATCTGATTAGTGGACTGACATGATTTTTAAGCCACGACCTCAACACAGTGGAACCATCGTAATTGTAACAACCTGAAATTTTGGGTGCGAGTTTACCTGTATGTAAGAATGTACGATTACACTTTTACACTTGTTCAACTATACACTTATAGATCCATTAATATTTATGTAGTTTAACTTGAATCTCAACCATAGAAAGTAATTTTCACCTGTAGATTACGTCAACCGACTATTGATTAGTAGGATAAATCCCTGAATACCCTAGTATTCTTACCCGTTCATCAAACCGACCGTTAAATTAACTATTTACCACTAGATGAGGATATCTAACCGACCACTTTGAATTTGGACCACTTGATCAAAGTAAAGTGACTACTATAACTTTATATCCACTCGTATACACGTCAAATTAATATTCTGATCCATTCACCTTATTTGTCAATTATGAAGATACTTAATTTATCGTCAAAATCATGATCTACGTATTTTACACCTGTGAACCAATAACTTGAATCTAAAATTATACATTTCTAACATAGATCGCATTCAAAAACTACTTTATACGTATCCATTTACAAAAATGACCATACAATAACCCATAAATATGATTAACATTTTAACTATCTAATTATTTAAAATTTAGACCATCAATTGATCATCCATCACAGTCAGATCTGCCAACTGGGTCATCCAAATATTTAAATGAACCATTCATTAGGTAGATCATAAGGTATACATCAAAACTACTGGTTAATTTTTACATAGGATGTCGATAGACGTTGTTTTGAGTTATAAATAGACGTAAGCCGTTAAATAGGCATCTTGGTCATCTCTGAGAGATCAAGGCCCCAACTTGGTCTGTTTGTAGAGTACGTAAAATGATAATCTTTGGTAAAGTTTCACTCTAAATAAACGGTTTGAATAGAAAATATTTAAGTTTGAAAATATTTATTAAAAATATGATATAAAACTCATCCATCTCCACGTACAATTATAACGTTTTAAGACACCTAGCAAACCATGTTTCTTCAAGACTACACTACCTATCGTCCACCTAGTCTAATATCAATCCATCCTTCACTGTCCACCATCTGTTAAGCTAACATATGCATGATCTGGGTCATTCACCTACTAGCAAAGAAGTCGTCAACAATCCATATTAAATCTTGAAGTTTCCTGTCCTATCATATAGATCACCGGAATATTATATTTGTTTCATCCTTCAGCCCATAACGTAACATGATATAATGAAGTGGATGGGCGGAGTAGATTTCTCATAAGCAACATGATGGACCTCACATATCAATGGAAATTAAAATTGTAACAACTCCAATTTGTACGTTCCTTAAATTTTGAAATTTGAAAATTTAGTTTTTTTTTTACAAAGAGATCAAACCGGTTGCAACCTCCTTTATCGTTATCTTATCGATCTTATCCGAGTGACTCTATTTTCTTTATAAGGAGGGACACTTCTTGTCGATTAAAAAAAGAGAGAGAGAGAGAGAGAAATTAGTAGAATGACGGCTTGTAGAGGTTAGTACTTACTGTATTTTAATTTAGATTTTATTTCTTTATGTTATTATGTCTTGGGTCTACGTGATGGACGGTGTGGATCTACCATAGGTGCAATGCATGTGCACATATATCATATGTGTGCATATGCACGATGCACCGTGGAACGTCTTACGCATGTAACAAGAAAATAAAGGAAACACGTAAGTCTTTTTGTTTATTTTACTTGAATTACATATTTGACTTATTTTGCTTACATGGCCCGATCAATTTCATCCATTAGGTTCCAAGGACCAAAATATGATAAACCTCCAAAAATTAGGCTAAATTAAGGTTTTGGTAAGCCATAATATGCAAAATAGAATTCATTAAGCAGTCGTCGTTGGAATATCCATCGGGGCCGCAGGGAGTTCCGATGGAGATACCAATGATTTTGACCATTAAAATATAATTGGGTGGACCAATGAACAAATCGGATCTTACATAGAAAGTTAGGAGGGTTTGAAATAAGAAATGCATATATTTTAATAGTGGAGGAACGGTCAGTGTTGATTCATGGCAGTATGATCCATCAGAATAACGAATCTACTTCATTTTTCTACCAATGTCCTAAAACTATGTTAGTAAAGTGGTGAATGGAATAGATCTTATGCACACATATTAGGTATGGGTCATCATGATAAAAGTGTAACAATATAAAGTGGGTGTAAAAAACACTCCAACGTGCAAAAGTGAAATTGGGCTATTTACATTACTGGAATTAGTCTGGATTTATGGGCCTTATATACGGGGCTTTCTTGATGTATGTATCAAATCCGTACCGTCTAATAATCTTGTCACTAATTAAAAGTCTTGAACTTGAAAATTTTATTTGAAAGAAAACTCATGTGGATCACACCGCCTTAAACAGTGAAAATTAAATGGGCACCTTTGAATATTCTTGTGGGCCACAAAAGTGCTATTTCGAATAGATTTTTTTGGCTCGTCCTTTATGAGGAGATTACCTGCCTCATTCATGGTTTAGATTTCATGAGACCTATCAAAAAAATTAAATAAATAAATAAGTACAAAAAAATAAAGTTTGATTGTCAGCTTTGAAACCAAGTGCGGCTTTTAACGTTAGAAATCATCTTGGGTCATCAAATTGTGGACTCACAGTGATATATACATTGTATCCAATCCATCCATTAGATTTGGAAGGTTATTATGGGTTAAGAGTATAAATTTAGGACATATCTAAAATGCGTGTGACCCATACAGAAAGAAAATAGTAGTAGTTGTACAATAATCGTTTACGTCATTACAGGTCTCACATATTTCAGATTAGATTGGAAATTTTTTCCAAAGGTCAATATAGCAATGTTAATCATATAGTCAATCCGAATCCCTGTAAGTAGGACCCACATAAAAATAAATGTGTTTTAGATATATATATATATATATATATATATATATATATATATAATATGATGTAACTCCACCTTCTGATGCACAGTAAAATTTATATAAGTTGCATGCATGTTTATGACAAAATATACATAGGCTAAATTAGGTATCATTATGACATGCTATTAGAAGATCCAAGTCATCCATATGGTGGTTCATCTTATAAGATATCTACTGTGTCTTTTGGGCCAAGATAGATAAGATGAACCCTATCTATTACGTATGTTACTTGAGTATCACTCCCATGTAAGACCTTAATTAGTAATCAAAACAAATCAAATACTTTATGAGTTTAATATATATTTTTTTAATATTATGGTGTACTGTATATGGATTATTTATAGGTATTTTCTGATCCGCTCCATCGGATTCCTCTCTAAATCATCAGGTGAGTAATCCCAACATGTTTCTTCTCCATATGATTAAAATAATATGTTGTTGTGAATGACTTGATTAAATTGTTTATAAACTGATTAGTGCTGAGATATTTTTGGATTATGAACATGTGAAAGGCCTCTCATAAGGAGAGATGTATTTGACTGCTGATATGATTACTGTTGCATCAAACATTCATGCCTGGCATCATTAATACTCTTGTGCGATTACCTAGAGGACAGCCCATTGTACCCACTAGAAGCCCACTATATGTGGAAGCCTGCCCAATGGGGGGGATGTGGGCCTTGCCCATGCCTACCAACAGTAGAAGCCTACCAAGTGCAGATGCGGGTTGTCGATATCCAACTCAAGCAAGTGGATGGTTTCTATTTATACTCACTGATGCATCATCAATACCATTCATAGCATACGCTTTAATTATTTGCATTGAATTTCTAATTTTATGCTTTACTTGTATGTATTATTTTAATTGTATTGTGCACGAACCATGATGGGTTCACTCACTGGGCCTGGCCAGCTGACGGTTTATTGATGGAAAAAACTGTACAGATGGAATTGAAGTAGATACAATGACTCAAGAGCAAGAACATGAAGCTAAACCAGTGGATGATCCACAGGATCAGTGGCCGTATTTAACCGAAGACGAGATTACTTTGTCGGATCATTAGAATGATTAAATGGGACATGTGTTTCCTATTATTATTATTTTATTTTTGTTTTTAAATGACTTCAAATTTAGATTTTTGTTTCTAATGACTTAATAAAAGTCTCAATTTAGTTTTAACTTGTGTTCTTGATTTTTTTTAGATGTGTGGTGGTGAATGTTTGTGAATGGATTAAGTTGATATGAATGTAATAATGAATGTTAATGAGAACATAGAATTCAGATTATATTATGCCTCTATTAAATAATGTGACTCACTGATTCAAGTACACTAAGTGTACGAGTCATGGACCGTAACTCGGGTCTGAGGGTGCACACTCAGTACCTGAATTTCGGGGCGTGACAGTAATGACTGGAATTATCTGGGACATACGTGCCATGCTCGCACAACTGCTGAGGTCTGTACACGTGTGGTGTTCACTCCCCAAGTATAGGGTTGTGATGTAGTAAAAACTCGGTAAGACCGATGTCGAATCCACAGGGATTGAAACCTGTACGTTATCTGAAAATAACCAGATCTAGAACTAGGCTAAGATGAAATCCAAACCAATTGTGATTTGAGGAATAATGGTGAACTAATTATCTAAAACTTAAGAATTCAGAGAGAATGAAACTAGGGATTCAGAGGATCCACTTGTAGAGATCAGGGAGATGTATGGTCGATTCATGAGCTCAACTGGACTTCGAGTCCCATCTTCATCCAGTTGGAAGATATAACCTGAAAATCAATGTGAACTTCCTTTTGATCTAGTCTTCAAATAGATGAAAGGTAGAAGAATTAGATATGATTCTATCACAAATCCATGCCTATGAGACAAGGTAAACAACAGAACTCAAACCAAACTACAACCAATCAAAAGACGTATGAATGTTAGGAAGGATTCCGTCATCCAACCATGCCTAGGAGACGATGGTGAACAATATGGCTTCCTAACCCCATAATCGAAGAAGGAAAAGGAAAACTCAAGCCATCACAGATCTAATGTAATATCAGTCACACTAAATCATTAAAAACTAAAATCTTCCTTAAAATCAAACCGATCAAAACGAGTTCAACGGGCATAATCCAAGCCGCAGAATCCTCCCAACTCGCTACAAGCTTCACCCCTTAGCCCTAGCTAAGAGGTTTAGCCAACCATGATTGGCTGGATCCCTCAAAAATAATGAAAGGAAAAGAACAAAACAAAGACAAATCTCTCTCTCTCTCTCTCTCTCTTACTGTCTCTCTCTTCTTTTCAGTCGTGGAATAGATAGCCCTCTCTCTCTCTCTTCTCCTTCTTTAATAGGCCACCCCAGGTCGTCTCCACTCCATGAGATGAAATAGGTTGCCTTGCTTTAGTCGGTGTAGAACTTCGTGCGTACGAAGAGAAGATACTCAATTGAGCACAAGTCCTCGCAATATGACTGGTTGTAGGCCAGTTTATGTACACCGTGGATGTCTTCTCAATGCAAAACAAGCTAGGTTGGGTCTTATCCTAACCTCTG
The DNA here is from genome assembly GCA_030180095.1 of Magnolia changhungtana. Lineage (NCBI taxonomy): Eukaryota > Viridiplantae > Streptophyta > Magnoliopsida > Magnoliales > Magnoliaceae > Magnolia > Magnolia changhungtana. The sequence continues at coordinate 13,328,714 of JASAUF010000411.1, read as the reverse complement.
TGATGCAGCAAAAATCGGATCTTCACAAGTCCCATATTCCTTGTACTTTATCTGCAAAAATCATGTTTCCCGGGACTTTCTTTGCTGGTCTATACGATGGACGGTTTAGATTGTCAGTTTGGACAATGGATGGGACCCACAATCGTCCGCAAAATGGACACAATCCGTCCGTTACGCAGCCATCAAAACGGCAACTGCCGCTGTGACGTTCGGTGGGTCCCACCTTGACATCTATTGAGAAATCCACCCCGTCCATTTGATAGAGGACGAAGAATCGGTTGGGAATGCTCAATTTCGGGTTGGAATTGTGGTGGCCCACAGATTTTTACACCCACCGTCCGTCCAGAGTTTGAATGGTGGAAATTGGTGATCGAGTGTATGCGGCCAAACATTCACCTAGGTGAGTGTTATGGCCCCCATATGAACACAATAGATGGTCCAGATCAGTGAAACATGAGATGGGTGGGGCCCACAAAGCTCCGAAAATTTGATCAGCGTCCGTTAGCTGAAAATGGCAATTGCCGTTTTGGACTCTGCTGCGGACGAATGTGGGAGGCGGTCGCAGTCAGCAACCTTGACCGTTTTAGGCTGGCGTGGTACTCGGCGTATGTGCATATGAAATGTGCACACGCCTCATACACAGGGCCCACCATGATGTTTAATGATTAATCCACTCCGTTCTTCCGGTTTATCATTCAATTTAAACAATTGAGCCCAACTTTTAAGCATATCCAGATATCTGGTGGGTCCCGGTTTGACGATTCATGGGCTAATCAAGCCGTTGGGCCACTTCTATAGGGATCCAGAAGCTGAAACTTGATATGTACGGTTCATTTGTGGTCCTCAGGCCATGTATGAAATTCGGAGCCGATCAGATGGTGGGAACCTTGTGATCTTGCATTCTGATGTTTTTCAAGCCTGTTTGACGTGAACGGCTTGATTTCCTCGAATCTCTGACGTTATAAATCCATCAATCTTGGTCCCCTTGAGTCCGTCCAATTCCTTGGCATCATCGGATCGTTAATTCCATGCATTTAGTATCCTTTTCGATCACGCTCATAAGTACACCCCTCGCATTACAAAATCACCAAAATCCAAGGCAAAACAAAGTGTCATGCTCGTAAATTCGAGTAATAATTGGGGTCTGATATGCAATATTTGACCCTCAACACAACCCCCAACCAGCATTTTGCTAGTCCCGAGCAAAATATGCGAAGAATAAGTTGAGAATTACAGGGCAATTTCCATGAAACCGAGTGATATTTTTGAAGAACGATTCAGATATGAGAAATCTAAGATTCATGAATGTTGGGCATAAATTTCTCCTGGAGGTAAGCGCATGGTAAACTTCATAATCAAGTTCAAAGTATTCATCCATCAATTAGAAAAATTTAAAGCATTGAGTTCCATGGGTGTATGGTGTAATCTCGGCTTATCGATTATTAAGATTCAATCCGTTATTTCTTGATATCATTGGTTAATAAATAAGAAGACTCATGACAATCCAAACCTAAACCAAAACCTGCCTCGTAGATTAACATTCCACCCCTTGATTTTTCCATAAAAATTAATGCTAATGAAAGGAATTAAATCCTCACCTATAGGGATCAAACCTATAGTGAAGATCGATTGCCCAAAAATCTTGTATTTTCTACAAAAAATTTTTTTTTATAAAAACCAACCATGGAGAATCGACTCTACACCTATGGGGAGCAAACCCATGGTGAAGTCCATTCGCCCAATCCTTTCCGCAGGCAACTATCCTGTAGCTGGGTTTTCTCATTTTCTTTCATTCTTCTTATTGAACATGATGGACAAATTCCCCAGGCTGGTTCCTTTCATGCTTACTGATCACCAAGTCAATCCTTCAATATTGAACTGAACCTCAATGCATAAGAGAGATGTGATATGTGAAATCATGACTCCATCAATGTTTTAAAGGTTCTAATCATGAATTGATAATTCGAACTCAACTGTGAAATCTAACAACTAACGGAATCCAAGAGTCATAAATTACCAACATCACTTATCTTGTAATTCTAAATCCAAGATGGCTGTTAAAATCACTTCGAATTCACAGAAATTCCAGAAAAATTAAAATTTTCACAATTTTTGCTCAAGACCAAGAAAACACTGATTAGGAAACCTAATCTCCCACCCCCAACCTAAAATCTACATTGTCCTCAATGTAAAAGATGTAAGCATGCAATGCACATGGGACAACGAAAGTAAATGAGAAGTGATGGGAAGATAGTACCTGGGTAACGAGTCGAGAGAGACTTTTCCGTAGAGATCTCAACATGAGAGTGGGTCAGCACAAGAGTGAAACCAATCGAAAGTAAAACACAAATAACAAAAATAAATTTCTACCTATACCACTTTCGCAGGTGCTCTCGATTGCATTTAGCGTATGCAACAAGCCTTTAAACCCCTAGGTTGCCCCTAGTGGACGAGTTGTAGTCTCGTGAGGGTTTGCAGCAATGTTACCCATAAACATTGAATTGACTAATCATGGAATCAAAAGCTGGGTTGCCTCCCAGGAGCGCTAAGTTTAACGTCTTCAGCCAGACTAAAGCAACAACCCTAATCCTATGAAAGCAATAAACCTACCTATACCTCCATCAGACTAGGAGATCATTCCTAGTAAACAGGATCAGTCAGAGGCATGGACATGTCCTCTGAATCAAATTTCTCGACAAATGGCTTTAAGCGATGTCCATTTACTTTAACTCCTTGCCATTGTCGGGGTCTCTTATCTCGACGGCCCCATGAGGATATGCAGTAACGACAATGTAAGGACCGGTCCAACGAGATCGAAGCTTACCCGGAAAGAGATGTAATCGAAAATTATACAAAAGGACTTTCTGACCTGGCGTGAATGATTTTCGTAGAATGTGTTGGTCATGAAACGCCTTCATCATGTCCTTGTAAATTCTCGAGTTCTCGTACGCGTCGTTCCGGATTTCTTCAAGTTCATTTAATTGAAGTTTGCGTAGCGAGCCAGCGTTGTTCAGATTGAAATTTAGATTTTTGATCGCCCAGTAAGCTCTATGTTCCAACTCCACAGGTAAGTGGCAAGCCTTCCCATAGACGAGTCTAAAGGGAGACATTCCAATAGAGGTTTTAAAAGCAGTACGGTATGCCCATAAGGCATCGGTCAATCGAATTGACCAATCCTTACGGTCAGGGTTAACCGTTTTCTCCAAAATGTGTTTGATATCTCTATTGGAAATCTCAACTTGCCCACTTGTCTGTGGGTGGTATGGGGTGCTCACCTTATGAGAGATACCGTATTTCTTCATTAAACTCTCAAATGGTCTATTATAAAAGTGTGAGCCCCCATCACTAATAATGGCTCGAGGCGTTCCGAATCGGGAAAGGATGTTTTCTTTCAGGAATTTAATGACCGTGCGATGGTCATTAGTTCGACACGAAATCGCTTCGACCCATTTCGTGACATAGTCTACGGCAAGCAAAATATATAAATTCCCAAAAGATTGAGGGAATGGTCCCATGAAATCGATGCCCCAGCAATCAAATGCCTCTATGATAAGAATGGGATTCAAGGGCATCATATTTCGACGAGACAATGCTCCCAATTTCTGACAACGCTCACAAGCTTTGCAAAACTCATGAGTATCCCTGAACATAGTGGGCCAATAGAAGCCACACTGCAGAATTTTAGCCGTGATTTTTTTTGCAGAAAAGTGACCACCACAGGCCTGTGAGTGACAGAAGAAGATGACACTCTGATGCTCATTGTCTGGCACACATCTCCTCAAGATTTGGTCTGGGCAATATTTAAATAAGTATGGATCATCCTAGAAGAATTTGTGCACCTCGGTGAAAAATTTCTTCTTATCTTGCGCAGTCCAATGTGTCGGTATGGAACCTGTGGCAAGATAATTGGCGATATCAGCAAACCAAGGTGAATGAGAGACTCTGAACAACTGTTCATCAGGGAACATGTCGTTAATTTGCGTCGTCTCAAAGGAATCAGAGGGATTAAGGCGAGAAAGATGGTCAGCCACTACATTCTCTACTCCCTTTTTATCTTTTATCTCTAGGTCAAATTCCTGGAGTAAGAGGATCCATCTTATCAGGCGGGGCTTAGCATCATTCTTAGACAGAAGATACTTAAGCGCTGCGTGATCAGTGTAAATAATGATCTTAGATCCAATCAAGTAAGACCTAAATTTGTCCAAGGCAAACACTACGGCTAAGAGTTCCTTTTTCGTAGTCGAGTAGTTCACTTGGGCAGGATTTAGAGTCCTACTTGCGTAATGAATAACATAGGGTTTCTTATCTTTTCTCTGGCCTAGAACTGCTCCAAGAGCATAATCAGACGCGTCGCACATAAGTTCAAAAGGAATGCTCCAGTCAGGTGGCTGTATGATGGGTGCACTAGTCAATATACCCTTGAGCTTAGTGAAAGCTTCCTGACATGGTTCAGTCCACTCGTATGGTGCATCCTTTTGAAGTAGATTACATAGAGGACGAGAGATGAGACTAAAGTCCTTTATGAATCTTCTATAAAACCCGGCGTGTCCTAAGAGGGATCGCACATCCCTTATGTTCTTGGGTGGAGGTAGGTTAGAGATAAGATCGATCTTTGCCTTATCCACCTCGATTCCTTTGGATGAAATAATGTGTCCAAGGACAATTCCCTTCTGAACCATGAAATGACACTTCTCCCAATTAAGTACCAAGTTCTTTTCTTCACATCTTTTCAGCACACATTTAAGACTTTCCAAGCACTCGCTGAAAGATGGACCGAAGACAGAGAAATCGTCCATGAAGACCTCTAAATATTGCCCCACCATGTCAGAAAATATGCTCATCATACATCGCTGGAAGGTGGCAGGAGCATTACATAGTCCAAATGGCATCCTTCGGTAAGCAAAGGTGCCGTAGGGACATGTAAGCGTAGTCTTTTCTTGATCTTCAGGGGCGATCTCTATCTGATTGTAGCCCGAATACCCGTCAAGGAAACAGTAATAGGAATGACCAGCTAACCTTTCCAAGATCTGATCAATGAAGGGCAAAGGAAAGTGGTCTTTCCTCGTGACGGTATTTAATTTCCTGTAGTCAATGCACATCCTCCAACCAATAGTGACTCTAGTCGGACGAGTTCATTATTGGCATTGGCTACTATGGTGATCCCGACTTCTTAGGAACCACCGAGTTGGACTCACCCATCGACTATCGATATAGGGTATATGATACCCACATCCAATAGTTTAAGAACCCTCGGCCTTAACCACTTCCTTCATGTTTGGATTTAGTCTACGTTGTGGTTGTCGAGCGGTTTCGCATTATCCTCAAGATATATGCGGTGAGTACAAATTGAGGGGTCGATTCCTTGAGGTCCGCGATTGTCCATCCAAGGGCTCCTTATGCTCCAAGAGAGTAGATATGAGCATACTCTCTTGTTCTTTCTCAAGGTGGGCGTAAATCACCACCGGTATGTCTCATCTTGACCTAAGTATGCATATTTTAAATCGAGGGCAAAGGTTTTAGGTCAAGCTTCTGTGGCTTGAGGTTAGACGGTAGAGGCACTTCATTAGTGTGGGGTAACTTTTCAAATTGAGGCCTCCACCGGTTAACTTCAAGTACCGGTACCGCATCAAGCATGGCACACGTCTCCCTAATTATGTCATCATCAAACTCATGGGAGTGGGCCAAGCACGTCTCTAGAGGATCAGAGGATAAGGTAAGGGGTGTCCTATCTTCCACGAAAGTATCGATCATGTTAATATCGTGGATATCATCATCTTCCTCTACCCGTCTGCCAGTGTTGAAAAAGATATTCATTTCTAATGTCATATTCCCGAAAGACATACTCATGACACCATTCCTGCAATTAATAATTACATTTGAAGTGGCAAGGAATGGGCGACCAAGAATGACGGGAATCTGAGTGCTTGTATTGTTGATGGGTTCGGTATCTAGGATGATGAAATCTACTGGGTAGTAAAATTGATCAACCTGGACCAACACATCCTCAATTATTTCTCTTGGTACACAAACAGAGCGATCAACAAGTTGTAGTGTGGTTAAGGTGGGTTTTAATTCACCTAAACCCAACTGTTTGTATACCGAGTAGGGAATAAGATTAACGCTCGCTCCTAGGTCAAGAAGTGTGTGATCAATTCGATAGTCCCCAATTACACATGATATGGTTGGGCTACCGGGGTCTTTGAATTTTTGCGGCACATTTTGCTTTAGGATGGCACTCACTTTCTCAGTCAGGAAGACTTTCTTTTGAATATTTTACCGTCTTTTGGTCGTACATAAGTCTTTCAAGAATTTGGCATAGGAAGGTATTTGTTTCACGGCATCAAGTAGAGGAATGTTAACCTTCACTTGTTTCAACACCTCTAGAATATCCTGAGAGTTAGAGAGAGGTTTTGGTGCAACCAACCGTTGGAGAAATGGAGCAACCGGCTTTCCTTGAGGTTCCGGTTCTAACTCTGGTGGGGCATGGCTAGATCCATCTTCTTTATCCACTTTCGGGTCCTTAGACTTTTCAGCCCTAACCGGAATGGTTTTGTCAATGATTTTTCCACTCTTAAGAGTGGTGATGGATTTAGCTTGCTCCATTTGATTTGAAGAGCTTGGGTCGCTAATTTCATATTGCGATTTAGGATTGGGAAGAGGTTGAGTGAAGCTCCCTTGTTCCCAATCGCATTTTCACCTTAAGTCCTTGTATTGCTTTTGTAAGGTCTTGAAAGGCCTCAGTAGCATACCCCCGATTGAAAAGCTCTTGCTTTTAAAAATGTTTCAGAACCGGATCCTCTTGAGGTTTCTCTTGAGTTGATTTTGATTTAGGAAACCTTGAGGTGTAGCGGTTTGTCCATTCCTCCAATCGAAGTTTGATGGTTTCTCCAAAGTGATTATATGTGTTAGAGGTGGGCCCACTAAAAGGTCTTTGGTAATTGCTTACGTATTGGATTGCTCATTCAATACCTCTTGAAAGGCGATATAGTTGGGCAATTCTCGTAGTGTGAATGTTGCAACCACAAATACTACAAACAATTTCCTTGGCCTTATCCTTCTTTAATTCCATGGCCTCGAGTTTTCGAGTGAGATTGGCTACCTTGGCGTTAATATCATCATCCTCTTTCGTGAGGTACATTCCACCTTTTTCTTTGGAATGAGTCGGCCTAGGCGTAGTACTCGGCCTAGGGGAGATGTCCCATGTTTGTGTGTTCTCAAGAAGTTTATCAAAGTAGTCCCACACTTCATCGACACCTTTATTCATAAACTCCTCATTACACATTGTCTCAACTAATTGGCGCATGGGAGATGTCACCATCATCATAGAAAAATTCGTGATGCGCCACGTTTCAAAACCATGTTATGGGCATGAACTGACAAGATCTTTGAACCGCTCCCAACATTGGAAGAATGTTTCATCTTCCCTTTGGGCGAAGTTCATGATCGACTTCCTAAGGGTGTTCATCTTATGATATGGAAAAACTTTTAATGAACTCCCTTGTCATGTCATTCCATCTCTAATAGATTGAGGACGTAGTGAATGTAACCACGTCTTGGCTTTCTTTTCAAAGAAAAGGAAAGAGTTTTAACTCGACCGTGTCATCAGACACGTTAGGAAAGTATAGGGTAGTCATGATCTCATCGAACTCTTTCAGATGTAGATATGGATTCTCTGACTCAAGCCCATGAAATTTAGGAAGGAGTTGGATCACCCCTGACTTGATATCCATATGTCCTGCATTCTCATGAAAAACCATGCATGAGGGCGTACTCACCCCCGCCGGTTGTAAGTAATCTCGTAAGGTACGAGGCGGGGGTGCTTGATGCACCTCATTCTCATCCTGGACATCTTCTACCCTAGGTTGGGGTATACGAGGTTGATTTCCAGCCATATCCTCAATTAACTCAGGGGAATTCGAGCGTTGTCTAGTCCTGCGATGGACAGTTAACCCCTCAACTAATCCTCCTTCAGTCAAGAGACGTCGAGTGTTGTCACGAGCCCACTTGGGCATGAAACACTCACAACCCTCAATCAAATTCTAAACCTAATCCTAAGAAGGGAAATAAAAATCTAAAAAGAAAGAGAGGGTTGGAAGGAAGTTACCAAATTGGAGTCTCTAAATTAAGATCTTGCAAAAAGAAACTAAAAGAGATTAGTTCCTAAAAATAGAAATTCTAAAGTTAGAAAATTCTAAGGTGGAAACAAAGTTAGTTTCTAGAAAAGGAAAGTTTCCTAAACCTAGAATTAGAAAGTTCTAAAAATAAAGGAAGAATGAGTTAGTTTCTAAAATTAGAAAGAGTCTCTAAAAAGGAAAATAACTAACCTAGTTTCTAAAAACAAAAGAGGAAGGTTCTAAACCTAAAGTTAGAAAGTTCTGAATTAGAAATCCTAATCCTAAAATAGAAAGTAATATGAGTTTCTAAAAAGGAAATAATTTCTAAAATAAATGAAAGCCTAAAAATAGAAAAGTTCTAAAAATAGAAAGTAGAGAAATTCTAACCTAAAATTAGAAAATCCTAAGAAGAGAAATAGCAGTAAACTAGTTTCTAATTTAGAAAAAGAGAAATTCCTAAGAGAGTATAAAATTTCTAAAACAAAAGAGGAAAGTTCTTAAACTAGAAAGTAAGTTAGTAACAGAAATTCTAAAAATAGAAAGTAGAATTTAGAAAGAGCTTACCGAATTAGAAATTTCTAAAAGGCCTACAAAACAAGAAAGTTAGTTTCTAAACAGAAAGTCTTTAAATAGAAAGTTTCTAAAAATAAAATAGGGAACAAAATTAGATTCTAAAAGAGTTAGAATTAGAAACTTGCTAAAAAGGAATCCTAATCTAGAAATAGCAAGGAAAAGAGAAATTACCAATTTAGAAACCTATCTCAGAATCCTACAAAATAAGAAAGTTGGGTTAGTTTCTAAAAAAAGGAAAACTATCTAAAAGTAGAAAGTTACTTGAGAGAAAATTTCTAAAAATTAAAGGAAAACCTGGAATTGGAAAATTCTAAAAATAAACCCTAAAAATCAGAAAAGTCCTAATCTTAAACTAATCCTAAAACGAGTTAACTTCAGAAAACGTAGCCATTGATCCCTGCAAAACGCGCCAAAAAACTTGTTCACTCCCCAAGTATAGGGTTGTGATGTAGTAAAAACTCGGTAAGACCGAGGTCGAATCCACAGGGATTGAAACCTGTACGTTATCTGAAAATAACCAGATCTAGAACTAGGCTAAGATGAAATCCAAACCAATTGTGATTTGAGGAATAATGGTGAACTAATTATCTAAAACTTAAGAATTCAGAGAGAAGGAAACTAGGGATTCAGAGGATCCACTTGTAGAGATCAGGGAGATGTATGGTCGATTCATGAGCTCAACTGGACTTCGAGTCCCATCTTCATCCAGTTGGAAGATATAACCTGAAAATCAATGTGAACTTCCTTTTGATCTAGTCTTCAAATAGATGAAAGGTAGAAGAATTAGATATGATTCTTTCACAAATCCATGCCTATGAGACAAGGTAAACAACAGAACTCAAACCAAACTACAACCAATCAAAAGACGTATGAATGTTAAGAAGGATTCCGTCATCCAACCATGCCTAGGAGACGATGGTGAACAACAGGGCTTCCTAACCCCATAATCAGAAGAAGGAAAAGGAAAACTCAAGCCATCACAGATCTAATGTAATATCAGTCACACTAAATCATTAAAAACTAAAATCTTCCTTAAAATCAAACCGATCAAAACGAGTTCAACGGGCATAATCCAAGCCGCAGAATCCTCCCATCTCGCTACAAGCTTCACCTCTTAGCCCTAGCTAAGAGGTTTAGCCAACCATGATTGGCTGGATCCCTCAAAAATAATGAAAGGAAAAGAACAAAACAAAGACAAATCTCTCTCTCTCTCTTACTGTCTCTCTCTTCTTTTCAGCCGTGGAATAGATAGCCCTCTCTCTCTCTTCTCCTTCTTTAATAGGCCACCCCAGGTCGTCTCCAGTCCATGAGATGAAATAGGTTGCCTTGCTTTAGTCGGTGTAAAACTTCGTGCGTACGAAGAGAAGATACTCAATTAAGCACAAGTCCTCGCAATATGATTGGTTGTAGGCCAGTTTATGTACACCGTGGATGTCTTCTCAATGCAAAACAAGCTAGGTTGGGTCTTATCCTAACCTCTGTGATGCAGCAAAAATCGGATCTTCACAAGTCCCATATTCCTTGTACTTTATCCGCAAAAATCATGTTTCCTGGGACTTTCTTTGCTGGTCTATACGATGGACGGTTTGGATTGTCAGTTTGGACAATGGATGGGACCCACAATCGTCCGCAAAACGGACACAATCCGTCCGTTACGCAGCCATCAAAACGGCAACTGCCGCTGTGACGTTCGGTGGGTCCCACCTTGACATCTATTGAGAAATCCACCCCGTCCATTTGATAGAGGACGAAGAATCGGTTGGGAATGCTTAATTTCGGGTCGGAATTGTGGTGGCCCACAGATTTTTACACCCACCGTCCGTCCAGAGTTTGAACGGTGGAAATTGGTGATCGAGTGCATGCGGCCAAACATTCAACTAGGTGAGGGTTATGACCCCCATATGAACACAATAGATGGTCCAGATCAGTGAAACATGAGATGGGTGGGGCCCACAAAGCTCCGAAAATTTGATCAGCGTCCGTTAGCTGAAAACGGCAATTGCCGTTTTGGACTCTGCTGCGGACGAATGTGGGAGGCGGTCGCAGTCAGCAACCTTGACCGTTTTAGGTTGGCGTGGTACTCGGCGTATGTGCATATGAAATGTGCACACGCCTCATACACAGGGCCCACCGTGATGTTTATGATTAATCCACTCCGTTCTTCCGGTTTATCATTCAATTTAAACAGTTGAGCCCAACTTTTAAGCATATCCAGATATCTGGTGGGTCCCGGTTTGACGATTCATGGACTGATCAAGCCGTTGGGCCACTTCTATAGGGATCCAGGAGCTAAAACTTGATATGTACGGTTCATTTGTGGTCCTCAGGCCATGTATGAAATTCGGAGCCGATCAGATGGTGGGAACCTTGTGATCTTGCATTCTGGATGTTTTTCAAGCCTGTTTGACGTGAACGACTTGATTTCCTCGAATCTCTGACGTTATAAATCCATCAATCTTGGTCCCCTGGAGTCCGTCCAATTCCTTGGCATCATCGGATCGTTAATTCCATGCATTTAGTATCCTTTTCAGACTGCGCTCATAAGTACACCCTACATTACAAAATCAGTCAAAACCGGGCGTTAAACAGTGTCATGCTCGTAAATTCGAGTAATAATTGGGGTCTGATATGCAATATTTGACCCTCAACACATGGGCTGCATTTGGTATATACAGATAGATTCTAGATGTTTTGAAAGGTATGCATTTTAGGCTTGGTGAGGAAACGTACAAATTTATGATTACAGCTACAAATGGCAACAGTGACTAGTGCATCTTGATTCGCCCTACACGTGCCAATGTAGTAGAAGCATGTGACATGTGCTCATTCCACTACCTACATGCTCTGTTCCAAAGGTCAGGTCGGTCCACTCCGCGTGCATTGAATGTGGACCATCTAGCAGGCCTGTGGTCCATGTGGTGACCGAACTAGTCTGAATTTTGGACGAGGGCATGCATCCATGGTCCGTCGTTGATGAAGTGTTCATATTTCACCATTCTCAGCGGTGGGGGGCAGTGACGTGGTGAGATTTAATTGGTGGAAGTACAAGATTATGGTTTTTCTGTCGAGTACTGAGGGTGGTGAGGATCTTGTGAAGAAAATAATCCAAATTCTTTAATATATTTATGAATATAGAGACATACATATATACATTAAAAGAAGGGAAAAGGTTCTACGCGGTCGAGCTCATGAGAACTTCCCATGAGGTCGAGTTGTGTGGGCCCCACCATGATGCGGATCGAACATCTACCCCATCAGTCAGATGCATCATTCCATGGTGGGCCTAGGGCTTAAAAATCAAGGCAATCTGTGACTTGTGTGGACCACACCACATACAAAAGTTGAGAGGGGTTTCCCTCCATTAAAACATTCATAATCATTTGTTGGGCCCTCCGAGATATGGTTCAAAAATCCAGCCCATCCATTATGTGTGTCCCGCTTGGATCAGGGGTCAGACCAAGTTTCAAACGCATCCAAATTTCAGGTGGGTCCCAAAAGTGCCTTTATATGTTTTAGGCATGTCTTCACATGATTTTATATGGTATGGCCCACCTGAGTTCAGTATACCACTGATTTTCTAGGTATCCCATAATTTAAAGGGGACCCATCAAATACACGATGTTGATGTTCGACATACATCATGGCGGGGCCCACACAGCTTGACCTCATGGGAAGTTCTCATGAGCTCGATCGCATAGAATCATTTCCCTTACTTGTATAAGTAGTTATGTTATACTTATGCGAACTTCCCCTGAGGTGAGGTCGAGCTGTGTGGGGCCCACAATTATGAGTGTCAAAATCAACACCATGTATTTGATGGGTCCCCTTTAAATGATGGGATATCCCAAAAATCAACCGTATAAGTAACTCCGGTGGGGCATACCGTCTAAAATAATGTGAAGACATGCCTAAAACATATAAAATACTTGGTGGGGCCTACCTAAAATTTGGATGCATCTGAAACTTGGTCTGACCCCTCGTACAAGTGGGACACACATAATGGATGGGCTGGATTTGTAAACCATACCTTGGTGGGCCCAACAAATGATTATGAATGTTTTAATGGGAGGATAACCCCTCTCAACTTTTGTATGTGGTGTGGCCCACACAAGTCATGGGTTAACTTGATTTTTAAGCACGAGGCCCACCCTGGAATGTTGTATTTGACTGATGGGGTATATGTTCGTCACACATCACGGTGGGGCCTGCACAGCTCAACCTCACGAGAAGTTCCCATGAGCTCAACCGCATAAAACTATTTCCCAGCAAGTAATTACTTCACGTCCCTCTTTTATTAGGGTTCTCTCTTCCTCACAATTGTATTTATATTATAACTCTTATATTTTCTTTCAAAATGCATATATATAATATTCTATTAGGATTCTCTCTCTTACCTTATTTTTCACATGGTATCAGAGCCATCTATGCTCCTATAACGCTTCTCTGCTCCCGTAATGCTATCAACCACATCTTTCTGTTCTATCACACCTTTGTTTGAAACCCTATTTCTGCATAAAACAAAAAAAAAATGAGGTATTTACTTCAGTTCAAGACTCATTGCGTGCATTACTAATCGGTGCACACTCAAATTCTAACATCGGTCCGACGACCATCTCACGGGCTCTACTCCATTGAGAGCAGCCTCTACTACCTGTTCGAAGGAAGCACTGCAAACCCAAGACAATGGTCTTTCTGGTAATGCTCTTGTGCACATTAAGGGCGTGTTTGATTTTCGGTGAAATGGTAAATCGTGTGTAAAAAAGTGATGATTATTTCCCCATGAATTCACAGCATCCTGATATGACTGCTTACTTTTTGACACAAAAATCAAGAATATTATAAAATATCTGTGGGTCCCATTGTGATGCATTTCGCTTATCCACACCGTTCATCCATTATTACATTTGAATTCATAGCATGAGTAAAAAACTCAAGTGGACCACGTCATACAAAAAAGAGAATCGAATACGTACCGTTAAAAACTTCGTAGGGCCACTGTTTCTTTTGGCGTGGGCCATTTGAGTGTTAGATCTGCTTCATTTTTTGTCTCATGCTCCAAAATATTGTAATAAAATAGACTGACGGAATGGATATATCATACCATTACCTTGCAGTAAATAAATTAAAATTACATCCGTTAAACCAATTCACTAGCACAAACTCCTATGAGTTTTCAAACGCAGGAAATCGTAATAATCACTGTTTCCCTTGCATTTCCCATTTCTCTGAAAAACAAACAGGCCCTAAAGGGAATTGTGCTTCTTGTTTTTTTTTGGTACTCTGAAGGGACAATTTGGTTAGTGCTCTACAAAACTATCATTTTCTAGCTTTTTTCTAACTCATTTTAGGTTGATGGCTTAAATCGTCTATATAACTCATGGCTATATCGTTGAAATAATAAAAAAGCCCAGAAGCAATCTATCTATTTGGAAAAAATTCAAAAGCAGCTAATATTATTCTCAAAAGGCTCTTTAAACTACTTGAGCAACTGAATGCATCTAAGGATGTCTCTCATTCAAGTATTGCTTTCTCTGCATTTTTTGCTCGAAGGCTTCCATATATATATATATATATATATATATATATATATATATATATATATATAAAAACTGTGGTGCCATTAATCATATGATATGGAGATCAGAAAACCTACCTTCTATAACCTTCATAGAAGAAAATAAGCCGATTCCATTGTTGATGGGGTCATCAAACTTAGTTCATGGAATTGGCAAAACCAATCTATCTTTCGATATTAATTTGTCAGGAGTTCTTTGTGTTCCTACCTTTCATCCAACCTGTCATCTGTTAGCAAATTAACTAAAACTCTTAACTCTTCTATCACATTTTTTTCTAAAATATTACGTCTTTAAAGACTTGACCACAAGAAAAGAGATTGGTAAAGGAGAAGAAGCATAGAGGCTCTACTTATTAATTTAGGATACAATAGCTTAATTAAGGAAAAAAAATTAGTGACATAAATAAATATCAGATTTGACATTGAAAGCTGGGACATCCATCAGATAGAGCGTTACATCATCTGTGTCCATTTATTATTTCTTCCTTTAATAAATGTATGATTTGCTATTATGCTAAACAAACCAAAGTATATTTTTAGCACAGTACAAATTAACTTTTGCGATACCCCTTTGAGTTTGATTCATTTAGATATTTGGAGCCCTGTACTGGTTGACTCTTTATTTGGCTTTAAATACTTTATAAGATTTATTGATGACTTTTGAAGATTACTATGGATTTATATATTAAAATATATTGAAGAATCTAGTAGAAGATCAAGTTTCATAAAGTTTAAGCATCAAATCTACTTCAAAGTTCAGTCATTTAAGGTATTAGGAACCTTAGAAATACCTTAGGTTTAGGTACTTTCAAATTTTACTTTAAATGGGTTTTTATGCTTATAGTTGGCTAAGGTTTGACTAGTCTAAGTTGTGGCTCGACTAGTCTAAAAATTTTTCGACTAGTCCTAGTACAAATTAATGTAAAACAGATTTTTTGTTATACTTTTGACCAGTCGAGGAAGCTGCTCGAGTCGTCGAAGGTGGGCATTCGACTAGTCGAGGGTTGCTCGACTCGAAATCCAGCAACTAAATCAGTTCGAATTTCTTGCTCCCTCGACCAGTCAAACAGGGCTTTCGACCAATCGAGCAGGGCCTTCGATCAGTAAAAGATTTGTTTTATCTTATCGCGCTCAAAATTAAAAATTGTATTGGTTCTCGACGAGTCGAAGATTGTCTTAGACGGGTCGAAGCAACAACTTCTTTACCTATAAATTGAGGCTTTCTCTCAATCCGAAAATACAATTCAAGTCTATCAAATCCTTCTACAAGAGAGAGAGAGAGAGAGAGAGAGAGAGAGAGAGAGAGAAGTCTCTGTTATGCTCAAGTTATTGCACGGTATTTATTAAATATGTTTAATAGCTTTTGTTTAATTCTTTGATCTCTTATTCTGTCAATTTCATTTTATAAAGAAAGTAAATATTATTCTTTTGAGATCTTAAAGGAATTCAAACAAGTAGTCATTGGTTTGAATCTATTTAAAATCAATCTAGAACCTTGAACCCTTGTCTATATGACTGAACATTGAACGATCTACATTTAAGAAAAGTGGTTATATGAATACATCGACAGATATGTCTTCAAAGGAAAAGATAACTATATTTTTTTATATTTTGATTTTATTGAGATAGCCAGAAAATCTCATTTGGTTTTCCTAAGATAGCCAGAAAATCTCAATGAAGAATTTCTTGTTTGTGATAGCCTGATAAAATCACAACTGTATCAGGTTTTAAGGTGTTCCTGTAAAAATCTCATTTATAGTGAAAGTCAATATCACGTGGATAGTGATTATTGGGAGTGGAGTAAGTGTGTCTATTTAAAAATAGTTGTTAACACACCAAACCACTATAATTCTTGGTGTCGTGGTAAGTGTCTTTTATGTTTATGTTTATATAGTGAATGGTTGTAATATTTTAAAGTTAAAGTGGTGAATGCTTGTAATAAGTTTAGTTTTTATTGACTCTTGCTTGGTTTGAGATTTTGATTCTTACAAGGTTCGTGAATAAGGTTGTTCTGCCTAAACTTGTTTGAGTGAAGGTTGTCATACGAACCAGTTTGAATCAACGTTTCAATACTAATGTGATTGAGATCTCTGATTTATTTATTATTTCTACACTTTATTTTTATTTGGCATAATTCTATTCACCTTAAGCTCTCCTTTTTCATAAACCAAAACTAATGATCATTCAAAACTCAAGTAGGTCATACTATAAGAAACAATTAGGATGAAACACCAACCATAAGTTTTGTACAGGACCCAATGGGCCGGGTGTTTATATATCATCAAATCAATTCACCTTAAGTTTTGTATAAGACCCAACTTGGTGTTTATATACCATCCAATTCAATCACATGATGTGCTTCATTAGAATGAAAGAATTACCCCCAAAAAATATGGTATTCCAAAGTTGACGCCTCGTCTGATTTTTTCTCATTCTAGGCTTTAGGATTTCACAATCCTTCTTCATATGCCTTTGTCTTCCATAGTTTCAATACTTCATCTTCCCTTTACCTTAGACTTGGATCATGATCGCGAGTTTCTATTCTCTCACTTAGAATTCCTTCCCTTAGCTACCAACACATCCATAGATGACCCCACGCTGTTGTCCTTCTTCCTTAACATCTTAGACTGAATGGATGAGATAATAGTCTTGACATTAATAATCTCTCTACCATTGTACATAGTGTCTACGAAGCTATTGTAAGACTCTGGAAGAGAGTTCAACATAATTAGGGCTTGATCTTCCTCACATATCTTCACCTCCATACTCGTGAATTTATAAAATATTTGATTAAACGCATTGATGTAATCATTAAGATCCAACCCTATATCATCTTCAGATTATAGAATTGCTTTATCAAATACAGACGATTTGACAACAATTTTGTCATGGACAAGATATATAACTTCTTCCAAAGTCACAAGGACATCGTATAGGACGTCATCCGCTAAACGTAGTTGGATTGAGGTTTTTGCCATCTCATCCAATTCTTCCCACTTTTCATCGCTCATAAACGCTGTACGCTTCTCTGCAACAAGAAGTGTATCTTGTAGTCCTTGTTGAACTAGAAGACCTCTCATATTCACTTTTCATAATTTGAAGTTATTTTTTATGATGAACTTATATGTTTCATCCTTCATATTTGATGCCTTACTCATCATGTCTCAAATTTAAATTCAAATCTCCAACATTAGCTCTGATACCAATTGTTGGGGGACTACGGAAGAAAAATTCCACATTTGGATCACGCGACAATAAGCAAATGCAAACAAAGCATGCACAAGATACAAGCTTTTTGTGGAAAACCCCTTGCAGGAAAAAAAAAAAAAAAAAAAAAAAAACCACAGCATAAAGCAAGAATGATTACTATGAAAATGAAAAAGTATAAGAGATTGATGAACTTACAATTCAGAAAATCCTTATTTTCTCATCTTAAAACCCAAAAAGCATTTAAGCCCTAATTGTTTTATCATAATCCCATAATTACACCCATATATATAGCATAACACTCGAAATAGAAAATTAACTGTGTAATTACACAAAATTGTGTGCGTCGTCGATCTAAACATCGATCGATCGACGTCGATTGAGCACCACATGTTTTATTGCTCGAACATGCTCAAAAGTGTCCAGAGAGTTTATCGTCAATTGATTGGCATAATCATTCGATTGATCGACACTGTCCAAAATTATGTAGAGATCAATTTATATAATTTGGGGCTTACTCGACAGATTGACCAAGGTCGATCAAACCCATATTTCATATATAGATTAAAGACACCTGACAACACTTCAAGCCTCAAATGTGCACCCATACACATAGCCATTAGTGTGTAGGGTATCCACTAATGATTTAAATTTTTTTTTTAAATGTTGTAAGCGCCATGTCCATGTGTGAGTTAGTGTTGTGTATTAACCTTCAATCTATCACACACTTTGCCAAAGTATCAAAGTTTTTCTCTTCAACTTCCCAATTATTTTGATGCATTTTGCCTTTGGAGCCCACAATGGTGCATGTGTGCCATGCAATCCACACATAGGTGTGCTCCTCCATGATGGCAGGATGCTTACAAAGAAGCTCCAATCAATAGGTGGGCCATGCCATAGAAAATAATGGACAACCACTCAAAAACCTCCAAATGCATTTGGTGGCCCACATGATAGTTGGATTAGCCTGAACTTTGAGTGTCACAATTTCATAATTGGACAACTTTGTTGGATGGGTCCAATAATATAGTGCATGCACCACTGTAGCCCATCATGCAAAGTGCAATAGAATTAGCTTATCCTAAACCTTATAAAGGAACCATCTTCTTTTCGAAGACATGCATTAAAATGATACTACAAACTAAACAGTGTAAATATAACATATATTGATGAAATTACATCAAAGCGCAACTAATTAATAAAGAAAAGTACTTTACAAGTCTGGACAAAGAGCTGTGAGAGAGCATGGCATAAGATTGTAAAACCTGTTTACTTCCAACCACTGAGGTAATGATAATTATTACTCATTCATTATACATTACACCACTTTTCATTATATATTACACTACCGTAGAACTTGTCAAAATAAATAGGTCCTAAAAATAATAATTTTCAATTCCCACCTCTTAAGTGATTTTTTTATAGCTGAAATTGCTTTGACTGATTAAGATTGTCCACTAGGTTCAGTGCATATTTAATGAGCAATAATGCAAACATCACATCAATATCATGAATATGAACCATATAATGAATGTTCTTTAATACGAACGGCCAAGATCATTTACACAAAATAAGTCCAATAAACAATTGCTCCATCTATTTGTTACGGCCCACCACGGATTTAACTATCCCATCCATGGCTTTGCAACATATGGCAGTACAAAATAAGGTCAAATCATGGATTGATTGGATAATCCAACCAACGTTAGTTTTTGTATTAGCCTTTAAAATGTGTTCTAATTTAAATTGATTGATTGGATTGTTCAAGTGAACTAATTCAGCTAGGCCCACTATAACTAACAATGCTCCAACTATAACATTACTGGTCTTTTTTTTCTTTTTCTTTTTTAAATATATCTTCATATGCACGAGAAGATAAGTAGAGCACATGCATCTCAAAGTATGACCGGTCACTTCTTCGCTGTATGCATAGAAAGGACATGGGTTACGGGACGCGGATTGCGTCCTACCCCGCCCGGACGGTAATCCGTCCGGGTAGGGCTCCGTGAGGCCCACCGTGATGTAAATGTTTTATCTACGCAGTTTATCTCTTTTCTCAGATCATTTTAAGATGTGATCCAAAAATTGAGGTAGGTCCACCGCTCCAATGAGCCACAAAGTGGGGATTGAAAGTCCACCATTAAAAAGTTCTTAGGAACTGGAGAAGTTTCGGATGAAGCTTATATTTGTGTTTTCTTCATCCACGTCTACATGAACTTATTAATAGGTTGGATGGTAAAAAAAACATTACAGTGGCCCTTAGCAAGGCTTTAACGGTGGGTGTCTTTATCACTGCGTATTCCTTTGGTGTGGTCCACTGGAAGTGTGTACCTACCTCGTTTTTAGGTTGATTACTTAAAACGGTCTGATAGAAGCAATGAACGGCTTGGATAAAATACTTATATCACAATGGCCCCATAGAGCTCTGGCCAGACGGATTATCCCCCGGGCGGGGGTAGGACGCAATCCGCATCCCTGATCACGTGTAGCTGGCTCGGTGCAGTTCTAACGAAAGAGCACCCAGTCCCTAGCTGGGAACGGGCAGGAGCTTTGAGTGGCCACCGTGATGTATGGGTCTTATCTACATCGTCCATACATTTTTTCCTATTATTTTAGGGTATATAATAAAAAATGAGGTAGATCCAAGTCTCAAGTGGACCACACCACATGAAGCATATGTTTATTTAACATCTACCCTATTCATAAAGTTACATAGACGGATAGATCTGGATGAAGATAAAACGCAAATATCAGCTCCATCCAGAACTTACGTGGCCCGAAGTTTTTAACGTTGAGATTTTAATCCCTATTTTGTAGTCCACTGGAGCCTTGGATCTACCACATTTTTGGGTTTACTCCTTAAAATGATGCCAAAAAAGTAGATGGACGATCTGGATAAGAAACATACATCAAGGTTGTAACCCAAAGCTCTTGCCCGTTCCCAACTGGAGATGGCGGGGGTAGGACGCAATCCGCGTTCGTGTGTGAGGCACGAGATCTATGCTAGGATTCCATGCAAAAGCCTTCCGCACGAATTTCCTCTCCAGGAACGTGGGTGGGCCCCACCTTAATGTTTGTGAGAAATCCACCCTATTTAACTGTTTTGTGATATAATTTTAGCACATTAAGGGCCTGTTTGGCCAGGCAGATCCCACAGTATTAGGAGGGATGGGATTGGCAATATCTTGGGATAGGCATGACGTGCCAAACAGACCCAGTGAACTTGTCCTAGGATATGAGCAATCCCATGGATCAGACAATCCACTGACATCACCATCAATACCTTAAAATTGATCCTATCCCTTGGTTGGATGGATTGGAAGGTAAAATCCTAGGAAATGCACGGCATGCCAAACAGACCCAGTGAACTTGTCCCGGGATATAAGCAATCCCATGGATCTTAAAACAATCCACTGACACCACCATCATTACCTTAAAATTGATCCCATCCCTCCTAATACCATGGGATCTACCCGGCCAAACGGGCCCTAAGCCAAAAATGATTTCAATCTAATACGCAAGTTAGCCGCAAACGTGAGGATTGGATGTCCACAGTTGAAATATTTGTGGGGCCACAGAAGATTTTAATCCGGATAGTATTTGTGTTTTCGGTTCATCAAATAGGAACGACGTTATGAATGGTATGGATGGCCTGTAAACATTACTCTCAACCTCAGGAGGGTTTCAATATTTCTCCACCCAACTTTTCCTTTCAGCCCACTTGAGTCTTATATCCGACCTGATGTTTTTTCTTCAGCATTAAAATTAACTCAAAAACCGGATATACGGGTGGATTTCTCACGAACGTGACGGTGGCCGCACCTAAGTTTACAGCGCAGGAACTGCAAAGGCTCCAGCAACGTATCCGCGTCCTCAGATCGGACGCGAATTTAGCCAGGTGGGCCCACCTCGATGTTTTTAAGAAATCTACCCTGTCCATCCTAATTTAGAGCTCAATTTAAGATATAACACCAAAAATTAAGTGTATCCAACACTCAAATGGGCTACACGAGAGGAAACAGTGAACATTAAGTAAGAACCATTGAAGCTTTCTCATGACCATAAAACTTTTGTATCAGGCTATATTTTTTATGTTTTCTCTTCACGCATTAGGAATGACTTTATAAACGGTTTGGATATCATATAAACATTAAGGTAGAGCCTAGGAAAGTCTCAACGGTAGGAATTTCTTTCCCCAATTTCCCTTCTCGTGTGACCCACTTGAGTTTTGTATCCACCTAATTTTTAATTGCATACTCTAAATTGAGCTCTCAAAACTGATGGACGGAATGGATTTGTCACATTCATCGCAGTAGGCCCCACCCACCATCCTTGCACAGGAACTTCCTGCCAAAGGCTTTCGCATGAAATCCGCGTCCCCTCAGATCGTAAACGGATTGGCTACTCCCCGGACACCAGCCAATAGCTGTCGGTTGATGCTTTGTGGGCCCCACCATGATGTATGTATTTCATTCATTTCGTCCATATGTTTTAATACAACGTTTTACGGTATGAGTACAAAAACGAGATATATCCAAATATCAAGTGGACCACATCCACATTATAGGAAATAGTGTTGAATGAGAGTCTACCATTAAAAACATTTCGGGGGCCATAAAAGTTTTGGATCGAGCCTGCATGACCTAATCAACAGATTGGATGTCAAATAAGCAGTCTAGTGGGCCTTGGGAGTATTTTAATGGTGGATATCCAATCACTATTGTTTTCATGTGGTGTTGTCCACATGAGATTTATATCCCTCTCATATGTGGTATCAAGTCATAAAATGATATGTAAAAATGGATTAACGGAATGGAGGAAACACATACATGATGGTGGGGCCCACAGAGCACTGACCACCAGCCACGGAGCTGTGGCAGGGGAGTAGCCAATCCGTTTCCCCTCAGATCTACATAAAAAGGGTAAATTTGTAATTTTGATAAGAGAATCTTTACTTTTTCACTGTCGGTCTTTGTCTTGATAGGCCACGTGGCAGATACTTGCACAAAAGTGTATTTTCAGTATTAATTTTTTTTTAAAATATTATTTTAATCCCTCTACTCTTAAATATTTTTTGTGGCTGTAGATAATTGGATATAAGATGCGCTCCTTAAATGGAGAGAGAGATCAAGAATAATTTCATGGTTGAGGAGGCATAGGCTTTTAAAAAAAAAAAAAAAAAACTTAACGGCAACCCTATAACCTGTTATGTGGGACCCATTGCAATGTCCTTGTGAAATCCATTCTATTCATCAATTTTACCACCTCATGGTATTCAAAAATAAAGAAGATCAAAAATTCAAGTGGACCACACCATAGGAACCACTAGAGATGGAAATACCCATTTGGCCATATTTACTTGAGGCCTGCTGTGGTATATATATACCATCCAAACCATTCATAAAGAAACCCCACCTGGTTAAAAGGGTTTATAAATATTTGTCTGATCTAATAGATGGTGAAGTCTACAGTGTTTGGACTGAAGCGGAATTATGAAAGTGCTATGAATGACACCTCCACAGTGTAAGGCCAGGGTCAGCTTTTCCGATCAGAACTGTCTTCGTATGGGCCCATCTCAGATGGTCAATGGTCTACCCGTCTGTAAGACATGGAATCTATGACATGATGGCCTGCACACAAATAGTCCGTGTGGTTGGTCCAGACCACATAAAAGCATATTAGCATATGATATTAAACCAGAAAAGGCCCATCGAATGAACGGGTAGGATTATCCAGTCCTTGTGATTTCTTAAACATGACTCAATTTATGGTGGGTCCACTAGGCGTGTAATATAGATCATCAGAATCTTTTGCCACATGTCCTATTCTTGTGCTGTGGAATGGTTAGAAAACCCAACAAACGAATTAGGGTTGGCATTTGGTTGGGCTTGGGTTTGGGCCGGGCTAGGCTTAGCCCATCCTAGCATGACGCTCTGACCAAGCGGTGCACACGGTTCGGAACCGGAACCGGAACTGAACCATTCATAACGGTTCCAAGAAAATCGGAATCAGACCGTAAAAATTGGTTCAGTTCTACAATTCTGGGCTTTTATAATCTAGCCCAATTGTTTTTTTTTTTTTTGTTTTTTTTTGTTATAATCCAGCCCATGTCTATTCATGTTGTGATCCATTTAATGAATGGTATAGATGTTATATAAGTTGTGTAAAAAGACATTTACAGAAACAATCAAAGGGCATATTGTAAACCATAAATCGTGAGTCAAACAGACAACTAAAATATATTGTAAACTCATAAAATAGCTTCAAGATAAGTCCAATTAAGCATGATAATAGCATGATAATCACTGTCCAATTCCAGGTTTGGTTCCAAATTCGGTTCTATGGTCTGGTTCCAGGTTCGGTTCCAAATTCAGTTCTACGATTTATTTCCAGGTTTGGTTCCAAGTTCGGTTCTACGATCCTATTCACGGTCCGATTTAGTTCTACATAACCCTAAACCAAGAACCAAACCGAACAAACCGGTTCTTTGATTTTCAAAAAAGGAACTAGAACCGGTGCACTTCAGAACCAGACCAAACCATCGATTCCAATCCGGTTTACCAGTTTTACCGGTTCCATGTGCACCCCTACTTTGACCCCCAAATAGGGGTGCAACCAAGGCAGGTTGGGCTATCCAGAGGGTCAACCCAAGCCCAACCCAAGGTGATCAAACCAAACCCAGCCCAAATTCCTTTGTACCCAACCCAAAACCACCTTGCCCCGTCACCCGACCCAATTACCAGACCTAAATTTCCACAATCTGAACCCAAATCGATTTCACATCGGGTGGGAGTTTTCCAACCCTAACCCGACCCAAGGACCCTGGCAACCTGATCCAACTGAACCAAACTCAAGTTAGGTCAATTGGGTTCGGGTTAACCCAAAGCCAAGTAGCAGCCCAACGCCCATGGCTCAAGCTGGGTGCGTGCCCGGAATGGGCCTAGAATGGCAGGCCGAAGCCCAACTAACCAATTGGTTGGGCCTGGGTGGGTGCTGAGTCAGCCCACCTGAAAAATGATCAATATCTTTTGGCGGATGTTCCTAATCCCTTCCTTGATCAGGTGGCCATAAAAGATTATGAGTGGGCCCAGAGCCGGTTCCTCCCAATCTCCCACTATCAATTTATGATGGGCGGGAATCCCAACACATTTGATTTGAATTCAAATTCCCAGTAGAAACGATATTGAACGATTGTTATGACTGAGATATCCGCAAATGCGAGTTTGAAAGTCCGTAGGGATTCCCGCCCACTGTCCCCCACTTACCTTGAGTACCCTGTAGCACTCAACTGCATGACAAGCCACGTGTATGGAAGATCGGCAATTCATCAGGTCCAGCATCCCGAGATCCTGGCCCAGAAAAAAGAATCAGGTGGGCCACACCTGTATCCTGGATGTGAAAAATATACAGCTGCAGAAAATGACCAACGGTTCATATTCAACATACACATGTGGCCTACCTGATGAGCGGACCAGCCTCATTTTCAGTGTAGAACATCCAGATAGTGTAACCTACGTGATCAATGGCCCAGATATCAAACATGTGTACCATGTTGGTGTGTGTGCCGTGAATCGCTTCTGTCCGTCTAACAAAGGGCCTTGATTGTTTCAACTCCTGTGGCCGGATATAGACAATGTTTGGTGTAAATGTCAGGTTCCACCCATGGCATATGAGAATCCACCACAAATCTCTGTAATACATCAGAAATGTTGTCCCATCACATGCATGAAATAGGTAAAATACAAGTCATGCTACAGGTAAGGCATTTCCTATGTTTGGAAAGGGGTTAATATCACTTGTATAACAATGGATATGGTGACTGAGCTGATTAGGTACGCCCCAGCCCACACAAGACGGTGCGGCCCTTACGATGGGGCCTACCTTGATGTTTTTATTTTATATCCACACCATCCATCCGTTTTGTCAGATCATTTTAGTATTTAAACCCAAAAATGAAGGAAATCCAAATCTCAGGTGGACCATACTATAAGAAACAGTTTTGATTGAACGTTCTACCAATAAAACTTGCCAGGGCCCACAATAATGTTTTAGTAATGTTTATTTTCCATCCAACCTGTTGATAACATCATGCAAACTTGGATGAAGGAGAAAACCAAATATTAGCTTGATCGAAAACTTTTGTGGCCCACAGAAAGTTTTAATGGCCAACCATTATGGTTTCCTAGAGTATGGTCCACATGAGATTTGGATTTGCTTCATTTTCGGTCTATAGCTAAAATGATTTGGAAAAACGGATGAACGGCGTGGATATAGAATACGTACGTCCAGGTCCAGAGTAAGGGCCCACCGTCTTGGGAGAGGCCCAGGCTGCACCTAATCCGTTCCCATGGTGAGTACCGTAGACTCCAGCAGTGTGGGACCCATCGTGATTCGTGAGTGCCATCCAATCTATAACTCAGGTGGGCCATGGCACACCTAAATTCCAGCCATTTCAAAATTAGGTGGGCCATAGAGAGTATGGAGATTTTAGGCATGATTTCAAAATTAGGTGGGCCATAGAGAGTATGGAGATTTTAGGGATGATTATAAATTGCTCTTTGTGGTGTCTCCCATCTTAATTTGGGAGGTACAATCATCATGAGCAGGCGCACTAGACGCATGGTCGGGATTTCATACACATATCATGGGTGGGCCCCACAGAGCTCAAACGATTGACAGTTGCCACACGTACGAACATGTGTCACCCATATGGCCAATGTGTCATGTGCATGCCACATTCGACGGTACAAAATCTGGGTCCCACTTTGATGATCATCTGGTGCAAAAATCAGGACGATCCACTGATTAAAGTGGGCCATGCTTGATAAAAAATGGAGACCAAATATTACATACGTCTGTTGATGATGATTGATGTGGCCCACCGGATAAATAGATTGACAGGAGCAGATTAGTGCGGCCTGCCTCACCCAAGACCTCTTGTGGGGCCCACCTAGATTCATGGATTTTACATCCACGCTGTCTATACGTTTTTCCAGATCATTTTAGACCATGAGCCAAAAAATAAAACAGATTCAAATTTCAGGTGGACTATACCGTGGGAAACAGTTTTAATTAAATGTTTATTAAAAAAAATTCTAAGGCTCGTTGTAATGTTTATTTGCGATCCAACCTGCTCATAAACTCACATAAACCTGAAAACAAATATGAGTTTGATCTAAGACTCTTGGCCCACAATAAGATTTTAATGGCCAATCACTACTGTTTC
Organism: Magnolia changhungtana; assembly: GCA_030180095.1. Taxonomy (NCBI): domain Eukaryota; kingdom Viridiplantae; phylum Streptophyta; class Magnoliopsida; order Magnoliales; family Magnoliaceae; genus Magnolia; species Magnolia changhungtana. The sequence goes on along the minus strand of JASAUF010000411.1, from coordinate 13,302,019 downwards.
CTATGGTATAGTCTAATTACTTTATTTTTCAGTTCATGCCCCAAATGATAAATAAAAAAAAATAAAAAATAGATGTACAGAATATACGTGGAATGCATACGTGAAGGTAGGCTCAATGTTAAGGACCGTACTACCTTGGTTGAAGTTGGGGCCACACCTAATCAATTTCCCATATGAATGTGGCACGTGGCTGCATTCCACATATGATGGTTGAAATGCATCCTAACTCAGAGGCTGGGGGATTGGGTGGTGAGAACCAGGCGGTTGGTGGCGAAATTACGTGGCCAGATTTGATTGGTGGGATGTATGGGGGAGCTTCGGCCTCAGTGGATTCCTTTCCTCTATTTTGGCAGCTTGGCAAGTTACCCCATCACCAACAAGGTAATTGGTGTCAAGCCCCACTATGATATATGTGTTTTCTTCAACGACACTCATCCAGTTTTTCAACTTGTTTTAAAATTGAGGTGTGTTGATGTCGATTTATGGAACGTCTTCCTTGACTTCCATCCCCTACACAAAACAAATAAACTGAACGAAGACTCTGGTTCTAACCCGGGGGACCTCCGATGATTAAGTCAGTTCCATAGATTTTGAGAGAAGGGGTCTTAGGGATTTGTGTTCCCGTACCTTTCAAGAGGATGGAGGTCCTTTATTTATATATACGAGAGGATTCCATTGTGTGAGGATTCTCCTCCCCGTATCGTGGAGATTTGATTTTGGATTTGATTTTGCCCGCTTTTGGTCTCTATCCGATCCCGTGATCTTCGGGATCAGAGATCTTTTTGCGAGATATTCGAGATGGCATTTCGTTTTACGCCATCTTTCCTTCATTCGGCTCAGCCGGCTCTGATCCAATTAAATGATGCGGCTTTATGAGATAAGGTCTCAGAACCCTGGCCGACACATGCCCAGGCTGCTAGCTAGTCACCCGAGCCAACTTAATTTGTCTCGCTTTCTTTGGTTTATAACCTTGCCTCGGATTCAACGCATGTTTCGGCGACTCGAGGCGCCAAGTCCGAGTCTCCGGACTTGGCGTACTTTTGTCCCCAACAGTAAGCCCCCCTACTCCGTGTGTCTCCTTTGGCACTACGGAGTAGCGAGCTTTTGAGTAGGTTCGCAACCAAGTCCGAGATATTAATTAGGCATTTAATGCATTTTGCGTCGTCTTTGATAAGAGACGGTTCATTTCCTGACACCGCGTGCACTGACAGCCGTCAAAACGTTCCCCCCCGCCAATGAGTGTTGGACACGTAGCAAAAGGCGTTATCGTCGTCAGTCGGCGTGCTCCACGTGTTGAGCGGGGGAGTCGATGCAGGCGTCGAATCATTTCCTCATTAATTGCTCTTGCCACGTGGCGATTTTATAAAAGGATGGAAGGTCCCGCATTTCGAATTTCTACTGCTACTCCTCCCGCTCTTCATTCCTTTTGGAGCTCAATTCTCTTTTTCTTCCCTTTTTCCTTTCTTGACTGTCAGCGGCTCCTTCCGCCATTTTCGCTTTCCTTCCTCCGTCCGGTGAGTTCTTCCCTCCTCTTTAGTTATCGGTAATGGCAGCGCGAGGTCTCAAAGTCCCTGGGAGGGAACTTCCGGAGACGAAGGCGAAGCGCAATGTTTTTGGAACATTGCGGAATCGCCTTCTTTACTGATGGAGATAGCAGTTGATGCGAATGCCACTTTCCTCTCTAAGAGAACCACCGGAGCTCCGGCGGAACGCCCTGCTTCTGCTGGCCCTTCTCGTGACGGGTCGTCCCTGATAACCCGCCAGGGAGGCCCAATCCTCCAATGGATTTGGAAGAAGAAGAAGAGGAAGAAGATGAAACGTTGATCGCCGAGGGAACCTCTAGGTCGGCTCTCGTTGATAAGTCAACGCAGGCCGAGTCCGAAGGAGAAGAGTCAGGGGATGAACTAAGCGGCCCGGTCCCTTCAGTTTTGACCGAGGCGGATTTAGATAGGATCCGAATCGAGTATCACATCCCTGATTCGGTTATCACTTATCTTCCCCGTCCGAATGATTTACCGGACCATCCTCCTACTGGAGCGGTCGCGATCTTCCAAGTCTCGATGCAATGTGGCTTACGTCTGCCCCTTCAGCCCATTATCCGAAGCATTTAATCTCGTATTCGAATTGCTCCTGGACAAATAGTTCCGAATGGGTGGAAGAACTTATTCAGATGTGCGGTGTTGTGGGCTGACTTAGAACAGCCACCACTGACAGTTGATGAATTCCTCTACTTGTATCAAGTGCGCATAAATCCAAACTATCCTGGCTTTTATGTCTTCGCTGCTTAGCGGGGCAGAGGCGGCTCCTTGATAACCGACCCTCCTACTTCCAACAAACATTGGAGAGAGCGTTGGTTTTGGGCCTGTGGTCGCTGGGAAACGGCTGAATCCGGGTTCTACGAGGCTTGCGTACCTCGGACTTTTCAGAAAGTAGTTGACTCGGTCATCTCTCTTTTGCCCTTTTTGTTTTCATAATGCTTTGAGTCTGATGGACTTATGTTTGACAGATATCCCGAAGAAGCGGCAGAAGCTTGGATCCAGTGCTTTAGCTCGGATTAAAGAGTTGAGGACGTTGGATCCGGCAGATTGGTCCTGAAAAGTGCTCTTACAGCCAGAGCGTCTTCATCTTGCAGGTTTAGACTTGGCCGTTACAGGTAATTGATGATGTATCTTCATATGTTCTCTAAACCTTATCTGATCTACTTCGTCTTTTTTCAGACTTGGCCGAAGCTCGACCCCATCTTAGGACCGTTCCTAAGTCGGTCCCCTCAGAGATGACCGGAGCTCGGCCTCCCCTTAGGGCGGTTTCGAAGATAAAGGCTCCCCCGCGATCAGTTTTTCTGTCCGAGCCTCAGCCATTAAAGAAACAGAGAGTGGTGCGGAAGGAGAAGGAACCTGCAGGTTCTTCTGCCCCTACTGTGGTCGTGCTCTCTGACCCGGAGGAGAGGCCGGAAGTGAGGGAGACTGAAGCCGTGGAGCCTCAGATGGCATCTGACTTGGGACATGTTGCAACGGATATTCCGAGGCAGGGGGAGGAGACGAGGGCTGCATCCTCCAGAGGGGAGGCGAGGTAAGAGGAGCCGTCAGCCTTACGGACGGTAGTGTCGGGGATGGTCCCCTGGGCCTTAGCTCATGGGAGCGAAAAAAAGTTTGTCAGCCTCTACAACGCTCCTATGACGCAAACCGTCGGCCATGCTGCGAGGGTGCTTTTTGAACTCGCTCCCTGCTTGGTTAAGGCCTGTAAGGAATTATCTTCAACTCATCGGCTACAAACTCTCTTGTCGGAGGCGGAGGGACGACGCGAAATCGCCGAGATCCAAGTCGGTGTTTTGACTGGTGAGGCGGCCCTCATCAGGAAAGTGCTGAAGACGCGAAAGCTGAGGCGGCCTTCGCCAGGAGAGCTCTTGAAGATGCACAAGCCGAGGTTGCTCGAGTGTTGGCTCTTCTATCCAAGGCCGAAGAAGAGAATCGACGGATCCTCGAAGTTCACGCTTCTTGTGAAGATGCCTTGGCTCGGACTAAGCTTGAGGCGGCGGGGCTTATCCAACAAGCTAAGGAGAAGACCCAGGAGGCCGAGAAGGCCAGGGATCAAGCCATTCAAGCCTTCCTTGAGTCTAAGGAGTTCGAGGATGAGAGGGATCGCCTGTTCCAAGGCGAATATTTAGAATGTGTCAACGATATGAAGAAGACTTTCCCTGACCTTGATCTTTCAGGAATTGAGGGAGGAGGAGCCTCGGAATTCAAGGATCCTGATGCTAGTCCCGCTAACGTCACTGCCGATGTCACAGTTGGGGACGAGATTGGTATCTTTAAGAATGCCTCAGGAGTCATTCCCGCCGAAGGACAATAACCAGGCTCCATTTTTTTTTGAGACGGCATTGTAACAGGTTTTGAGGTTTAACTTGGTGTAAAAACACTCAGTAGATAAATGAAAGAAAGCACTTAGTTTTATTCATATGACTTGGCTTAAATCTTTCTTAGTTCAGAATCTTTAAGCTTTGAATACCGGGCTAAGGATAATAGATCTTGAGGTGCTCAGCGTTCCAAGGATGAGGCAATAACTATCCATTTAGGTTTTCTAGCCGATACGTTCCCGGTTGGATGGTACCCGAGACAATATAGGGTCCTTCCCAATTGGGTCCCAATGTACCCGATCCAAATTCCTTCGTATTGGGAAATACTTTTCGGAGAACCATATCTCCCATTCGAAACCGCCTGATCTTAACTCGGGTATTGTAAAACCGAGCTACTTGTCGTTATCGGGCTTCCGTACGCAGCCGTGCCACTTCCCTTTGTTCGTCCAGAAGGTCGAGTCCGAATGCTAGGAGTTCTTCGTTTTCTTCTGTGTTGAATGAAGTGACTCGAGCCGAAGGTAACCCGATCTCGACGGGAGTGACGGCTTCCGAGCCATAAGCGAGGGAGAAGGGAGTTTCTCCTGTGGCGGTTCGAGCTGTAGTTCAATATGCCTAAAGAATTTTCGGGAGTTCTTTGGCCCATGCTCCTTTGGCGCGGTCAAGCTTGGTCCGGAGATGTTGCTTGATAATCTTGTTAACCGCCTCAATCTGTCCATTCGTCTGAGGATGATGGGGTGAAGAATACACGTTTCTGATTCTGAGGTTGTCGCACATTTTGCGAAAGCTCCTATTATCAAATTGCCTTCCATTGTCTGTAATAATGGTATGGGGTACTCCAAACCGGCAAATAATATTTTTCCACACAAAATCGGTAATCTTCTGTTCGGTTATTTTAGCTAATAGCTCTGCCTCGGCCCACTTCGTGAAATAATCCACGGCCATCACAGCGAACTTGGTCTGGCCTTTTTCCATAGGGAGTGAACCTATGATGTCGATACCCCACTGTGCAAAGGGCCAAGGACCAGTCATAGGCGTCAGTGCCTCGGGAGCTTGTCTCGGAATCACCGTGAACCTCTGACATTTATCGCATATTTGAACGAGCCTGCGAGCGTCGTGTTGGATAGTTGGCCAATAATATCTCTGACATAGGACCTTATGGGCGAGAAATCGCCCTCCAGAATGGTTTCCGCAGATTCCTTCATGAATCTCACGTAACACATAGTCAGCCTCGCTGGGCTTGAGGCATCGCAGCAACGGAGCATAGTAACCTTTTTTGTACAGGGTTTCGTTGAGTATGGTATAACGGAAGGATCAGATCTTAATTCGTTGAGCCTCGGCACGATCTTCAGGCAGCTTACCCTTGTCGAGATATTGGATGATTGGATCGATCCAGGAAGGTTTCGAGTTAATTGCATTGACGACCGAGCTAACTGGTTCGTTAATACTCGGCCTAGCAACGTATTCGATAGGAACAGACCTGGGTATGTCATCTTCATCGGCGGAGGCGAGCTTTGCTAATAAATCGGCTTTGCCGTTTTCTGTCCGAGGGATCCGAGTGACAATACAAAGTCGAAATCCGCTGATCATTTCTTTCGTTTTTTCCATGTACGCTCTTAATTGGTCATTCCATGTTTGATATACACCGGTAACTTGATTAACAACCAACTGAGAATCGCTGAAGACATTTAGGTGCGTAACTCCCATGCTAGCTGCGAGTCGGAGGCGAGTAACAGCGTTTCATATTCGGCTGTATTGTTCGAAGCTTGGAATTCAAGTCGTAAGGCATATTGCATATAGGTATGATCAGGGGTTTCCAGCACTACCCCAACCCCACTTGCCTTAGAGTTGGAAGAGCCGTCGACATACAGTTTCCAGGGAACAGGGCCGGGAAGGGAAGAGGGAGAAGCTGTGGTCGATACTTTGACGTTCTTGGTCATATTAGCGACCGAGAGGTCGGTTGGCGGTGTTACCTCGGCAATAAAATCAGCCACAGCTTGCCCTTTGATTGCTGCTTTCGACCTGTACTAAATGTCAAATTCACTGAGTTCAATTGCCCACTTCGTGAGTCGGCCGGAAGCCTCTGGTTTCTTTAAGACCTGGCGCAGTGGAAGATCGGTCATCGTGATAATGGTTTGGGCTTGGAAATACGGCCTAAGTCGACGTGAGAAAATTATTAGCGCTAAAGCTATTTTTTCCAAGAGTGGGTATCTTGTTTCTGCTGACAATAACGTTTTGTTGATATAATAGACCGGCAGTTGCTTTCCTTCGTATTCTCGTATCGGTAAAAGCTAACACGCCTCGGATCTGCTAGAGGTAAAGCGACAAAAGACTCCCCTGACTCGGGCTTTGATAAGAGAGGTGGAGAACCGAGATAGAATTTTAGTTGCTGGAATGCCGCTTCACATTCTTCCGTTCAATCCATTGTTTGTCGTCCTTTCAACTGTTTGAAGAAGGGGAGACATTTATCTGTGGCTTTGAACAGGAACCGATTAAGTGTCGCTACTCGTTCAGTCAACCTTTGAATGCCTTTAATTGTTTTGGGAGATTCCATATCAAGCAAAGCTTTTATTTTCTTAGGGTTTGCCTTTATTCCTCGCTGACTAACCAAGAAACTTTCCAGAGCTCACCCCAAAGGCGCACTTACTCGGATTTAGCTTCATCCGAAATTTCCGCAAGATAAGGAACATTTCCTCTAAATTATCTATATGATCGGCCGGGTGTATACTTTTGACGAGCATGTCGTCAATGTATACTTCCATGGTTCGGCCTATAAGCTGAGCAAAGATTTTATTAACTAATCTTTGATAAGTTGCACCATCATTCTTCAAACCAAATGACATCACTCGGTAGCAATAAAGGCATTTGTCAGTGACAAAGGTAGTTTTTGATTTATCTGATTGATGCATTACAATTTGATTATATCCTGAATATGCATCTATAAAACTAAGAAGTTCGTGCCCCGGGTACTATCCACTAATTGGTCTATCCTTAGAAGAGGAAAGCTATCATTCGGGTAGGCTTTATTTAGGTCGGTATAATCAATACAGACTTGCCACTTCCCGTTGGATTTTTTCACGAGCACGATATTCGCTACCCATTCTGGATAGTATATCTCTTCTACGAAGTTTACCTAGAGGAGCTTGCTGACCTCTTCTTCAATGACCGCGTATCGTTCGGGGCCGAGCGTTCGTCGCTTCTGTCGGATCGGTCGATAGGTCGGATCGATATTGAGTCGGTGAGTAATTACAGACAGGTTGATCCCGGGCATATCTGCATGGCTCCAAGCAAACACATCAGTGTATCTGCGGAGCAGGGCTATCAACTTTTCTTTTAAGGGGGACCGTAAAGACGAGCCAATTTGTACTGTTTTGGATCCATTCGTCTCCACCAAGGGAACCGAGACAAGATCTTCAACTGGCTGCCCTCGTTCATGACTCTCGCTTTGGGGATCCAATGATTCGATCGTTGATATGTTGATCGGAGTTTTGTCAGCGGGGCCTTTTACAGCTGCTACGTAACAACGCCTCGCATCTTGCTGGTTTTCTTTGACGACTCCTACTCTCGACTCAGTCAGAAATTTCAGTGAAAGATGGTATGTGGATACCACGGCCTGGAGGAGACTTAAATAAGGTCGGCCGAGTATGGCGTTGTATATTGAGGGTTGATCGACGATCAAGAATTTGACCATTACCGTCGTTTGACGCGGGAAATTACTAGCAGTGAGTGGTAGCGAAACGATCCCCTCAGGTAGTACTTGTCCACCAGAAAAACTGATCAATGGGGTCCGAACCGGACGTAGCATGGATCACTCAACCCCCATTTTGTCGAACGCCTGAGTGAATAACACGTCTGCAGATGATCCCGTGTCGACGAGTATCCGGAATACTTTTCGGTTAGCGATAGTCAGGGTGACAACTAATGCGTCATCGTGGGGGTGATAGATACCTCGGGCATCCTCCTCCGTGAATGAAATGCAGTATTTTTCCCTTTTCTTTTCTTTTGTAGGTCGAGCTATAATCATGAGCTCGGACTCGGGCTGACTGAGACTTCTTACATGATTCTTTCGAGCATTGTTTGAATCGCCTCCGCCTCGCGGACCGCCGATAATAGTCCGAATTTCTTCCATAGGTTGATTTTCGGTCGGACATCCCTCAGCTACCCCGGCTTTGACCACGTGTTCTTTGAGTCGGCCTTCCTTTATGAGTCGTTCGATCTCTTCCTTCAGGTGATAGCAATCACTTGTGTTATGTCCGTGATCACGATGATAATGACAATATTTATCCATGTCCCGTCGATTGGGATTACTCCTGAGCTTATTGGGCCAATTGACAAAGCATTCGCTTTTGATTTTCATCAGCACCTTCTCCTGAGTTTTGTTCAGGGGGTATATGTGGAAAATCTTCGATCTGGTCGTTTGCCCGACCTTCGCTCATCGCGCGCTTGATCATCTTTACGCTTCTTTCCTCCGGTCGAGTCGGCTTCCTTTTTGGCCGACTCTTTGACCAAGGATTTAGTCTCGCGCATGATCCGCGTTTCTTCGGCGTTCGCATATTTATCTGACCGTGCCATAAACTCTGCTAGAGTATCGGGCAGATTTTTGTCTAGAGATGCCAGGAACGGCTTGTCTCTGACTCCTTGCATGAGCGCATTGAGTGTCATTTCTTCTGAATGTTTTCGAACCTGAAGAGATTCGAAGTTGAAACGTTTGATATAATCTTTCAATAGCTCTCCCTGCTTTTGAACTACATTGTTCAAATGTGCAGGGGGCTTCAATTTCTTCTTTCCACCTATGAAGTTTGTGAGAAAGGCGTCACTTAGCTCAACGAACGAGCTGATGGACCTTGGTTTCAACTGTTTGAACCAAAGTCGAGCTACATCGGTCAGCGTAAGAGAGAAGGCTCGACACATCACTGCATCCGAGGCATCGTGGAGCTCCATGTAGGTTCTGAAGCATTCAATATGCTTTGTTAGGTCGGTCTTGCCGGTAAAAGGAGTGATTTGAGGTAATCGAAACCTTTCGGACAATCGAGCCTGCATTATCTCATCCACAAAAGGGGATACTTTTGCCTCGGATCTGGTCGGGTATATATTCCGGCCCTGTTTTATGTCCGCCATTTCTTTCGCCATTTCTTCCCGCACTTCTCTTTTAAAGTCTTGAATATCGACTTTCCAAGGCTCACCGCTCTCCGCCGTGCCCTCAACGGGAGGTCGATTACGCCTTCTTCGCTCTATCTCGTGTCGAAGATCGGTCGGGGGCAAAGTGGCGTTAGTCGACTGAGCCAAAGATGGCTCAGAAACACCTTGGGGTTGACCCGGTTGGAATGACTGCGGCGCGGAAGGCCGAGGATCGACCACTGCAGTCGGAACATGTGTTGCCTCTCCTTGGGGAGGTGGAGGCGGTTGCATTTGTTGATACATCCGTTCCAGCATCTGCTTCATCACATTCATATCGGATCTGATTTCCTGAACCTCCTGATCCAACCTCCCATCATTACGAGCCCGCTGGTTATTATTTACTCCGGTCGTTCCTCGTTGGCGGTTGTTAGGTGGGTTCTGGGCTGCCGGAACTGCTATTAGGCCCGCTAGCCCTGTAACCACGACCTCATTCAGTTCTTCTTCTGGGACCGTCCTTCTAGTCATCACCATGAGGATAAATTCCTAAAATGGCTTTTCGTACGGTTCCCACAGACGGCGCCAAACTGTTGATGTCGATTTATAGAACGTCTTCCCTGACTTCCATCCCCTGCACAAAACAAACAAACTGAACGAAGACTCTGGTTCTAACCCGGGGGACCTCCGATGATTAAGTCAGTTCCATAAATTTTGAGAGAAGGGGTCTTAGGGATTTGTGTTTCCGTACCTTTCAAGAGGATAGAGGTCCTTTATTTATAGATACGAGAGGATCCCATCGTGTGAGGATTCTCCTCCCCGTATCTTGGAGTTTGATTTTGGATTTGATTTTACCCGCTTCTGGTCTCTATCCGATCCCGTGATCTTCGGGATTGGAGATCCTTTTGATAGATATTCGAGATGGCATTTCATTTTACGCCATCTTTCCTTCATTCAGCTCAGCCAGCTCTGATCCAATTAAATGATGCGACTTTATGAGATAAGGTCTCAGAACCCTGACCGACACATGCCCAGGCTGCTAGCTCGTCACCCGAGCCAACTTAATTTGTCTTGCTTTCTTCGGTTTATAACCTTGCCTCGGATTCAACGCATGCTTCGGCGACTCGAGGCGCCAAGTCCGAGTCTCCGGACTTGGCGTACTTTTGTCCCCAACAAGGTGGATCCAAAGCTCAAGTGGATCACATCATATGAAAAAATGAAGATAATGATATCCACCTTTGAAACCTTCCTAAAGTTCACTATAATATTTATTTGTCATCCAGCCTGTTCATAAACTCATATTTATTTGTCATCCAGCCTGTTCATAAACTCACACCATGATGTTTATTCAGGATCATAACAAATAAACATCAAGGTGATCCTTAGGACGGTTCCAACGATGGATGTCATGATCACTGCTGCTTTGGGTATGGTCCACTTAAGCTTTGAATCTACCTCTATATTAGGCTCATGCCCTGAAATTATTGGACAAAATGGATAGATGATGTGCATAAAACACATATATCATAGTGGCCCTAGGAGCCTTTGTCTGGATAAGTCCATCCATGTCGTTGGAAGGACTTGCCAAAATTAGGAGATGAATTTCCTATTGTTGGAAGCTAAATGGGCACACCATGATGTTTGGAGAAATCTGCATCTTCAATTCATTTTGCCAATTCATGCCAAGATATACTCTAAAAAATGAGGATAAACCAATTTTAATGGCATATAAATCACGATGGACCTTAGAAATGGTTAAGTGGTAGGAATCTCTCTCATTATTTTTTCATGTCCAATGGGTTACTTAGGGGTCGTTTGGATGCCTGTAAAGTTCTTAAGTTGTAAAGAGATTACAGGTAATTTGATTATAAAGACTATTTGGATGCTTGTATTCGCATATAAAAGTTTTACAAGCTGTAAACATATTATAGTTAAAACTTAATAAAAAGCCATGTTCCAGATGAAATGTAAAGTCTCTGCCACAAAAAATGTATAATACATATTAGATATATAACAATTAATATATACTCATGTTATGTGGTGGGTTTTTTCGTAATGTGTATGGTACACCTAATTTATTCATCACGTACTTCCTTTGATGCTCTTTTACTGCCAAAAAAAAAAAACCTTGTCTATCATCAAATGGACCACATGAGAGAAGGATGAGATGTCCAATATTAAAAATTTCTAGATTGCATTTGGGGCCTACTGTGATGAGTGGAAGACATCTAATCTATTTAGTGTGTGTATGCTTTAATACTCTCTTAACTGTTAAAGCCCTAAAAAATAAAGTATTTCTTATGTGATTTGTAGATTTTGAAAGGTTCTTTGCCCAAGCTTTATGGTAAGAATACTTACTTTATTCAATGTAAACATTTTACAAGCTAGCCAAACACATAATCTATTTACCTATAAATATATTACTACTTAAAAGCCAAGTAGAATAACTAGAGATGGGCGTCGAGTCGAGTTGGATCGGATTAAGTCCAACTTGACTTGATCCGGTTTTTACAAGTACCTAACCCGAATTCGATCCAATTTGGGACCGAGTCCAGCAGGGTTGACTTGATCCGAACCGATTCCCTGCTGGCCTAATCCGAACTGAGTCCGTCTCAGTCAGGAAAACCGAGTCGAATCGAGTCTTTTGTTTTATTTTATTTTTTTGAATTTTTTTTTTAAAAAATCAATAATATGAAAAAATTCTTAAAAATTGTAATTTATAAATAATAAATAAATAAATAAATAAAGAAGAAATTAAGGGTAACTTCCTAATTGCGGTCCACCAGCGTGCCAAGGCGGGACCCACCATCGTGTTCAGTAGCTAATCTGCGTCCGTCACGATCCAGGGTGGGCCACGACTGAGGTCCTGAGCCAGGGTGGGAGCTTGAAAATACACAAAAAAAAAACATATAAATGGAACTTACCTGATGAATGGACGATGATGCCTAGTGAAGATAGGGTGTTGGGTTGCTGAGTGGCCTGGATTTCGATCGAGTTCGGTGCAAAATCGGCTCGAGTAGGATTAGGGTTAAGGTATGTCACGTCCCAAAATTCGGATACAACGTGTGCACCCTCAGACCTGAGTTTCAGTTTGTAACTCGTACACAAAGTGTACTAATTTAATTTCTTAATCAGTTTAATCAGAGATGATAATTACATTCAGTCTAAGTTATACCATAATCTCAATCACACATATAACACCAAACAACTAGGCATATATAAATCTTGACAACCCTTAAAATGAAATAAACCTTAAACATAATTAATTTATTATATCATCATACTATAATTATGTTTATTCCATACTAACATTGTTCCAATGAAATGAATCTAAATAATTTATTAAAAGTTTAAAATCAATACTGATTTATATTATATGTTAATCAAACTAGGCTAGTAAATAAATCACGTAATCAAAAATGGTGTAATGCCGCCACTTCATCTTGAGCTAAGTATGGCCACGTTTCACATGGATCATGTTCAGGTACGGTGGATCCTTCCAGTTCTTGCGCCACATTGTCTGTTAATGTCTTCTCTATACGGTTTTTCCATCAATAAAAAGGTAAGCTAGCCAGGCTTATTAAAATAACCCAGCATAGTTCATGATTATAGCAATTAAAATAATACAAAAATGTATGTACAATGATATGAATGCAAATGGTGTATGAATGTATCAGATGGGATGATCGTCCATCTGCTTGGGTTGGAGGTCGTTAACTCGCATCACCCATTGGGTAGACTTCTACCTTTCGGTAGGCTTGGGCATAGCCCGCATCTGGTAACGCTTTACCATGAACGATATTTCTTTCAGGGAGTGCCCTTAGGATCGACCATCCATTATATAAATGTAATGAATGATGGATGATATGTAAATGTATATTTTTCATATTTAGCATAGTTGTCTTGATCATAATATTCACATATGAATTTAGCGTACAATTATCATAACAAAATACTCAAATAAGTATATCAATCAATCAAACAATCACAAACAATTTATTTTAATTTTAGTGAAGCATGAAACAAGTTGGGTTACTTACCTGTATTTGGTAGAGGTAAATCCATCAAAAATCCTACATGTCTAAATCTAGGACCCTAATGAATAATATAAACAAAATCATGAATTGATCTAATCCGGAGTCTATTTATATGGTATAGATCGGATCTGATGCATCTAAAAATTTATTGATTAGCAAATAAAATGATCGTGATTTAATTTGATCGGTGTGGCCCACCCAGTGGTCAAATCACTCCAAATTTCGAGGCTTTAAAATATCTTAGTCTTAGGAATCATATGGTCAACATGGATCTAATCTAATTAAACTAGGCAATCCCACACCAATCTCTGGAATAAGAGATTTCGCCTAAGATTTACTATTTTCATCATACGCATCAATAGGCCGATGCAATGAACGTGTATTCAATCCAACTCGTTCATTGCTTAGATCTTAAAAAATAATTCTAAATTATGAGAAAATAAAATTAAAATATCCATCACTAACCTGTATTAAAGGCGACTTAAGGTTTCCCCATTTCTCTTTTGTCTTTCTGCTAAGAAGCATTTTGAAAAAGGGAGGTTTTTAAAAAGCTTTGGATCAAATTATGAAAGTTTCATTAACAACCAAAGATATGGCTTGAATTTGATGATATCGAGTGGTTAGGATTCAACTCTTCCAAGTACGATTCCAAGTTCTTACTCGAAACAACCCACCAATTAGAAAACATATGTAAAGACCGCCTAAGAATGCATTTTGATTAAATTATGGTCCAGAGACGATGGAGAACTTCTCATATGGATGGTTGAGATTTTATGGATGAGTTTAACCAATAGATAGTTATGATTAACTAATGAATGACTCAAATTAAACAACAGGAGTATCTCCTAAAGATAAAGGAGAGTCGATCTTGAATAGTGAGGGAAAATAGGTAGTTTCCGTTTCAAACTTTGCTTGTGCCGGATAAAACTATTTTTTAGGGAATTATTTCAAAGGAATACTTTTATGCATACATGTGCCTTTCAATTGATGACATTCACTAACATGTTATGAGAAATCCACTCCGCCCATTTACTTTGCCTTGTCATGTTAGTATATGGGTCCAAAAATGAAGTAAAATTAGTACTCGAGTGGCCCGCTTCATGGACAGTTTGGATGATAAGATAGAATGTTTTTAAGAATCAGTGGCTGATAGTGTTAGTGAGGAAGATGAGTTGGTTTTAATGACAAATTTTGTCTAGGGACATATTTATTTGAGTTGTTTCTTGTGGACGTCTCGAATAGGTCCCACCGTGCTTGTTGTGTCCACAAATCAAAGGTCGGTGATGGTTGGCTTGGTAGGTTCATGAAAGATTCGTTTCGGGTGGTTTTTGTGCTATGACGCAATAGGTTAAGAAAATAGGATATTAAGATCGCTATAATTGGTTCTATAATGTGCTCGGGGATTTGCTAATTATCTGGAGGTTACAAGAAGGATTTGTATTAATGATTCATGATCTTTAGTTTTAAATTTCAGTTTGTACATAAAAAGCAAAAGGATATAACGTTACGTGCGATCATTCTCCCCACGTGAATCTTGATCCCTAGCTGAGATCAACGTGGATGGTTGAAATCATAGAAGAAATCTTCTCTACGATTCAAAGAAGAATCCCATGGAGTACTAGGAATGAATATTTCCGTTTTTAGCGAGGGAATATGGAACTTTGTTTATAACACAATTGGTGCGGCCAGTTGCCTCGAGTTGTTTGATCATATGGGGTCCAGCATGATGGTTTTTGGTGAAATCATATATGTCCATGTGATTTTGTTGAGTCTTACTAGGATAGAGTTTAAGAGATGGAGCAGATCAATTATCTATATAATCTGCATGATAGGATAGGAAACCGTGAAGATTAAATATGGATTGTTGATGGTTTCTTGGCTAGCAGGTGAATGGCCTAAATCATGCATGTGTTGATTTCATATACGATGGACAGACAGTGACGGATGGATTGATATTGGACTGGATGTACGTTAGCAACAGTGTCCATGTGTTGATTTCACATGCGATGGACATACGATGGACACATGCATGTCTATATGTCCATGTGATTTTGTTAAGTCTTGCTAGGATAGAGTTTAAGAGATGGAGCAAATCAATTATCTATATAGTTTGTATGATAGGATAGGAAACCGTGAAGATTAAATATGGATTGTTGATGGTTTCTTGGCTAGCAGGTGAATGGCCTAAATCATGCATGTGTTGATTTCACATACGATGGACAGACGATGATGGATGGATTGATATTGGACTGGATGTACGATAGCAACAATGTTGTTGCTGTTGAAGAAACGTGTGTTTCTAGACGTCTTAAGATGTTGCATTTTTTATTTTTTATTTTTTATAATAAATATCGGTATCATTCCGGGATACACGGATGAGTCTTATTTCACATTTCTAATAAAAAAAATTCAAACTTAAATATTTTCTTTTCAAACCGTCAATTTGAAGCGAAACTTTACCAAAGATTACTATTTTGCGTGCTCTATAAACAGACCAAGTTTGGGCCTTGATCTCTCAAGGATAACTAAGATGCCTATTTAATGGCTTATGCCTATTTATAATTCAAAACAACGTCTATCGACATCCTATGTAAAAATTAACCAGTAGTTTTGATGTATACCCTATGATCTCTCTAATGAATGGTTCATTTAGACATCGTACTTCAGTTTGTCGTGCTCTATTTAATGAGCTCAATATTAACCAATGATTTTCAGTGGTGGCTAAGATTTATTTTAATGGCTCTAACTTAATTATGGTCCTAAACGAAGTGTGTAAGTCCATGTATCAACTAAACTAATGAATTTGAAGTGTATATTATGAGCTTTAAATTGAATAGTTTGTTTTGGTAATTAGGTGAGCCACTTGATGAATACGAGTGTGAATTGAATTATTAGGACTCTAATCTGAATATAAGGTGATGCATGGTTAGTTTTTATGAACACGCATGTAAAAGGTGGGTTTTGAGATGGATTTCCCCTATATGCCTAAGCTAATGAAAGTGTACATATTTGCCTGCGTGTGTACATGCACCCAAAATCTCGGGTTGTTATAGGGTAGATGAAGGGTAAAGGTAAAAATAAAAATAAAAATTAACTTTATACTACTCGATTCCAGTCCGAATCAAGTTTCGGATTGGATCGGATCCGACTGGATCAAATTGGATTGAGTTATTACTCGATCCAACCTTGACTCAGTCGGGCGTCGAATCTGAGTGCGTCTACTCAATCCGACCCAACCCGACCCCGACTTTCGGTTCAGGCCGAGTCAGGTCGAATCGTGCCCACCTCTAAGAATAACATGTATATCAGTACACCTAAAACTCTTTTTAAATGTAACGTGTTTACAACTAAAAAAATTACAGGCATCCAAACCGGCTCCTTAAGCTTTGGATCTACTTCATTTTTTGGCTCACGTGTTAACATGAGCTAGTAAAACAGATGGCCATGGTGGATTTCTCACCAACATCTTGGTGGCCCAACCTAGACCATTCTCAAAGGCCGGTGACCGGTTGATAACTCCAGGCAGCCAAAGAGATGTCCATAATGAGCAATGGTATGCAAAGAGGGAGTGCATGAGAATCTCACCATGTGTACAGTTGCATTTGGAGCCATTGGCACCCACATGACCTACGGGGACTGTCCATTAAGTCTGGCCCACTGTTCATAGGCAGCTTTTAAAAAAGCATAGGGATTTTTATCGTGAATTTTCACGAGTTAGATATTTTCTATGAAGGGACAATTAGAAAATCCAGGGAGCTGCTTTTTGAAGAATGAAATTATAAAAATCCCCTCAGCTAACCTATTTTAAAAAGTTGTGAAAATCAAGACCCATGACTCTCATGTTGCATGTACATAACATCGAAGCCATTGTAGATATGCACCCCACCATGCTGAATGCCAGATGAAAAAATCCGCCCGATCAAATCATCTAAGGGTTACACTTGAGTAGTGTATATATATTTTTATGTGGCCCACCTTATGATTGTATTTACGATATTTTCGGTTTGCCAATAATTACATTTCATCCCATAGGTTAGATGTCAGACATATACCATGTCATTAAGCCTACTGAGTAAACTCTATGTGGCCACTATGATTTATATATTTTATCCACTCCTTTCATCCATTATACCAGATGATTTTAAGGCTTGATCCCAAAAATGAAGCAAATGCAAAGCTTAAGTGGACCACGCCACATAAACAATGTGAATCGAACATATATCATTGAAAATTTCTTAGGAGTCACGTAAGCTTTGGATCAAGCTGATTTTCGTGTTTTTCTTTTATCCATATCTGTGTGATCTTATGAACATGTTCTATGACAAATAAATATTTGGTGGAAAGTTTTAATGGTGGAAATCATTATTCCCACGGATTCCTACAGTATGTTCCACTTAAGCTTTGGACATGCTTGAATTTTGGCCTCAATTCATAAAATGAGCTGAAAAATGGATGGACGGTGTGGATAAACCACATTAACTATGGTCCAACAGAGTTTACTAAGTATGATAAAAGCATGCTGAGATACTTAGTAAGCAATTCAATTTCCTGGGTAGCACGATTCTGAATTCTCAGCTTTGTATGGGAAAATAAAATGTGAGGGTAGTAACGTAACTTTTCACGCAGCCTGACAATCTGGTTCGTACAGGTATTACAGGGTAAAAACCAAATTGCGGAGGTATCTTGAGGTAAAAATCTGGCCGGATGATTTGAACTGCCCGGTCAGTGGCCTGCAGAAATTGGGACGCGGTTGCGTCCTACCCCTGCCCGTCTCAGGCTGGGAACGAGCAGCAGCTTGATATATGGGTCTTATCCACACCGTCTATTCATCTCTTTCGTATCATTTTAATAAATAAGTTTTAAAATGAGGCAGATATAAGCTCAAGTGGACCACACCACAGGAGGCAGCGGTGATAACGATTCTCACCGTTGAAAATTTTCTAGGGCCCACCGTGATGTTTATTTGCCATCCAACCTATTTATAAAGTTACATAGACCTGGATGAAGAGAAAACACAAATATCAGCTCTATCTAAAACTTCTGTGGCCCCAAAAAGTTTTCAACGGTAAGAGTTTAATTTCCATTGTGTAGTCCACTTGAGCCTTGGATCTGCCTCATTTTTCAGTTTACACCCTAAAAATGATAGGAAAAAAATGAATGGAAGGTGTGGATAAGACCCATACATCAGAGTGGTCACTCAAAGCTGCTGCCCGTTCAGACAATCAGGTGTAGGACGCAATCCGCGTCCCAGAAATTGATGGATAATATTAAAGATGGGTCAAGTCATTGGACGTTTGGGATCATCTGAGCGTGTAGTTTTTGCAGGGTGATAGAGAAGATTAGACTGGCTCGTGACAAGTTCAAATGCAACCATGTGCACGGCAAGGTTTCGTGCACGTACCCGAATAAATCATTTCTCGTTAATAATATATTAATGAAGAGGAAATCTGGGCTCCGCATTGATCCCGACCGTTCATCAGGTACCGTGCACCGTGAACATTCCACTTACCAATATTCGTTTGGTGTCCCACATGCATGCTGAATTTGGAATGTTAGAACTTTTCTTTTTTTAATCTGATAAGTGGACCGGTATTATTTTTTGGTCCGGGGCAAGTTCCCAGTGAAAATTACACGACGAACGGCCTGGATCTCTGATACGCATGCCATCGGACGGTGGGTACCAGGTTCCGTATATGTGATGCGACGCACGGATTAACTTCATTTATATCACGCACCTAAACGCCACGACAAAATGGAAATGTCATTTACCGCTGGCAGAATCAAAAAGCTGATCGGATTCCCCTCGCGTGAGATTGAGGGTTTGATTGATATCAGAAGTGGGTATGTTCTTCACGAATGTTGGATCAAGGCCATCCATCAGATGGCCCCTTCATCAATATGCCCTTTCCATGCAAACAGGCAGGTTTACACGTCGGACGAGCAAGGTTATGAAAGAATGTGATTAACGGATCAGAATCAACGTACCCATATGGGCAGTCTAATGGATGGACGAACCTGATTATTGATCAAGGGCATTGTACAAAGTGGGTCCCATCTGATGGATGTCTGGTATTTTCACACGTAGGACACTTAAAAAAGTATGCTGCGATGAGAATCGTCAATCTCACGCGAATGTCAGAAGATTTTGGACTCTGGATGATGCAAAGTGACTGGTGGGACAAACCTTTTTCTTTCCCCTCCTTGTGAATGACTCTAACGGATAACACTGGCGCACGTGTATGAGGTGTCGACCGTTTATCCGGTATGTCCTTTGATGGATGGACCGTGGCCCAAACATGGAAAATGATCGCAACCAGCGGCCTGCTATAGACAATCAGGAGAAATTTGGATCGATCGAAAATCTACATTCAATGAGCAAAAGGCTTCCATTAGATGGTCTGGATTGTTCAGTTAAGTGTGCTTTTGGGAGCACGGCCTGTCTATCTTGGGCCAACAAATGAACAGGAATACGGATCGACAGTCTACATTCAATGATCAAACAGGTTCCATTGGATGGTTAGGATTGCTTTGTTAAGTGTGCTTTTGGGAATGAGCAAACAGTTTAGGGCCTGTGCTCAGCCTAACTGAACCCTGCCAGAGTCAAATCCCAATCTGTGTTTGGTCAGGCTCAACGAAACATTGGGCTGGCACAGCCTACCCTATCGAGTGATCTAGGTAGATCATCCTGCCCATGTTGGGGAATTAATTCAAAGGAATGTTAGCATTGGACCATCCTTTTTGTTAAACAATTAAAATTGTAATAATTACATATTTATATTATAAAATGATTATTTTTATTATAAATTTTAAGTAAAAAAATAATGTGATGCAAGACAAATAGCCTCATGTGTCCCACAGAGACCCTACTCGAGTTCGATGTGAAAATGTTTATGCATTAATCATTTTTAGTGAGGAGTGTCAAATACAAAACCTCCCGCTATATTGTTGTTTTGATGCAAGATAATTAACTACTTGCTCAAAAAGTTTAAACTAATAGGGCATTGCGAATTAATTCTTTTATCTCATGGCTCTTACATGGCTTATGACCTCATGCAAACCTTATTGTGGGCCCCACTTCATATGGGTTCCGCTTCACATAAGCCAACTGCTTCACACGAATGGAGCCCGCCTTACATGAGCCACCCACCTCACATAGGCTGCTCATCTCGAGTGTACCTCTGCATTATAATGTAGTAAAAATATCATTACAATTAAATACAAATAATATCAATACATAATTATAAGAGTAAACAATCATTTATCTTTATAATTGCATGATTAAAATTATAAAATATAAGCTAAACATGCTTTTTTTTTTTTTTTCTATATATTTTATTTATAGCTTAGGATTGTTAAGTCGTGAAATAAAAGAATAGAGCAAGATCTTGCATTCATCTTACAGGATTTGTGTTTGTTCCATGGAATTGAATGGTATTAAATTGTATTAGTTGGAATTAACATCATTATTGCTCAATGATTATATGTCTGGAAACACCATGGTATTGTAGCTATCCAATCCCATGTTTGGGATAAAAATTTTGCTACATAAAACACAAAATTAAGCCAAATCATGTATGGTGGACCATGAAATTGTAATTAATGGTCTAAATTTTCAATGAATGTTATTCACTTATACACATATATGACCAAATGTTACGTGTCAACAATGTATATGGATGGACAACATGGATAAAAGCATGCATCAATGTGAAGCCTACATGTGTAGTAGATTTCAAAATTCATAAAAATCTTGCATGAGACCTAATACAATTCCATGTAATTGGATGCAATTTCATTCCACCTAATCCTAACCTTTTGGATGGAATTACACAAGACCAAATGCAATTCTATCCCACCTAATCCCATTTAATACTCTTTACCAAATGCACCCTAATTCTTATTTTTATTTTTATTTTTTATTTTGTTGTTTTACCCTTTAAATGAGTTTCATTACAGGTAAAAATGCATTCCTGGGTAAGTAAGAAAATCCAATAAGCATGACTATTTATTCTTGGCAGTTGTAGATAGGCTCCCAAGCAAAGGCAAGTGAAATTGATTTCAAGAAGTAAAATGAAGTAAGAAAAAAAAAAAAAAACAAGGATGACATGATCGAGCTGAAAATGATCCATATAGGATTGGTATTAAATGAGTAGGCCTATCATTGTACTAGAAAAGTGCCGTGTCACGCACGTCACATGCAGCATGCTACAACCCCTCATCAGGTGCTCCTATGCCATAGGCATATCTAAAAAAGCCTCGTGCCTTAGATTAGGTGGGACACACCGTAACGACATCTACCAACGGCTTAGATTCTGTGTACACGTGTGGCCCACTGGACGATCATATCTTCTTTATTTCATATGCTTGCAATCCAGATGCTGAGAAGACCGCCGCCTAACAAGCCAATCCAATCTTACACGTGCCTGACTCATCTCTACGTGCGAGGTATCTGCAACCAGTAGTTCCCATTTTTCCTTTATGAGCAAAAAGCACCAAACATCAGGTACTAGTGGGCCACACCAAATTGGGATTTCTGAATAGTTACATTTACAGAAGTTTTCGGGTCTGGACCCGCGACGGTGTTTGAGAAATGGATACCATCGTACTACAAGCTCGGATTAGTTATTAACGAATAAAATCCAATTTAGCCTTTTAAACTCGATGATATCCATGAGAGAATTTTAATTTCTCCCACGAAAGCTCTCTCTGTCTCTCTCACTCTCATGAATTCAGTACTTCCACCACCTGCAAAGTGAAATTGATTAAGAAAAGAAAAAAAAGAAAAGAAAATAAAAGAAAAAGAGAAAAAGGATTGCAAAACCGAGAACACCAGTGTAAGCAGCAGCCTAAAGAGAGAACTAAAAAGAGCTGTCTATTTCTTTTTTTTTTTTTTGGAGAGAGAGAGAGAGGGTTTTGGGTATTTTTTTAATGGGTAGAATCAGAAGAGAAGAGAGGATTGGGAGGTGATGTGGAAGAACTGTTTTGCAAGTGTTGCAGTTGAGGAATCAAAGAATCTCAGGGGATTTGTATATTTCTTCCTCGTCTAAGGGGGGAGAGAGAGAGAGAGAGGGAGGGAGTAAAAAAGAGGTAACGGCTTTTTCCTGTTTTCATCATTTCTATTGGAATCTTATACTGGGTTTCGTTTGGGTTTGTTGAAAATCAGACCCTTTTCTTTTCTTTTATTTTTTTACTGCCTGTGAAATTACCGAATCAGAAGCTTTCTGAAGTGGGTTTGATGTGAAATCTTGATTATCTCTTTGAACTTGGGTTCTGTAAGCTGCTCTTTTTCTTCTTCTTCTTCTTCACCCAAATCTGGGAAAAAAGGGAAATAAGGATGATCCTTTTGCTGTTAATATTTCAAGTAGAAAAATGCTAGATTTCTTTTGGATTTTCTTAGAAAAATAGGCCCTTGTTTTCTTTATTTTCTATCTTTTCTGGGAAATTGCAAAAGAAGGGGAAATGGGTTATTTTCCTTTTCAATCTTGATTTTTGGAGGCTGGTTTTCTTCTTCTTCCTCATGCAAGTTAAAACGCTGATTACGTTATCCAGTTTACACCATTTTCTTCTTTTGGAATCTTTCTCTGGAAGTACTGGGCTTCACTTGGATCTTGTCTAGAAAAACGTCTCAAGTTTGATTTTCCCTCTTAAATTTTACTGCATGAAGTTTAGTGAGATGGGTTTTCTTGAAATCATGGTTTTATGAAGTTGGGTTGCTTCTTCTTCATTTTCACCCCAAAAGGTAACCTGTTTCCTCTATTTTTGTCCGTTTTCTTGTGAATATTGCTCTGAGAATGATGCATTTTATGTTGGTTTTGTAAGAAAGCATCTTGTAGAATGGAAGAAACAAAAGATGAGATTTTAATGTTTCCTTAATATATATGTTTTTCCTCTGTGTGTGTAGATTTGCTTGAAGCAGGGCTGTTGCGAATCTTCGTCGTTTCAGGTAAGTTTCTAGCTTTTATCATGTCCGCTGCTCTTAAAATCCACAGATTTCATGTCTTTCTGCTCCCGTATTTAAGCAACAAAGATGCATGCTTGTCTGAATGGGTATTGTAATTGGAACTGGATTTCCTTCAAATTGATTGTTTAGGGGTGTGTTTGGCTGATTCCCTTTTCAGTAATTGAGAAAAAATAATTTGTGTCTTTGGAATTTCTACTCTTATTTAAATATAAAAAAAACTAGCTGTGGTGGGCATTGGATAGAAAGAGGTCATTTGCATTCAAATGAGTATTTATTATTTATTTTTGGAAATTGTACGAAGAGTAGAAATCCCAAAAGTCACTAATTATTTTTCTTGCTTTCCAAGCCAAACGAGCCAAACATATTCTGCTAATAGTTTCTTTGAATTCCTCCACGTTTTAATCATTATTTCAGATTCTTTCATTCAAAGAGAATAGAGGTGAAGCTGGTCATAGTTTTTTAATTTTCTATGAAGTGAAACCTAAGTTAACCTCAGTTCTTGGACATCAACTTTTTGAAATAAAATGGAATTGTAATCTAAAAACTTCAACCTGTTTAAAGAGCAATACTCTAGCAGAATATGGTGGATCAAGCTCATCCATGCATCTGCCCTTACCTATCTCTATGACCTGTCGATGTAGACAGGCCAAACTGCGCCCATCCCTACGGATAGGGCACAACCTAAAAATCAAAATGACCTGATGACGCAAACAAATGGGCGGTTATAAAGGAAAATGTTCGATAT
The DNA here is from genome assembly GCA_030180095.1 of Magnolia changhungtana. Taxonomy (NCBI): domain Eukaryota; kingdom Viridiplantae; phylum Streptophyta; class Magnoliopsida; order Magnoliales; family Magnoliaceae; genus Magnolia; species Magnolia changhungtana. The sequence goes on along the minus strand of JASAUF010000411.1, from coordinate 13,278,314 downwards.
CCAAATTCAACAGGCAAAACGCTTGTTGGCTTGAGTCATCAGATGGTTGGGATATTCTGGTCAATGTGATTTTTTGGGCTATATGCCCCATCCACAGTGGGCCATCAATTTAGATCTTATGTTCGATTAAAATGTATGCATCATGTTCGATGGAAGCAAGCACGAGTATGATCTGGCCTACTCTACCAGTGCATCATATACTTGCTCATGTTAAAAAATGGTGACATTAATTAATGTTTTTTTCCTTGCTGTCCAAGAAAACTAAACCGCTTGTCTGTTGTTTTTTTCCCCTCTCCTTCTAATGGAAGTGGAGTCCTGAGCAAACACGAATTTCTTTTGTTGGCCTAATTGTTTAAACTGTTACTAAGATCCCAAAACTCTGACTAATTTCATTCATGCTTGCTTTTGAAGAAACAGTGATGCAACCCTTGATTTTTTTTTTTTCTCCTATCGTGGAAGGGAAACCTTGAATTCTTCAACTTGGTGGGATTCCTTCTGAGAAGCATCCAGTGGGAACTGGACATGAGTATGTTGGAGGAGGGGACATGCTCAAACCAAGGGAAGCTGATATACCCGCGTTGTTTCTGGTCTTGGTTGTGCTTCCGCTGGTCGCTTACATTTTACTCGGGAAATGGAATGAAGCTGCTAAAAAGAACGTGCGGATAGGTATGCTTGCTCAATTGGCAGCTGAAGAAGCTTTCAGGGTAGAAGCAATGGCTACTGCTAGTGTGATTCCAGTGGGGTCTTCTTCAAAGACTGGGTTTCATCAGTGTGCAAGATGCTTTGCTCCCGCTACTACTCGCTGCTCAAGATGCAAGTCGGTCCGATATTGGTATGGATGCTCTCTTCTTCTTTCTTTCCTTCTTACACCCTCAATTTCATGTTTCCTCTCTATCAGCTCAAGTTTCTTTTCTCCTTGGATGCTTACGGGAGGGATTTGTTTCTAATTCTGAATAAGCTTCTGAGGATCCGATCAAGGTTTCGTTGGTTGAGTTCCTATATTTTCCATAATTTTGAGGCTTCTCTAGTATGTTGTTCTTTATACACAGGGTCATGCTTCGCCCGAAATGATGGAAAAAGAATGTTTGTCCTCAGTGTTGTTAAACCAACTAAAAAGTATTGAGGGGCTGGGCACTCTCATTTGACTAGAGCTCCCACATGCTCAAATGGCTACTTTGCTTACATGCCCACCTCACCAAATGGTTAGGTGACATGAGACCATTATAAAGATAAGCATTTACAATAGCGACAATACCATAAGGCACAAAACAGCAACTTTTGAGTTGTATTCTTAACGCATATAAGGTCTCTAATCCTTACGGTGGCTGTGGATGTTGGTAATGGTCATGAAGCTAGCTTTTGGAACGACTTCTAGTGTGGGGAATTTGTGTTGTGGATAGCTTTCACTCGTCTTCTTTCCTTGGGCCTTGTTCAAGGGTGTCAAGGTGGAGGACTGCTATGAGATGGTGGGAAATCAAACACTGTGGGGTCTAGTGTTTAGAAGGAACTGTATGTTTCTAAGTTAAGTCGTTGGTCAGAAAATTGTCTTTTGTTGATACTACTGCTGCCCCAACAGGAGGGATTTGGAAGTCGAAAGCTCCTCTAATGCAGGGGCATTTTCACACCGGACTTGAGTGGGGTTGCCTGTGGGATCCAGGGGCACACTCGGGGTGGGCGGCCTGTGTGAGGCAGTACCCATGTGATTTGGGGCCCACGAGGAGAGTTCGGCCGAGGTCCTAACCCATGAGATGCGGGGCCTGGGCTATGAGATAAAGGGATTGATTCGCCATGCTCTAACAGTTCGAGCTGTTAGAGCAAGTGGTTAGTTGTCCTGCATCAAAGTGGTATCAGAGCGGGAGGTCTCGTGTTTGAGACTCCTCACCGGGGGTGATTAATGCAGGGACATTTTCACACCGGGGTCGAGTGGGGTTGCTTGTGGGATGCAGGGGCACACTCGGGGTGGGCGGCCCGTGTGAGGCGGTACCCATGTGATTTGGGGCCCACGAGGAGGGTTCGGCTAAGGTCCTAACCTATGAAATGTGAGGCCTGGGCTATTAGATAAAGGGATTGATTTGCCATGCTCTAACAGTTCGAGCTTTTAGAGCAAGTGGTTAATTGTCCTGCACCATCCTCCTAGAGCTATTATTTTTGCATGGCTAGTGGGCTGCAAGCGTATACTTATGGTGGATCGCCTATTTGCCTTAGATGCCGGAATATGATCATTGCCAATGGATGCTTTTTGTGCCTGCAGGATGCCGAAATTGTTAACCACCTATTTATGCACAGTCATTTCGCCCAATGCAGTTTGGGGATGGTGCCTTTAGCGGTTCAAAGTGGCCTTGGCCATGCCGAGCTATATTCAACAGCTCTTCGAAGTTCGGAGCATTCGTTTACCTTGCAACAGGCAAAAACTTATATGGAACCTGTTTTGTGGCTATCCTTTGGTCCATTTGGAAGGAACAACCACACTGTTAATGGCATTCGTGTGCCAGTCTCTACTATTATTAGTAGAGTTAAATGGCTCATTTGGTCTTCGGTGGAGGCCTTGGGTTCCCTGCTTCCTTAGGGGATGCCCCCTTGGTTGGGCCTTTTGTGTAATGCGGCCGCCTTGTATGGTCCTCAGGCATTTATTTATTTATTTTTAATATTAATAAAGCTTTTTCTACTGATCAAAGAAAAAAAAAAAACTGTAAGCTCTCTAATCTCGTCACAGAGGACAACCATTCTCCAGGGTTCAAGAGCTTCTTTGCAAATTCATATGGCCATGTCCTTTGGTACCACCACCACAATGAAGATCCACTGTTGGAATTTGTGAAATCCAGAGCATAATATGATTTGCATCTGTATATGACATCAACCTGCTAGTATAAATTATAAGAAATAACCCATATCTAATTTAATACGGTATAATCTTACTGGACTTGTTGCATGAAATAACCCATATCTAATCTAATTCATGTAAGATATCATGGCCACGCAGTTGTAAGCAGATTACGCCCTTCCACGACTTTGCCGTTTCACTCCCTCGCTTGTAAACTAGACTTGATTCATATAACTTGGATTCTTTCTATTTTTCTTCAGAAGTTGTTGAACTCACAACCCATTTGCAGTTCCGGGAAGTGCCAGATTGTTCATTGGAGGCAAGGTCATAAGCAAGAGTGCCTGCAGTCGGATGATAGCAACTCACATTGGTCTTCCGATCTTTCCTCAATCAAGGGATCCATTCACCAGAGTGTTCTGTGGAATGAGAATCCAAATTCATCATTCTTCAAATCCGATATCAAGGAGCCTATGCTGGATGCGATCCCTCCAGGCATATCACTTCATCCTTCAATTGCAACTTTGGCTAATGCTGCCACTACTGGTACTGCAGCCGATGCATCTCAAGTTTCGCAGGCGGAGAGAAAGCTTGCAGATAGATGGGCTTCTTCTAAATTTAATAGAGATATCTTGAAATGCGACGACACTGCTTCATTTGGTTCTTTAGAAGACATCGATGGCAGCGGAGCCAACATTCCAACTTTAAACACAACTACCATGGCTACCTTCCCTCAGTCGAAGGAAACTCCGATGAGAAATAAGGTTCTTACTTCTAAATCTGGTCCCCATAGCACATATATTATGGTTGAGGAAATATATGATGTTTGCTTGAGTATTTGCTCAGCCTGGACTTTATATGTGAGCCCCACCCTTTGGTGATCCAAATAATTCATAGTGCTCCTAAAGTGGATGGGTGATACCAAAAAAAATAAAATAAAAAATCTTCCCCTATGTAGGATCCTAACCTTTGGATTGGGCTTCTGTTTACTGCGGATAGTTGGTTTTAGTTATCCATTTTCATTGGAGGCTAGGATCATATGATTGGGGAGATAGTGGGGCATTACCTCTCCTGTTGCCCAAGATCAATGGGTTAGATTACAGAAAGTTGAGCCACTCCTGTACCATTGCTGGGTCAAACCAAAAAAAAAAAAAAAAAGAGGAAAAAGAGAGAGAAAAAAAGAATTCTATCAATTGAGTGTCATAAAACACCACATTAGGGTCAGGTTGATTTCAGATGTATGTTTCTGACCATCATTCTCCTCCTCTGATGCTTTCAGTTAGGAAATGGCAACTCTGTTGCTTCCTCTGGTGATATTCAGAGCAGCCCTTCCAATTCCGTCCATGGACGTGCTGTTCCAAGAAATGCTTTGCACCCGCCTTACACATTAACAGGTCATAATGGAAATGCATTTGAATCAAGCGGCACATCTGGCATCTCAGCCTCACTATATTCAGAGAAAAATGCGATAAATGCACGTGAAATTGAGGTGGACTTGGGTTCAAATAATGGTAATTTCCCCAGGGAATCTTTTTCGAGTAATGGAACACTGAACTTGAGCTCTTCCTGTGAAAAGATCTCGGTCAAAGTAAGCAAGAGATCTAAGAGCCCCAGTCCTACCATTTCAGTATCTCAAAGATCAACGCCGAAAGCTTCAAGAGAATACCCATGTCCGGGTATAGAAAAGAAGATGGCCTGCATGACAAATGACACTAGTAGGCTACCTTGGACTATCTCAGAATCTATATGAGAACATTTTTTCTTTCTTTCTTTCCACTCTTTGGCTGTTGTGGCCTCTAATGCTGTTTGTCGTTGCCCAGAAATCCCTCAAAGTGGTGCTTCTGCAACTGTCCCTACACAAGGCAACAGTGGCATCGCAAAAATGGGAGATGCAATGATGATGGGCCTGAAGAAGTTACCGAAACTCCCCAGATGGGACACATCGGGAATTGCAAGTGACGGTCCTAAGAATAAGGTTTAGTATCGAATGACACACTCTCCCTATGTTGCGGGTGAATAATCAAAGCATGGGGCGGATCATTTCTAAGTTCTGAAGCTACAAAAGATCACCTTTTCACGTTTCTGAATTTGATGTCTCAGGTGTTGTTTCCTTATGAGGAATTTGTCAAGTTCTTTCATTACGAAGTGTGTGACTTATCTCCGCGAGGCCTTTTGAATTGCGGAAACAGGTACTATCATATTGGATTACTTCTTGCCGCTTATTTGACCCACAGACTTTAAGAGTACAGTCCAGGATTTACTGGGCTATCAGCCTCACCTAAGCAAATGTATATTTTGCTGAGGTCCTCTTCCAACAGAGTATGGTTTGCCAAGGCACAAGATTCCATATATGTGGGACCCACGGTTTGTAATCCAAACTCTTGATGTTGGGTTCCCCATGGGAAGCCCCAAATTCGCCCAGATTGGAATGTACTAATCCTTTGATCCATGGCCTACAAATCGACAGTAAAAGAAACACAGCAATGGTCCATGCTCAACAGGAAGCTGACCAACTGTTGGCTTATATCACAGACACCCCTTGTCTATTCTCTTCTCATACTCAGGATGCTTTCCAACTATTCAGTTCGCCATTGATTACGTGGTGCTCATAGCTGCTTTATTCTGACCACAATGACCATGAGACACCGGTTGTCTTGCCTTGATATCATAAAAAGGAAATTTAGTGAACAAAGCAGAAACAAGTGAAGCATGCTAAGACAAACTTATGAACTCCAACAAATTGTCAGCAAAGTCGGTTGCTAACGTGCATGCAAAGATTAGTTTTATTATATTTTAACATAAAGTTGATTGAATTCTTAGAGCATTTAATTCTATTATTTAGATGCTTCCTCCACACTTCTCGTTGGATACAAAATGAATTTATACCGGTTCTTTGTTTATCACTGTTGAGTTTTGACTGATGTTGGCACTCTTTCCGTCCCACTTTTGGCTATATAATAGTGCGATTATATACTATCGAATTACCAAAATAGAAAGAAAGGGTGCTGCCATCAAGGGTGGGTGTAAATAGTGGGTCTCTATACTCTCTCATTAATGTCATTATTGTTGATTTTTCTTCTATCAACCTTGCAGTTGCTATGCCAATGCCGTATTGCAATGTTTGACCTGCACGAAGCCTCTGATCATCTACTTGCTTCGGAGATCACATTCAAAAACATGTAGTTCCTACAATTCTCCCATGCCCAAATTGTAAACAAGCAGATTTTACTCATCTTGTTTGGACGCATCCGTAACTTTCTTTCGTCTATTTCATACATGTCTTAGGCTGGGCAAAAGATTGGTGCCTCATGTGTGAACTTGAGCAACACGTATTGATGTTGAGGGAAGGTCGGGGCCCGCTGTCTCCCGGCAGAATTCTGTCGCACATGCGGAATATTGGCTGCCGGATGGGTGGTGGAGATCAAGAAGATGCCCATGAATTTTTAAGGTGTGTGAAGGTGTACTTTACCAAATTTATTGTGGTGCAAGGGTAATGTGAATAATTCCTTCAGCTCCCTTTGGATGTTTGTAACAAAACTCCTTTTTCAAAAGAATTGAGACAATCTGCGGCTTGGACACGTGACAACATGTATATCAGAAGTAGAACGGGACCTTTATTATTTTTTCTTTTGTTTCCTATTATAATAATTTTTCATTATTTACATACTAATCATAGAGCTAATATTCTTCCATTTATCTAAGATTTGTTTTATTGTATCTTCCAATGTTATGTTTGATACCCCATGTCCATGTTCAACACTGAGAAACATGTCTCAATCGCATGGATCTGGATTTCACGCTGCAAGACATACTTCTTAACTTTCATGGATACCCTTTTTTTGACTAGTGTTCTCTTTTATGTTTGACAAAGCTGTTTACATTCAGGCTTCTAGTTACATCTATGCAATCTATATGCCTTGAGGGAATGGGTGGTGAGAAGGAAGTCGATTCCAGTTTACAAGAAACAACATTGATACAACAGATTTTTGGTGGTCGTCTTAGATCAAAGGTGATTAGTGAGATTATTACTTCTCTACCAGATCCAATGCTGGTTGAGAAACGTGATGGGTACTTGTAAGCATGGTTTCAAAAATTGTCCTTGTATCAGTTTCGGTTCGAAATGAAATGAGTAACCACACTGATGGGGGTCTGAGTTGGGGTGAGTCTTACCAATTTTGGTACCCAGATGAGTTGCACTCCAAAACTGCTACTTGAATCCATGCTTGGAAAAGTAGGATTTCTAATTCTACTCTCTTCATGTGTGTTCAAGAACCAGGTCATTCATCAGGTAGGCCCTGTCGTTTATGTGCAGTGCCCCAAAAATCATGCAGGTCCCATCATCGCATTGCCCACTTGTTTATGAAAAAATGGACAGCTTAAAGGAGTCGAACAATTAATGCAGGGGCATTTTCACATCGGGCTCAAGTGGGGTAGCCTGTGGGATGCGGGGACACACTCGGGGTGGGTGGCCAGTGTGAAGCCTAACCCATGCGATGTAGGGCCCATGAGGGGGTTCAGCTGAGGTCCTAACCCATGCGATGTGGGGCCTGGGCTATGAGATAAAGGGATTGATTCACTACTCTCTATCAGTTCGAGCTTTTAGAGCAAGTAGTCAATTGTCCTGCATCAACAATGGTCCATATTCAGCTTGCACATATACCCCACCTGATGACTGGAGTCACTGGACCAGCCTGATTTCTGGACTATGGCACATATTGTGAGACCCACCTTATTGCTATTCATCTGACTGCCAGGATCACTGTGAATACTAATATGTTCGTTTCATCCAAACCAGGTCAAGTGTCTGAAATGCCATCATGAGTCTGAACGATATGAAAACATTATGGATCTTACATTGGAGATACAAGGTTGGGTTGAGTCATTGGAGGATGCACTTACTCAATTTACAGCTCCTGAGGATTTGGATGGGGAGAATATGTACAGATGTGGAAGGTATGATGATTTTAGATTATTATTGTTAGAACTGATCTCATCTGTTGCAAGTTGTGTAAATTTCACCAAAATTCCATGTTCTACATCTGCTTGTTATATTTTTGTGTTTCATGTTGGGAAAAAAAAGGTGTGCTGCGTATGTTAAAGCCAGAAAGCAGTTGAGCATACATGAGGCGCCAAACATCCTCACGATAGTTTTAAAGCGATTTCAGGTAAAAATGGTGGGGACTGATGACATCCTTTTGTGCTTTGAGCATGCACCTAACAAATAGGTGTCACCTTGCTGGATTTCCTGCCACAGTTCAAAATATTGTTTAAACGTATTGTAGCTGTATGAATTTATCGCACAACTTTTCCAAGATGATAAGGATACCTTGTATAATTCTGGGCCTTTGTGATACTGGATCCATTAAAATTATCTAGGGAGGAATGCGTAGGTATGTATTGATGATACAAATCGATATAAACCATATCAGCAACATACTAAATCACTGTAAAATGATTTAAAAACTATATGTTGGTACTGTATAAGTGGTTAATTGGTAACGATTTTAGGATTTTACAGGAGTGTATGGTAACAGAATATAATATATACTCTACATAATGGTAAGATACAACAATACTCAGGAATATAAAATAATATGCACTTTTAATATTCTAAAGAAATTAATTGGATCATGAAACTTGCACATTCATATTATGCAAATGATACTCAAAGCAGCACAATTGCATGTCTGCTATGTTTTCTATGGAAAATATAAAACATTTCTCGTGAAGATTGAGTCCTTACGTCCCCCCACCTTCATGGGATGGTGAGCAATGCCCCCGAAACTTTTAAATGACACATGGGACGACCAATCATTGATTTGGACTGTCCACTAATTCATACGGTACATTTTGATAATGATGTTAAAGATTATTGATATATTGTGATACATAGGCAATATAATAAATGAGGTGATAAAGTCACCTTTTTTTTTTTTTTTATAATCAGATTAGAATCCTACCATAATACATCGTGATATAGTATTTATTTACCAGAAACCTTGTGGCTATGATTCGAATGTACTTTCCAATACATCCCCATATAGGGATGTGGACATCTGTAACATGCCGCAGGATGAATTTATTGTGATGCATTCCTGATATGGTACACATTCCGATACTCTGAACATTGTTTCTGCCCATTCAAAACAAGATATCTTTGCAGAAATGTTTCATATGATTAGTGGCCTTATTTGTTTCTTCTGTTGTGGGTTTTGCTCCATTAGACAGGGAAATATGGCAAAATTAATAAATGCATCTCTTTCCCTGACATGCTGGACATGATTCCGTTCATGACTGGGACTGGTGACAGCCCTCCCCTTTACATGCTGTATGGCGTCGTCGTGCATTTGGACACGTTGAATGCATCATTCTCTGGGCATTATGTGTCATACGTGAAAGATTTGCAAGGGACATGGTTGAGGATAGATGACACTGAGGTAACATCTACTTGCTGTTATTTCCTTTTTGTAGTCAATATTTAAATGGGGTGTTTGTGAAACTGGCATGCCTTTTGATTTTCAAATCATTTGGGAGATGCTGAAACACCATTTAAGGTGGACCCAATTCTTCTGTTTTTTTTTTTATTTTTTTATTTTTTTAAATTTAAATTTTTATTAAAATTTTTTCCCCCCCCATAATGCTAAAATTGGCTGTTTCATGGGGCATTTGGATGCTTGACTTGAAAAGGTGTTTTAACTTGAACTTTGACCTAGTTAATCGACTCAGCTGAGTTGACTCTCCCAAGTTTCAGGACCTGAGAAATTCTAGAACTATGTGAGGAATATATCTCGTATTGCGTATTGAGGATGCTAATTATTTATCTGGTGTCATTTTTGAGTTAACAGGTCGAGCCAGTGCCGATGAGTCAGGTGATGTCAGAAGGTGCATACATCCTATTTTACTCAAGGTAATAAAAAGAATACTGCTACTAAGGGTGTGTGTGGGTGCCATCGTAAAAAGGGTTTAATCAGTTAGCAATGTCAGTTCCTGTCAGACTGCCGCCCATATCAACAAGCTTGATTTTTCAGTGGATGCCCTTTCTTGTGATGGCCCTTACTGTGGATAGTTTGGATGTCGTGAGTGTGTGGGAGGTGGTAAATCACACGTCCTTCAAATGGTTTCTTCAGAAACGAAGGCATCCTCTTCTGGCATGTCAACCGTGTGGGCAGAAATTCATCTAGGGTTGCAACTTGGGCAGGTCAGGTTGGGCTGAAGGTCAACCTGAGCCCAACCAGACATTAAGTTGTGTAAACCTGCGGCCCAACCAACCTGAGCCCAACCTAAAGACATACTGTATCCTCAATCTTTAACCCATCTTGAGTTCGGTCGGGTTGGCCGGGTTGAGGCAAACCAGGCCAGAGTCCCATGCATTCTTGGTTCTTCCAACCCAGTGACAAAGTTAGTGACTGGGTTGGGTTGACTCAGCCAAGTCCATGGTTGACTTGCCTGGTCTGTATACTGTGAGTTATATGCTATATGAGTAATATAGGGTTGGGTTGCATGAGGCGCAACCCAAGCGGAACCTGACCCAAGGTTGGGTTGAGGATTTCCGGCCCTACCTCAACTCAATCCAACCCAACTTGACCAAAATTTTGGGTTGAGCCAGATGCAAGTTGCACCCCTGAATTTATTTACTTCATTTTTGGGTGGCACCCAAACAAGCTCTTATTTTGTAAGCTTTTGTTCGTTTCCATTGCCGTTTTTGATTTGCTTGTTGGGTCCTGCACAGGTCTCACCCACGCCCCCCTAGAGTACACGCGAGGAGAAATTCCTCATTCCAAGCTCCATCTTCTGCCAAGCATTGGATTCCCAAACCCCAAAAGTCTTCTAGACATGGGCAATGCAAACCAAGCAGCATCATGTTTTCCTCAGGGCGTCCATCGCCGCTTCATGCTGCAGGTCGTAACATCCTACCCACAGAGCAAACTTATGCAGACTCAATATGCACGGACTACTCCGATGCTACGTCAAGTGACTGGTCCCTTTTCACAAGCTCAGACGAATCATCTTTTACCACCGAGAGTACCCGAGATTCGTTCAGCACCGTAGATTATGGTGACCCACTTAACATCGATCCATTTCCCTCAATATTTAGCCCATTATACGGAGCTCCGGAGTATTCCAACAACACCATCTCCTGCAAAACGTCCTCGCCTTGCAGGCCACAGACGAGATTCTTCTCAGAGACTAACGGTTTTGTTTTGGATTCTTCAATGTCGAATCAACCGCTCGGCAGTGTACATAAGGGAAGGAATCCGGAACGGGTCAGTGTTTCTTCTTCAACTGAGTCTCTAACTTCAGCAGCACATAACTGCAGTATGTCTGTTAGATACGGGAGTAATTCTAAAGGTAGTTTTGCTCGAACATGTGGTTGTTGTGAGCTGTAGTCAGTAGATTCTTGTAAGTTCTAGGTGTGGTCCACTTGATGTGATTGGTCCCTTAGAATTAGATATGCCTCAGATGTTTCTGTTTTTAGTGAAATGGGGCATCCCTCAATCAATGGTCTTGTGGGAAATTTTCTGTCACATTTCCTCTTTTTTTTTTTTTTGAACAATGTTTAGTGAAATAGACAGTTGAAAGTAAAACACCACAAATCAAGTGATTTTTCTTTATTTGATCTTTGATGTGGACCATTGTTTTATACAAGTGGGGTCCATGATTCAGCAATCCAGATCTTGTCTGGTGAGGTGAGGCAGATCTTGGTGGACCATTCACCAAGTATTCATTGATGGGGTGCAAATTGACAGTGAAAGAAATATTATTGTAACAATGGTGCACATTCAATGAAAGAAGGCCCATGATTGTGTAGCTAGGATCTTCTAGCGGGAAGTTTTATGGTGTAATCTATTTGTAGTGTGGCCCATCACTCAGATCAACGGTCTGGATCGTCGGACCATGGGCCCCAATTATATTGACCCAAAGAGTCTATTATGATCTGAATTCCTCTGCTCTTTATCCTTTGAGAATCAGTTGCTTTGTTTCTCAAATATCGCCATCAATACAAGATTTATTTTCACTTTCGAGAGAAATTGGTATTAGTTGTAGTACCCTTAGTTGCATCAGGATACTTGGACTGTCCAATTGATCAATCTGGACTGTCCATAGAGTTCACCACAAGTTTCATAGACTACCATGCAGAAATCACATAGATCAGATGATCCCACCGTCCGTTGATTGACTTTCTTTTCGATAGCCATCCATTATCCAAGTGGAGGATTGGGAAAGGGATTCTTTTAAAATCCAAGATAGGCCTCAACAAATAGATGGTTGAAATTGTTGATTTGGTCCTCCACAAAATATATGGACCGTCCATTTCTAGGATACTGGCCAGAGGTTACAATCATCAGATTTGGTATGATTTCTGCATGGAACATAATGATCGGTCTAGATTGATCGAATGGACTAGGCTGGGCTAATAGAGGGAAGGATCGATCGAATGGACTAGGACTAGGCTGGCCTATTCGAGAGAAGGATTCCCTCGGTTACGATCAATCTCCCAGGAAAATTCCATTCCAACCCTTCACAATAAAGTAATCTGAATCATCTGATCTGACAGACAAAAAGAGAGGGTTCACATCAATCAATCAAATGTCATTTGAATGATGGGTGCTTGGGAGTTGTTGGATCGTTATGATTTTTAAGCCATGAACCCTCCATTGTAGAATCCACCTAATGAACGGTCGAATCTGCATGGGCCATGTGCACATATTTTTTTGGACCATTTACATGAGAGTTATATAAAGCTGTCCACAAACAAACATAGGACAAGTCCCCTCTTTTAGAAGGTCAAAAAGAATGGTATAAAAGCAAAGAGTAGCCAAAGAGCTGCAGAAAAAGAAACTAAAGCCATTTTTTTTTTTAAAAAAAGAAGGGGATGATGATGGTCGGGGTAGAGCAGCAGAGCGGAAGAATCGGAGTACGGTAAAGCCATGTCTCTTGAGAACACGTGATAGGTTCATGTATCAATCATAACCTTCCAGTTAGTGGGCCCTACTATGGATGGAAAATAGTTAAAAGATATGGATGGAAAATAGTTAAAGATACACTTACATCATCTAATCCTATCCTTTTGATGAACAGACGCGAATTTCATGTGGAACCCCCAAGGCGGATCCTTTATGGGCCCCACCATGATGTCCGTAGGAAATCCACTCCGTCCGTCAGTTTCTCAAGTTTACAATAGAAGAGCGAGACATTTCCAAAACTCTGGTGGGCCACACGACCGGAAACTGTGATGGATAGGCCCACGGTTGAAACCTTATGTGGACCATCATGATGTATTTATGTCATCCAAACCGTTCTTGAGGTTGTTTAGATTGGGATGAAATGAAAATACAAATACTAGGCTGATCGAAAATTTTGTGGCCCCACAAACGTTTCGATGTTGGGGTTTCCATTCTCACTTTTCCCATCGTGTGGTGTACCTGAGTTTTGGATCTGCATTATTTTTTGAGCTTCTGTCCTATCGTGAGCTTGGAGAACTGATGGATGGATTGGATTTCTCGTGGACATTGCGGCGGTTCGTATAGGTTTCCGCCTACGGGAACTTCCCGATGATGGGGTCACAGGCAATTCGCGTCCTATGATGAGCACACTACGGACCAACGGCTCAAGATAGAATTAGTTGATAGAGTAATAAAAGGCAACGGTCACGGTTGTCTAATAGGTGTCATTTTGAAAAGGGATTTTTACAAAACACTGCATCATTAATATGGTATTTATACGGTGGTATATATATATATATATATATATATATATATATATATATATATATATATATATATATATATATATATATATATATATGTGGGAAAAGGTACAATGCGCTGGATGAGTTCTCATATACGATGAACTCTCAAAAAAGTTCATATGTAGTACGTACGAACTAGTTTAATGGTTTTGAATAAGCTATTATGTTAATTGGGTACTTACTCATGCCTCATGAGGTCATGGGTTCAACTGCCTATGGTGGTGTAAAAAAGCCACTGTGGTGTGAGTGCATGTGTAAAAAATGATAATTTAAAAATCAAAGCTATCATGAGAATTTAAATAATTATCGTAGAAGCACCTCGTGTGGTTCCAATCAACAAACACAAGAAAGAATAGAAATGAGACAACGACCGTTGATGGTTATTGACATATAAAATTGCACTCAAACATGCCGTACACTATTTCACTTGCGTTGAAAGATGACTTCAAGATTATGTGCCTAAGAAGCAGGCTACCGGCAATGCCTTTGTGCCATGTACAGACCGCTCCTATATTAAAACTACTTAGGTAGGTTCGAAGGTTCCAATATGATGAATTTGCTTTGTAGTGAGAAAATTGGGCCCCACAGGCCGATGAATACCCCTCGATACTCCTATTTCGAGGAGAGAGATCTTCAAGACTTTGATACTTAGACATACTGAGGAATTAAGAAACTGTAGGTGGAGATGGTCACCAATATGAGCCTCAGTTGCTTTAACATTCCATCCCCTCCAAGAGTCTTGTGCCATGCACATGGCCTCCTGAGGGTTGTTATAGTGTTATGCTAGGCCACATAGGCTATGATTTTGCTCCATAACATAGACCTATCGCAACATCTGCGCTACGGAGATGAACGCTTTCTTGGCCTTTGTTTAAGGTCCGTGTGCGCAATCAACATGAGACCAACATCTCTCACGACCTAATTTCCTGAGCTAGGTGTAGACCTATCGTAGCATTTGTGCTCCGCACAGAGGGTCCTATTAGCAGATGATAGGCACTAGATAACCAACTTTATCTCAACCCTAGCATATAAGGCCCATAGTATTGCCAGACCAACTACGCTTGCCATGTAATGGCATTTTCTTGGGTGCATATCATGCATATTGTGCGTATCCTCACAATAAGAATTATATGCATTTTAATCAAGTGTACGACTTGAAAGCCCAACACTTCATGAAGATCCTGTGGACATTAGCTATCTGGCATCTCACTGACTACACGACCATATGATGCCATATATTGTCTGTCTGCATAAGCTCATGACGCCCTTTGGCTATATGAGACGCCTGATGCCCTTCGGCTATATGAGATACGCTAATGGCCAATGGTTACATGAGATACTTTGTTATGAACAATGCCGAGATTGTTGTAACTTGAAAGAGAGGATAAAATCAATTGAACATATAGAATTAAGAGCTAGGAAGATATATTGGAAGAAGAAGAGAACAAGGATTGGGGCATACTCAAATAGAATGAGAATGGAAAGTTAGAACTTTTAAGAACGAAACATTCACTAGTATACATATTAATCCTGCAATTACTATAGCAATTGTAGCAATTTTCTATTACTCTCTTTGTTGTGCAGGATACCTTGGATTATGCTAATCTACCGTGCAAAGAAGCCATGTCTCGGTTCAATTGGTGTTTGATTTGGTTTAACCAAAAATTGAGTGGTTTCTTAGTTTGCACGCTGTGAAGATTTTCTCATTTTCCGTTTGACTGAAAAGTGTGAGTCGGTTCGGTCCAACCTATGCAAATTAGCACAAGTTGAGGTATTTAAGTCCGATCACAATCAGGGCTTCGTGAATACGAGAGCTCTCTCTAAGGGCGAGGGTTTACGAGATGAGAGGGTTCAAGACATTTGTAAAGGCTTGGGAAAAGATTTTCTCAATGAGCTAGTGTTTTTTAGGTGCGCATCACAAGAGGAGATCGGATTAATCTTATAATAAAAGTATGTGAGTAGTGTAAAATCTAAGGTTTTGATTACATTGGATCTCTGTCACTTTATGCCATGGTTTTTTTTTTTTCATAAAGTTTTTCCACATTAAGTATCTTGTGTTTTGTGGTTGCTTGTTTGATTGTTTGATTAATATGTTTCATTGTGATTATTCTATCTTTATTTATTGTGCTTTCGCGAAGATCATGAATTAACGGTGGTGTTAGATCCAACTTTCTACTACTTAGGGTTGATTCGAGTTTGTTGTGGCTCAAGATTACATCATAGTGGTGTGATATAAGAGCCAAAACTCTAACAAAGTGGTATCAGAGAATCAGGTTTAAGGACGTTCGAGAATTCAACAAAGATATCAATGTCAAAGTTCGATATATAGAAATTTAACGGGAAGAAAATTTTTAGTTTGTGGCAGTGAAATATTAATGATACTCTAATATCACAAGGTGTTGTTGAAGACTAAACCGGAGAAAATGTCGGATGATGACTAGAGCGAACTTGGGGAGAAGACTATGAGCACTATCCATCTATGTTTATCGGATGAAGTCATGTTCAATATTCTGGATGAGGAATATCCCCTAGAGATGTGGAAGAAATTACAAGATTTATACACAGTAAAGTCCCTCATAAATAAGTTTTTGTGAAGAAACAACATTTTGGGTTACAAATGAAAGTGGTCATTAACAGAGATGTCATCTTTGATGAGGCATCAATGTTGAAGCCTAACAAGGATATTGCTGAGAAGTCGGAATAAAAACATGATGAGGCTGAGAAATTGTCGGTTTAGGTCGTCTGAAATTTCTCAGCCTCATCATGTTTTTTCTCATCCTAATGATGAATGGCCTACATCCAAGGTGGGCCCTGCATGATGGACGACCTACATCAAAGACGGGGCCCACACAAGTGAACAACGCACATCAAAGGTTGGCCCCAGTGATGGACAATGGATATGAGGGGGACCAAACAGACTTGAGGGATAAATACTAATGATGTTGGAAACTAAACATGCTTTTCTACTAAGTATACATTGTTTACCGAACATACTCATGTGTTGAATAGGTACAGAAACCAAGATAAGCTACTTATGTGATAACTAGCTTATCTAAAGTAACTTACTATCCAAACGCCCCCTTAGCGAGGAATGTGCTAGTAATCTTTCATCTAATTAATGTTAACTGAGGACAATGATTTACTGTAAGCTTGGAGATCAGCAGCCAAACATCTCAAAAAAGTCCTTGATCTATATCGTTGAGAAGCATGTCAGCGTATCAGCTTCACAACTTCACCATATATTTGACACCTATATATATTTTTGTTAAAACTATATATATATATATTTTTATATATAAAATATATATATATATATATACACACACACACACAAAAATACTCCTTGAAGCATTAGACTCACTATCAAAGACAATCTTAATATCGCTTTTAAAGGTAACAATCCAAATATCCCCGCCTTCCAGTTCCGACTACCAGACTAACGAACCGTTCTTGAGCGCATCAAAGTTAAAAGAGTGGCAGGGTACTGGAAAAGCAAATCTCTCCATGACTAGACAGCTTACCATGCTACAATCTGTTATTAATCCAATCCCTAATCACTAGGGGGCATTCGGATCCTAAGTGGCTTAAGATAAGCTACTTATTTCACAAGTAACTTATCTTAGTTTCTACTTATTAATATATAAGATAAGTTTGGCAAACCACATACTTATCAGCTTCTCCAATAATTCGTCTCGCCTGATGCCTCTCTTCAACAACTTATGAAAAGTAGAAAAGCTTTTAAAAAAATAAAATTAACTGAAGTGATTATGTACTTGTAAGTAAAAAAGCTTATAACTAATCATAAATCAAACTTACTTATCTGAAATAAGTAACTTATCTACTGTTGTAAGTAGCAAAAGTCACTTATCCCTAACGAGTCATCTCACAAGTTAAAACCGAGTCTTGCTCATCAGTGAGTCACTTATCTAGAGGCTTGATTCTATCTACTGCAGTTGTTTATCACCTCCCCTCGTAAGGGAATATAGAAATTCAGAAATTTCAACGAACCTTCCTATGGAATTCATTCCCATTCAAATCCTTCCTGTCATTCCATCCATAGGGAGCAAGTTTACAAACTAAAACACATGGCTAGACTAGGCCTGAGATCCTTAAAACACATGAATGTGGTCCTTCTAGCTATCTTGGGATGGTGGTTACAGTCAGATCCTGACCTGTAAAATGTGTATTGGCTAAGTATCTCTCTAAAGAGAAGATTTTCACAGAGCCACCCCCTCATCTGCTGGTTCAAGTATTTAGAAAGGAACTCATTCAGCCCAACCAATAGTAGTTAGGAGTAGTAAATGGATCATTAGAGATGGAACTAGCATTAATGTTTGGGCCGACTGTGGTGTTTAGACTACTTAATCAAATGAGACAATAGCCCAATGTATTGCTCAAGCCATCAAAGGATGGCATATCAACCCACCCCCCACATACTGGATAAGGGTGTAGATACACTCACATCATCAATAGGTCGGGCTTGATTTCCCGGTCCTTGGGAAAATGCAAATTTGATGCTTTCGGGATTTGAACACAAGACCCTCTGCTTTGATATCATATCAAACAACTAATGTCTCCAAAAGCTTGAGTCATTAAAGGATGGCCTATCAATTTATATGAAGGGACTTTAACACGATTGAACTCACTCCAATTGCCGACTATAAAATTTGGGGTGTAACAACTTCTGGCTAATTATTCAAAATGGCAAACCTCTCAAGCTAGCACAAACCTCATACCTACCAATCACCCTCTCAACTCCCTAAAAAAATTCAGACATTAGCATTACACCAAAGAGTAAACCAAAGACCATTTAGCAACCAAAAACATCCCTCTTAATACAATATGTTCTTTGTGCAATCAGCATCTGGAAACAAATTCCCATTTGTTACTTGCATGCACATACACCAATGAAATATGAAATCATTTGGACTGCACTCTTTCATCTGCAACGGGTTGAAGAACGATCCATTCCTGCACCCTTTTCAACCTCAACCTGGCTTCACTTCAAGTTGGGACAAGGCCACCTTCAGACCATTTGGCAACAGCTGTTCCCATTTAGGTTCTGGACCTGTCCTTTTGTTGGCTGACTTGGGTCCGATGTTTAGGTCCATGGGCTTTGATCCACAAACAAATTGACCAGGACCAACCTTAGGTTTATCCTAGAGAGCTTTCCAAGGACAAATTCAGGCCATTTCAGGCTATCGTGGCCGAAGTTCGGCAAGATTTCCATGAGATATATTGGGTCCTGTGGAGCAGCTCAGGTGTATTTTTGGGTCCAAAAATAATCATTTGAGACCAGGATGAAACGTAACAAAATTTTCTATTTCAGACCCATCCGAACTTGAATTTGGACCCAAATTCATCTGCAATGCTCCAGGCTTGATTCTATCTTTCAGGCCCACTGGCCAACACCAGGTCTGAATTTACAGGCCCAAAATTTAAATGGGTCAGGCTCAAGTGGACCACAACCTGGCCCAAACCTTGCACATTGACAGTCCTAGATGAGACTTCAAATGACGAAGCAAGCAGTTGGTCTTTTTTTTTTTTTTTTTTTGTTTTCCGCGCCACAATTACTAGATGGAATGTAATTAGCTCCTGCTTAGTTTCATCTCATGAACAGATGCAGTAGGTAAAGCAACTAAATAAATGCTTTTGCTTTTAAAAATGGAAATATCAATTGGCTATCCATTTCCCTCCAAAACTTTGTTCTTCAAATATTTATTTCAAAGGATGCATTTTTATCTTTTGAAAATGAATTCCTTCCGATCCCAACAACAAGATATATATGACAAGTGGGTTAAATATACACAAGACTGTAGACACCCCACCTAAAACGAGAATAAGCCACTCTTTAAGCTTTAACTTTACTTCAATAAATTGTCTTCTACATACTTACAAATTATTGAAAATAAAAATGGATTGAACATGGAACATACTTGGCATGTCCCGAAGACAACAAATGGATCCAATAGGCTAATGCCAAATCCAGTAACAAATCGGTTATGGCCGTACATCCTTTGACTTGTTATATTTACTAAAGCATACATACAATGGCATGGATGATGGGTGAGAAGTCTAATTTACCCTGGATGGGAGTTAGGGTACCCGACCCTCAAGCTTAGAGGATAATTAGGACTAAAAAACCTATATGGGTCCTAGCTTAATGTGTTTTTGAAATCGAATCCGATCACTAGTCAGGTAATCTAAATTTATGAGCAGGTCTCAATACCTTGACCCATTCGTGATTCAGGTACACTGTACGATTGGAAACATTGCACGAGGTGATGCCCACCCTCCAAAGAGCTTCCCTCAATGTGACACACCCGAATCATGAATTTGGGACCCTTAAATGTGTTTTTGGCATGTAATGGTTCAAGTTTCGGATCCAAAACTCTGGTGGTCCATGGCAAAAGGTAATAGTTTCCTCCGTTGCTTTGCCTTTCTCTCTGGTCATGCTCTACCAAAGTTTTGAATTAGTGTAAAAGTTGGGCTCCAAGGGATTCGTGGGGTGCTGCCTCAGGTGGACGGTTCATATTTTGGGCTTGTATCCCAAAAATGAGTTCTCAGAAAGTTCTCATGGAACTCTTGAGAATTGGTGTGCAGCTCAGCATTCCTCTCTCTCTCTCTCTCTCTCTCTCTCTCTCTCTCTCTCTCTCTCTCTCTCTCTCTATATATATATATATATATATATATATATATATATATAGACACACACACACATGCTCACACTGGCACCGGAATTCATGAGAATTTTTTGAGAACTCATCTCACATTATATGAGTGTAAGATCTGAATCGTCGATGTGATGTAGCAGCTCATAAAACCTCTAGAGCTCAACTTTTACCCTGATTCAATATTTTGGTGGGCCATGGAAAAAGAGAGGCAAGTCAAAAGAGGAAACTATTTCATTTTTTCATGGCCTACCAAAGTTTTGGATCAAGGTAAAAATTGGGTACTAGGGATTTTATGGGCTGCTGCATCACGTGTATGATTCAGATCTTACACTCACGTAAAGTGAGATGAGTTCTTAAAAAGTTCTCACCAATTCTCGTGAGAAGTGATGCACAAGTGAGCATTTCTATGTATATATTAATGCTCACTTGTGCTGCAGTGCACCTTCTTACATGAATACCTGTGGGCACCTTTGTACCCGTGTCATGGGCACATAATTTGAACGGTTCACGTGAAGTGATACCCCTTGAAACCTTACAAGCCCAACTTTTAAATCGGTACAAATTTTGGTGGCCATGGCAAAAGGAAACAGTTTCCTCCCTTGATTTGCATTTCTCTTTACATTTGTCCACCAAAGTTTTGAATCAGGCTTAAAATTGGACTCATGGAGTTTCAAAGAGTGCCACATCATGTGGACCATTCAAATTCTATGCCCATGACACATGTGCAAAGGTGCGCACAGGTTCTCACCTAAGGAGGTGCCCATGTGAGCATTCTACACACACACACACACACACACACTCCATCCATCAGTTGAGTCCTCTCATTTTAACCATACATTTCAAAAACTATCCTAATCTGAAATGAAGGTGGGTCACACCATTGGGAAACTATAAAGTCACCAAAGCCTACCGGGTCATTTGGCACCGTGGATTGGAAGGGATTTGAGGGGGTTTAAAATCCCTGGTTGTTTGGTAGCATAAAGTAACTGGGGGTTTCCAATCTCCTCTTTGAGGGGGTTTGTAATCTATGGTGAGAGATTGGATTATACCTAAAATCATTTCAATAGTTGCAGGTATAACAAGCGTGTCACTATACACTATCATTCTATTGGACACATGGCCCACTAATGATGATCAACACCATCCAAACATTGTCCATGTAAATCAGCACCGTCCAAACATTGTCCATATAAATCAACGATTAAAAATCGTTGGTTAGTCACTCAGACATGATCTTGTGCTTGTGGCCCATCCGAGACTTGGAATTTCATCATTTTCGGGCAAAGCCTATATTTGTGTCAAAAATTACCTATCTTACTAATTAGAGATATTAAAGTTGATTTATTAATTAAATTCAAACCCTTGTAAATATACCATGGATAGGTACTTTTGGATTAAAGTTGATTCACACTTTGGGGAGCCAAACACACTGGGAGGATTGTAAATCCGGTGGGTTTCTAATCCCGGGGGTTTCGAATCGAGGGGGTTCCAAATCCACGCTCCCAAACAGGCCTGTATGTTAATTCGGAATGGTCCTCATGAGTGTACCTTAATCTTGATTATTGGAACCTGATTAACGGTTGGATGAATATATAAACATCATGGTAGGCACCACAAACAAACAAACGGTTGGTGTCTCCTCCCTTTTTTCTTGTGTTGTGGGTCCTACGAGTTGTGGATCAGTCTGATCTTTTTTTTAAAAAAAATTTATTTTTGCCCCAGGGTCTGATCAAGTGCCACACCTTTTTTTCTTCTTCTTCTTCTTTTTTTTATTTTTCTTTTTTCTTTTCG
Organism: Magnolia changhungtana; assembly: GCA_030180095.1. Classification (NCBI taxonomy): domain Eukaryota; kingdom Viridiplantae; phylum Streptophyta; class Magnoliopsida; order Magnoliales; family Magnoliaceae; genus Magnolia; species Magnolia changhungtana. The sequence goes on along the minus strand of JASAUF010000411.1, from coordinate 13,256,281 downwards.
AAAAAAAAAAAAAACCTTCATTCATCAAGAAACAAAATTTACATGACGAGGACATTCGGCTTGCCTAGGAAAAAAGGACATGGGCGAAACCTATTGTAATCTAGACGGAAAATGAAAGCAGAAATTTTTATAGGACCGCACAAGAGGCACGCTGAAGACGGAGAGGAAGCCACTAGTTCTTGCGGCCAGAGAACTCGCTGACTGCCCCAAGACCCACATAGTCCAGGAAAAGGAGACCTCGAACCTAGGTCGGGAGCTCTCCAAAATTCTGGATAAATGAGATAGATTGAGTCTCGCTACTCAAGCGAGCCATACTATCTGCCAGCCCATTTCCTTCCTTAAAGATGTGCACAAAAAGAACTTGCCCTCTGAGCTTCAACTTCTGTATTTTGGCCAACCAATAACCCCATTTCCAGCTCGAGAGGAGTCTACCATGTAAAAAGTCTAGCACTAGCTGGGAGTCAGATTCCACCACCACATTGGTTAGGGCCAGAGAAAAATAAATCGATAACCCGTCATGCATTGCCCTAAGCTCCGCTCTGATGTTGGAGCTAGTACCATAACCTTATAAGAAAGTAAAGATAAATTCCCCCTTATCACCTCTACATACACCCCCTCCACTAGACAGCTCCGGGTTTCCCCTAGCTGACCCATCAACGTTAACTTTTGACCATTTAGGCGAGGGCCTAACACATTTCACGATCTTAGAAGAAGCTGGAAGGAGAAGAGAAGAATTCGTCCCCTGGTCCAGCTGATTTTCCCTGATAGCTGTCCTATTGACGCTCGCAATGACTTCAGGCACTGAGGTGGGCCTGCTGTCAAATCTAGCTCTGTTTCTAGATTTCCAGATTTCCCAAAGAATGAGGCATGGGACTAACATTTTTAGAGGGGAAACTTTCCCATGCGATGCGACGAAGCAGCGATCCACCATTGCTTCAACCTGATGACAATTGACTCGGCACCCTAATAAAAACATTGCAGATCCCACCAAAATACTCCCAGGTGGACATTGCCAGCACACTGTCGATAAAGAGGTGAAGAGATTAAGTGCCACACCTAATGGAAGGAATAGATGTCTAACATACAACACGGTGGGCCCCACAGGGCTCGAGTGTTTTGCCTGATGGGTCCAACCAGTGTTGTAGAGGGTTCCGCTATGACTCAAATGGAAGCAAATTACCTGCGACCCGATTGCGAGGAAGTTCGTGCAGTCAGAAGGTGGGGTCACTGTGATGTTTGTGAGAAATTTTCCCGTCCACTCGTTTTTTCAATTCATATTCTGAAATGAGCCCAAAAATTAAAAAGTGAGGATTGAATGGCTGCAATTGAAACATTCTAATATTTGTGTTTTCAGTTCATCCCAATGGAAATGACATTATTAACAGTTTGGATGGCATATAAACATCACTGTGGATCCTTGGAAGGTTTCAATAATAGGCATCTCCTTTCCCCATGTTTCCTTCAACATGGTCCACTTGAGTTTTGGATCTGCCTGATTTTTTATATCATCTCCTAATCATGAGCTGGAAAAACCGATGGACATGGTAGATTTCACACAAACATTGGGGGCGTTCCGCTTAGCTTGCGATCAAACCACCTTTTTGTATTCCTGTCCATTTTTGAGATCATTTTAGGATATGAGTCCAAAAATAAGGAGACTCAAATCTCAAGCGGGCCACCATGATGTTTATTTGCCATCAACCTATCGATAAGGTGATATAGATCTTGATGAAAGGAAAACACAAATATCAACTTACAAAAATTATGCAGAGTATTAAAAAGTTTTTAATGGTGGGCGTTCAATCTCCGTACTGTGTACGTGGTCCTCTCGAGCCTTGGATCTGCCTAGTTTTTAATGGATTGCGTCCTACCCCGGCTGGATCATAATCCATCCAGCGAGCGGCTCTATGCGTCCATTGTGATGTATGAGTTTTCTCCATGCTATCCATTCATTTTTTAGGTATTTTAAACCTAAAAAATAAAATAAATTCAAATTTAAGTGGATCACACCACATGAGGCAGTAGTGATAATGACACCTACAGTTGAAACCTTTCTAAAGGCCACCCTGATGTTTATTAGCCACTGAACCTATATACTTGGTCGAAGGGAAAACACAAATATCAACTTGATCTAAAAATTCGGTTGACTACCAAGGAGCTTTTAATGGAAGGTGTTCAATCTCCATTGTGTGGTCCACTTAAGTCTTGGAACTACCTCATTTTTTTGGTCCATACCCTAAAATATATGGAAAAAATGGATGAACAGCGTGGATAAAACCCATAAATCACGGTAGACCCCACCGAACCCTGGCTGGATGGATTATGGTCCGGGAGAGGCAGGACCCAATCGGCTGCTTTCCCAGCAATCCACGTCCTGCATTAATTTCGTAACTCTGTGGTGCCTACCGACATGAATGTCCAACAGAAATATGAGGTTGAACGTGTATCACAACTAAAATTTCGGGTGGAGGTTGCGTCTTTGGCTTGAAAACCTCCCAAAAGACGATGGTAGGCAAAATACATTGGTGGGCGTTGGATCCTATTACTCATCTTAACCATTTTCAAATCCATTGTAACTGGTACAAACTGTACGGATACTCTTTTGGTGATACACGTGAGGTCCCGTCCGTTCCCCAAAAACATCCGATCGGCTATTTATTAGGTGGGTCATACATAAATTAATAGGGAAACGTTTGCATGCGCCTTGCGTCACACTTTCACAGAACGTCGCTTCCGCCTCAGCAATAACTAGGGGTGTATATCGAGTCTAACGGATTCGAGCTGATGCCACTAGCTGGCCTCAACTTGGACTCGGCTTGGCTCGGTTCAGTCAGCAGCTCGGGCCAATTCGAGCCGAGTTTTCTATTGTAGCATTTTCACAAACATTTGGACTGTACCTTCAAAATATTACTGTATTTAAGACAACATCAATGGTTTTATAGGTATTTTATCAAACACTTTCTAAGCAAAATAAAAATCAAGAAAAAATAGTATTAGTTTCATATACATACCTTTCTTGTCACCAGCCACACTTCTTTGAGTTATTTCATGAGTTATTTCATCAAGCACTTGGTGAGCAACATCAATATCAAAGTAACAGTCACCGAACTGGTTCGATCCGAGTCGAGTTGAGTTGAGCTGGGGCTAGCTTGAACTCGGCTCAAACTCATTTTCAAGCTAAAAAAATCAGCTTGACTCAGCTTGAACTCAGCTTTGAGCCGAATCGAATCCACCCTTTTCGAGTCGAGCGAGCTAAGCTAGCTCTGTTCGTGTACACCTCTAGCAATAATCCGCTCAGGTAAGGGATCTATGGGGCCCACTGTGATGTATGTGTTTTATCCACACCGTCCATCCATTTTTTCAGATCATTGTATACCATGATCCCAAAAATGAGAAAAATCCAAACCTCAAGTGGGCCACACCACAGGAAGAAGCGGTGATCATGACACCAGCCGTTGAAACCTTCATAGGGGCCACCGTAATGTTTATTTGCCATCCAACCTATCTATAAGTTCATATGGACCTTGATGAAGGAAAAACACAAATATCAGCTTGATCCAAATCTTATGCAGCTCTCCTGAATTTTTTAATGACATTCAATCCCGACTGTGTGGTCCACTTGGGCCCTGGATTGAACGGAATGGATAAAATCCATATACCATGGTGGGCCCACAGAGCCCTGCCTGGACGGATTATCGTCTAAGCAAGGGCGGGGCGCAATCGGCTTCACACATAAGTGCATATGGAAATTGGCATTTTAAATGCTCGAAAATTCATCTCCAAACGTCTTTAAACGTGGGAGAAGTGGGCGCAATGTGTTTCGTGCGCATACGGATGGAATTAATCCATGCATAAATGGACGGTTGGGAAAAAACAAAGACGGTTTGCATTACAAGTGGTTTTGCCCATCCAACAAGTAGGTCCGCTGATTAATTTTAATTATTATTATTATTTTTACGATAAGAGTACTGATCCTACCTTACTCTTGATCTAACTCGGGTTCGAGCGTCCATAAGGGGTGAGAGGGAGTTATATAAAAAAAAAATTGATTGGTGGCTGAATGATGAATACACGTGACACATGACACGTGTGGTGAGGTTATTAGGAGCTCGTTCCAGCATACGAAGTTGGTGAGGCCACACACTTTTGAGTGTGGGTGGCTTGGATCTCGCCCTGAGTCGGTTCAGATTAGATTAAAAGGGATTTGATATGGGCTTATACTAGCTTGTACCACACTTTGATAGGATGCATGAGTCTGGAATTTCACGTGAGAAGCGTGGGCGCGGATTCAGAATTCCGTCAGGACTTTTCTGTGAGGCCCACCGAATAAGGAATCAGATCCAAATCTTAGGTGGACCACACTCCAGAAACAGTGGTTATTGATCGTTAAAAACTTTCGTGGGGTACAAAAGTTTTGGATCAAGGTGATCTTTTTTTTTTAAAAAAAAAACTTCCGTCTAGGTATGTGTGATATCATCGGGAGGCTGGATTTCAAATAAAAATTACTGATGGGGTTCGAAAGTTTTTAAGGGCAGGTGTTCAATGATTACTATTTACTGTGGTGTGGTTCACCTAAAGGCTAGACTCGCTTCGTTTTTTTTAATTTTTTTGGCTCATATCTTAAAATTAATTAACAAAATGGTTTTTTAACATTTAGAAAAACTATAAACTATAAACTATAAAAGGAGATTACTACATTTTTCAAAACTATCAAACACTCTCTTCCTCTCTCTCAAATCTCTTGGCCCACGGCATGGCATGAAACATGGCCCATTAGGCCTGCCAGGCACGACACACGGCACGACCCATTTAGCATGATTAACAACCGGTGCGGTATAGCCCTCAAACGGCTACTTTTGTGAAATTGATCATTTTTTGCCTCATACCCTAAAATTACCTCTACAATGATTATTTTACATTTAGAAAAACTACAAAAGGGGATTACTCCATTCTTCAAAGATATCAAACTTATTCTCTCTCTCAAATCTCCTGGCGCGGGGCACGGCATGAAGCATGGCTTGTTAAGCCCACCAAGCACAACACGCAACATGGCCCATTTATCATGATTAGTAGTCAGCGCGGCATGGCTACTTTTGCGAAATTGGTCATTTTGTCCCCCCCTAAAACAGTCACAAAATAGCTAGTTTAGGGACAAAAATAATTAACATTTAGAAAAACTATAAAAATGGATTATTCCTTTCTTCAAAGATATCAATCTCTCTCTCTCTCTCTCTCTCTCTCTCTCTCTCTCTCTCTCAAATCTCTCAAGTTGTCTAAATACTCAAGCTCTTAGGCTTCCAAGTGATTAAGTCCATGGGTGTCAATTTCGTTAATGTCTTAAACTTCTCAAATTAGAATCTAAAAAAATTTCAAGTTTTTAAGCTCTCAAAATCTCCAATACTTGAAGTTATCAAAATTTGGTAACTTTCTTATTTAAATTTGTTTCTTATATCTTTTAATAATAATATTATATAATTAATTTTCATTCTCTATCACACTTCTTATATAATATAATTAAGATAACTTTTCTATATATTTTATTTAATATATATTAGATATGGACGCTAGATTCTTTAACATTAAAAAATTAGAGCATATTAACCAAATAATCCCTGATTATAGATTTATGGGGTTCTTCGCCACTCTCTAATTCAATTAGTTAAAAAGGACTTGTATTTCTGAAGTTTGGAAATATATAAAAATAATTAATTTTAAAAATAACGAGGGTCAAATTGTAACATCCTAAAATTTCATGGTCCAAATACATACTCGTGCTTAAAAATTTCGGGTGTTAATAATGTAAAAATTGGATGTTTCAAAATTGCACCTTATTATTATTATTATTGATTTATATCACATCCAGTTACATTCACGAGAGTAAAATCAACTGTATTTTTTATTAGAGTAAAAAGCGTTCGACTAATCTTCAAACGCTCTCTCAATGAGAGCTTATTACATCATATTAAAGTAAACAATGGAAAACATATAAACAAATAAATTTCAATATCATTTTTCTTCTTTATTCAAACCTAGCTTCCACATAAAGATTATTGTCCGTATTGTCAACCTATAATTCACCTGCAACATCTGTATGGTTGGAGATGATCAATCCGCTACTCATAGTGATAGTTATCCCTTAAGATTAACAATAATTCAAGAGATTCATAAGAATAATGTGAGGGTTCTGATACGTCTTGTACTCTAACACTACGATATATATATATATATATATATATATATATATATATATATATATATATATATATATATATATATGAATGCATGCCAAGTAAAGTGTGTGCAGTCTATTATACATAGTAATCATCACAATGTGAAATATAAATTATAAAAAATTCAATTAGTCCTGCATCCCATATTATGGAGATTCGTCGGCGTGTCTAATTCACAGGTTCTCTGTCACTCTCTAATTCAATTAGTTGAAAAGAACTTATACTTCAGAAGTTTGGAAATATATAAAAAATAACCAATTTTAAAAATAATAAGGGTCAAATAGTGTGTAAAGCCGTTTGTGTCTTATGTAAAAGCCAGTATAATCGTAATTCCTTCAATAGTATTGATCACCTAAAATGTCACGGTGGCTCTCACACAGATATGCTGGCCGTTCTTTGATAGAGACTGGCGGGGCCGGGACACAATCTGCTGCCGTCTACAACAATACATATCTTTTCAAATATAAGAGCTCATTTGAAGAAACCAACCCATGTCCAAATTATTTATACATAGAACATGCATTTTGATGTCATTTACTCATTTTATATTTAGAGCTACTTTCGTCTTTTACAATAAGAAGCCTACTCAACGTAATAGAAGTTTAACAGAAGGCTTGTACTCACGTGGAGGCATGACTATCCGTTGAAATGGATGGAGGACTTGATCTGGATGAAATCCACCCCATCAATCACGTACATCAAGCTTAGGGGAAGAGATGGAAAGTCCCACCATTATAATCATCTAAATTATGTGTGGATCCATCTTGCTGTATATGCCATCCTATCCGCTCATCTGACGCTCGGATGAATGAATTTCCGTGAAATCAAGACATTCCAACTCATGTGGGCCACACCACATGAATTTAGAGTTTTTAAGCATGACTTTACATGGTTACCTATGGTGCCTGCCTAAGTCTTGATTTACACTCATTTTTAATATTCACTGTGAAAATGTGTGTCACACCTGATGGGAAAGTGCCCCAACTCACATTCATCCTTACGTGGTGTTCACTTAATTGTAGGTGCGCCATCTATCAGGCTAGTGCAGTTCCTTAATTAATGAGGTAGCTTAGGGCTCATTCGGTCTGCAATCATATTAGTAATTTATTTAAAAGTATAATGATTATAAATTATAATACTTAGATTGCCAAAATAAGTAATTTGACCATTAATTCTAACATGCGTGGAAAAAATATACTAAGAGCTCCTTTTACCTTGTGAATTAAAGACTTCTCAAAGGTGCAACAATCGTCCAGGGACGAGCGGGAATAGATCGTGAGGTGCGGTGTGCGGAAAGATGGAGATTCTCAAACCACTGCGGAAGTGTGTTGATGAGCTAAGGCAGAAGGTATCCTAGAACCACCACTGCTGGGCGACAAATCTGGCGTGTAGGCACAGATAGAAGATGAGGATGAACTAAGGAATGACTAAAACTATTCCTAAGGATTAAGGGTCCATGATTGATGAGCGGTGGGGAAGTTAATCCTAAACTAGGCCTATGTTAGGCACGAGAGTATTAGTGGGCTCATATGAAAGATCGAGAAGTTTTTGAGATTGTTATTATCCCTTCTTTCGAATGCATCTAGTCTTTTTTAATTTATATAGTCTTCTAAGGCAAAAATAAAATAATTGATCACTTGATGTGGCATCTCCTCATGTAATCAGCTGGAAAAGAGTAGTTATGTTTTCTTTGATTCCGGCGGACTTTCACCAAATGCATCTGATTGTTGACGTGGAGACTACCATTGTAAGGCATTTTGGAAAAGTTATCATGATTTGCTTCATTAATCTCATTGTTATATTTAGTTACAAATACTAGTCTGTCTACCACTGAGCTATGGATTCTGACCTAAGGTGTGATCCACGATACTACCATGCGTAGTGATGAGTCAATTTAATTAGGGAGTGGAATGTAAATACTAAATCAATGAGGTAGTAATATATAAAATTCCTTAAAACTTAATCACTTTTTATTCCATACATCCCATATTATTATATTTTCTTACTAATCATACTACCCCGTAACAAGAGTAACACCCACCGCCTACAGTAAAATGCCATACACAGGCCTCAAATTAACGAACTTGCCATCCTCACTTCTTTACCTCCATCTTGTTTTCCTCAAGCTCGAAGGCTGACACCGGGAAGTTCATCCTCAGCCCGGCGGGCCCCTTTACCATAAGCTTCTCTGGCGCAGATTCTTCGATGTACATCTCTGAGGCCGAGACCCAGATCAAGAGCTCCTTTGTCTTGACACCGGTTATCTTCCACATCCGACGGTTCTGAATGAACCCTGTGATTTCAGCCTCGTACAACACCTTGCGTCCGATCTTGCGGAAGACGTGCTCGTATTTCTTCTTCTGGCGTATCCACATAAAGCCGGCTGAGCGGTTGTGGCCGATCTCGATCATGTCGTCAAGCGGCAGAATGCCCTTTGGTAGGGACATCTCTTCCAGTAGCTCTATCGACTTCTTCTTGCAGAGGGCGTTCCCTTGGTAGATTTCAGCTGCGGGGCGGTATTTCTCAATATCCTGAGAGGACATTTTCGGACTTTTATTATTATTTTTTGTAGGTTGAAGAGGGGAAGAAGAGAGGAGTGGACTGGAGAAAGAAGAGGTGGATGGCGCTGGAGGTCTTCTACTGGTTGGGGCTTCTTATATCTGTTTTTCTGTTGTGAAAATGACTAAATTGCCCTTCTTCTTCTTTTTCTTGTTGATAAGGTTAGAGCTTAGGTAGAGAAACGCAAATATTGAAGGATACTCGTGGAGCGCGTGCCCACGTGAACGCTGCTCGAGCACAAAGATCAAGCTACTCCAATTCATCGGGTGGGCTACACATGTGCAATGAATCTGGACCGTTGGATATGCTTTTCATAATAGATCATCTTTCTCGCAGGCGCCCGCCTGACGAGTGCACCGGACTGATTTCTCGTTAAAACATCCTACTTCCAAAATCCTCTCCGTTCAATCCACGTGCGAACTTTCTCAGCATTTCTGGATTAAGGGTAAGACTAGGGAGGTGGCAAGAACTCCGTGAGTCAACACGAAAATCTCGGCCAAGTCAACTCGACTCACTGAGTTTTGGAGTCGAGTCTCATGGAAACACGCTGACTAGCGTGACTCGGTCAGGACTCGAACAAGACTCGTCGAGTCGACCGAGTCACTGCTCGAGAATTGAATAGGCGACCACGTCTGCCAAAGCAAGAACTCCCTACCAACATGCCATACAATTCAGTTGTGTTTACTGTATGTGGAGAATCGAGTCAATTAACGACTCGGCCTCGTCGAGTCAGTTAAAGACTCGATTGAGTGGAGTCCGAATAGACATTCGAGAATTAAAATAGAAACTGAGTGGCTCACTTCAAGCGAAAACAGAGCCGAGATTTGTGGCCAGGATCTTCCAGCTAGGAGATTGAGATTTCTAGTGAATGGTAGAACCACGGTGGGGCCGGACAGGCTAGTGTCCTTATCAAGATTAACTGGATCGCAAGTCACTTTGAAGTCGCGATGCATGGTATGAAGATGGACATGCAGTGCACCACTCGATAGGTACCCTAGTGTGTAAATTGTAAATTGATATTTTAATTTATGCATTAAAAATGAACGTGGGATTACATGATATTGGGTGGGTACGGCGTGTGCAACACATGTGGAGTGTTGTGCCAGATACATCCTAATTCCTACCAGTGCATTACTTGTTAGGTGGAAACGGATTGGCTACTCATTGGCTGGTGGTCGGTGCTCCGCGGACCCCACCATGATGTATGTGTTCCATCCATGCCGTCCATCTATTTTTCTAGATCATTTTATGGTATGATACCAAAAATGAGATATATCCCAACCTCAAGTGGACCACATTACAGGAAACAGTGTTGAATGAACGTCAACCATTAAAAGCAATTTGGGGGCATAAAAGTTTTGCATCAAGCTGATCTTATTTTCCCTTCATCTGGGTATTTATGACCTAATCAACAGATTGGATGTCAAATAAACAGCATAGTGGGCCTTAGGATGATTTTAATGGTGGATATCCAATCACTATTGTTTTCTTTTGGCGTGGTCCACTTGAGAATTAAATCCCTATAATTTTTTGGACCAAGCCATAAAATGATCTGTAAAAATGGATGAACGGAATGGATGAAACACATACATCATGGTGGGGCCTACATAGCACCGACCATCAGCCACGGGGCTGGTGGCAGGGGAAGTAGCCAATCCGTTTCCTTGCTAGGTACCCTTGCATTCTACCAATCTGCTGGGCCGATAAGCCCTATCTCAGTGTGACCTAAGGTGTTTTTTTTTTTTGGTCCAATCCAAAAATGGGTGGATTCTCGATTTGCTTGTTGTGAAGATTTACCAGTTTTTGGTTTGATCGAAAAATGTGAGTTGATTTGGTTCCGTCCAACCGGAGGTTCCATTTGGTCTAACTGAACAGGTTATGCAGATTAATGCAAATTAAGGTATTTAAGTCCAATTTTGATTAGAGCTTAATTAATACATGTGTTTTCTCTATAAGAATAAGAGTTTTGAAAATTAAAGGGTCCTAAACACTTGTAAAGGCTTAAGAAGGAATTTTCGAAAGGGGATAGGATTTTTCTAAGGTTGTGCATTGCAAGGGGAGATTGAGTGCTTCTGTATTTTAAGGTTTTTACTATAGTGGATCTTTTTCGTTTTGTGCCTTAATTTTTTCTCATAAGAATTTTCTACGTTAATACTCCCCCGCACCCTCACCCTTTCATCCATAATATAGTCTCCCATGGGAGGCCTTAATACTCCCCCGCACCCTCATCCTTCCCTTCCCTTCCCTTCCCTTCCCTTCCTAATATATCCTCCCGTATACTCACACCATAAACGGGTCGACTCAGGTTAATCCCACTATAGTATTTATAACATCTCGCCCATCAGGTGAGGCAAACCATTAATCCAAAATCAAACGAAAATCATGAACAACCACTCCAGGTTAATCCAATTATCAGGTGAGGCAAACCATAGAAAATCACGAACAACCACTCAAAAACTCCACATTCTATTCAGACATCCCATTTCATGCATGGTTGTATGGACCTAATTTGTATGTAATCCCATTTTAATGATGGAAAAACGTTGCTGATAGGTTCTCATGAAACTTTGTGAGAACTTTTGGACATGTGATGTGGGTATAAAATTGGGATAGTCCACTAGATGAATCTCGTAAAATCTCAGGCTAATTTTTCCAAAGCTCATGGCAAAATCAAAGGCAAAAAGAGCCCCGGTGATTTCTACTTTCATATGGCTCACTGGGTTTTTGAATTAGGCCAAAAAAATCTAAGGTTGCATGAGGTGACTCACCCAATAGACTGTCTAGATTTTATGCCTGCATGCATCACGTGTAAAAAGTTCTAGCTGATGAGCAGTTGTTTGTAGAACTCAGATAGTTGATTATTTTTATTTTAACCATTTATTAAATGTCCACCAGTCACTTAGAAAATTAAATCATTGTAATTTCCAATTTAAGGGCCATTTATATTAGGCCGCAATTTGTTAGGTTTAGTTGTTATTAATTACGTGCCATGTATACAATTTCTTAACGCCTTCTCTCAACTTAGTTCACCTTTCCATGCACCTAATTGTATTCAGACTTATTTGGCAATCCCATCACCCATCTGAACCGTCCACTTGATCCAGTGACCTCATCTTAGGCTTCCTTGAAAAAATCATGCCCAGCAATAATGTAAATCACAAAGTCAAGGTCATGCAGAAAGATATGGACAACATCATTCATAAAAGATAGGTCCAGTCACAGACGACCGTCAGATTGTTGCTGGTCTTTAGTAATGAAATAAGATTGAACTGAACATAACAGACGGTCTAGATATGGGTGATGCAGATACCAAAAGTTCATGTGCAGCTGGGTGCATGGAAAGGTTTCCAGGCACTAAGACTACTGAATCATTTCTCGAAAATGCCTACCAATCAGTTACCAATGAAAATTGTTATTTGGAAAGAAAGGGAGCTCTTGCTAAGGGACGCGGATTAGATACTGACAGGTTGAGTGGCGAGAGTGACGATGAAGTGACGTCATCAAGTTCTGTGGGACCCAACATGATATATGTGTTGTATCCACACCGTCCATCCATTTGGAGATATCATGAGCCAAAGAATGAGTCAGATTCAAAGCTATGGACCCAACCACAGAAAAGAGTGGTGAGAGTGACGCCAACCACTAAAACTTTCTAAGGGCCACAAAAGTTTTTATTAAGCTGAAATTTGTGTTTTCCCTTCTTTGATGTCTATCTTAACTTATGAACACGTTGTATCTCAGATAAAAATCATAGTGGATCTTAGGAAGGTTTCAATGGTGGGCGTCACTCTTCCCACTGTTTTCTGTGGTGGAGTCCACTCTGACTCATTCTTCGTCTCATGGCTTAAAATGATCTCTCCAAATGGATGGATGGTGTGGATACAACACATACATCATAATGGGTCCCACAGAACTTGGTGACGTCACTTCAGTAGCCGGTCTTCCTACTCAACCTGTCAGTATCTCATTCGCGTCCCTTGTTATGTGGGCCCTACCATGATGTATATCTTGTATCCAGGCCGTCCATCCATTTGAAGAGATCATATTAAGGAAAGATCCAAAGCTCCAGTGGACCCTACCACAAAAAGCAGTGGGGATTGACGCTCACCATTAAAAACTTCTACGGGCCACAAAAGTTTCGACCAAGCTGATATTTGTGTTTTCCATTCTTTCATGTCTGTGTTAACTTACCAACAAGGTGGATCTCAAATAAACATCATCATAGACCTTAGGAAGGTTTCAATGGTGTGCATCACTCTCCCCACTGTTTTCTGTGGTGAGGTCCACTACTGCTCTGGATCTTCATCATTCTTTGACTCGTGCCTTAAAATGATCTCTCCAAATGGATGGACGGTGTAGATACAACACATATATCATGGTGGGCTCCACAGAACTTCGTGACGTCACTTCAGTAGCCAGTCTCGCTACTGTCAGAAGCTAATCTGCGTCCCTTACCAAGAGGCACCACTATGTCACGATCCAGACCGTTTCATCCTTCGATATATTCAGCCTTTTTGGATAGACACTACCCAAATCACAAACATCTGAAGTTCCCCAACCCTTTGACTATTGTACTCTCTTTTATCAATCTGAATCATTACTGTATTTCTCCTTAATCGTCAATTTTAAGTTGTTGATTAAAGGATTTTAATTTACTAATCAGGAAGATTTTCAACTCATCCACCATCCGTAGCTGGAATAATCAAACCAACGGTTTAGATCATAAATATACCTCCCTGCATGTACGGAGTCCCTGTTCACCGGTCGCTGACATTGGCTGGTGTACCACACACCAGCTATATAGCTGGTGTATAGGTGGTGTAGATACGTGTCGTGCGAAGACGAGCTCCGAGTTGTACGAACGGTTCAAAGGAGGTCAAAGTTACATGGGCCCGCAATGATGTATTTATTATATCCACACCGTTCATCCATTTTTCGAAATCATTTTATATAGACAAAAAAATAAATTATATCAAAAGCTCAAATGGACCACACCAAAAATAGCAGCGAAGATAATGATTTTCACCGTTAAAAAATTCGTAGGGCCCACCATAACGTTTATTTTCCATCCAATCTGTTGATAAGGTTAAAAATACATGGATGAAGAGGAAAAACAAATTTCATATTGATCAGAAACTTATGTGACCCCCAAAAGGGTTTCAATGGTAGACGTTCAATCCCCCACTGCTTTTTGCATTGTGGTCCACTTGATCTTTAGATCTGTCTTATTTTTTGGTTCAAGCCTTAAGACGAGCTCGCCAAATGGATTGACGGTTTGGATATACAACATACCTCATGATGAGACCCCACAGAACTTCAATACACCAGCTATATATCTGGTGCGTGGTAGTACACCAGCCAATCCGCTTCCCTGACACATGCATCGCACATGGAAAGTGTGGGTCAAAATCAGCAATCCAACTGTAGATCTAGATAGACAATTGAGAAATAAGATCGCTGGAGAAAAATATCAATACTCTAGTCTCTAGCAGAGTGGAGGTAACGGTGGCGAGGGGCCGGGCAGCCCACCTGGTCTAACGAGCCCAACCCAGTTCAGACTGGGCTTGGACCAACATGGGCCCGTCATGGGCCTAGCATGGATCTCTCTCTCTCTCTCTCTCTCTCTCTCTCTCTCTCTCTCTCTCTCTCTCTCTCTCTCTCTCTCTCTCTCTCTCTCTCTCTCTCTCTCTCTCTCTCTCTCTCTCTCTCTCTCTCTCTCTCTCTGAGTGAGGCTTGGGTTCAAGTCATTTTAGCCTGTATGTACCTCAATAAGGCAATCCATGCATCTAGGTCCGTATAAACTAAGAACATTCGAGCTAGGGCTGGATGGGTCGGCCGAGGGCCCAACTAGCTTCTTTGGGCTCGATCATGGACCTATTATGCTAGTCCCGTGTTGGGGTTGGACCTTGGGACTATGTCTAACAATATCTAGAAAATATTCTTAACTCCTACTACTGTTTTTTTTTTTATGATGAAAATATTAAAATGATTTTCTCGGAATGGCCTAGTTAATACCCACTGAATCCTGGGTCTACCAGGTCCACCCATTCCAATGACTGATTCGAATCCCTTTGTTTGCCTGCTTATCTAGCCATCCACATTTTATTTCTATACGCAGTATATGCACTGTATTCACAGTGTTCAGCTAGAAAAAGGATTACAGATGGTTCCATCAAGATAGGTCCCCTTTATATAAATCTACTTACGAAGGAGAATGAAAATCCCATAATATCTTAAAAATACCACTTTTCTCAAATGTTTACTTTACCCTTTAATGTAATGAAAGTTTCATTGATCCTTTATGAAAATGCCTAGGTGGCACCCAAATGCCCTTAGGATTGGGCTATTGAATATTTTCCAACCACCCATTAAATTTCCACCCATTGCCCATCATGAAAAGTAGTTGTTAGTTGATGACCATTTAAGTCTAACCAAGAACTACCACATTTACAATTTATCATTTTTTTTCCCTTTTGGGAAGTTTTATTTTCCAATTCACTATTGTAAAAAATAAAAAATCAAATAGCCCCTTAAATAGGAAGGCAGAATTTTTAATAGACAAAATGAATATTTTAACGTCGTGAAAGGATGGAACCGTTTCAAACCTTGGGCATCATTTCAACTACAGTTATTCTTTTGGAATGGTACCTAGGTATTATAGGTTGGTCTCTGTGAGATTTATTGCGATGTCTAAGCTAGGGATATTCATCCCATTAATCAGATGTAACCTTCCATGGTGAGCCATGGACTTAAAAATTAGGCCAATCCATAACTTAGGTGGGCCGCACTATAGACAACAGTTGAGAGTGGATACTC
The DNA here is from genome assembly GCA_030180095.1 of Magnolia changhungtana. Classification (NCBI taxonomy): domain Eukaryota; kingdom Viridiplantae; phylum Streptophyta; class Magnoliopsida; order Magnoliales; family Magnoliaceae; genus Magnolia; species Magnolia changhungtana. The sequence continues at coordinate 13,240,676 of JASAUF010000411.1, read as the reverse complement.
GCCCATTGAAACCTTCCTAATTGTATATATATTTAGGTGAGATATGGTATAAACATCTAGCCCATCCATCATGTGTGTCCCACTTAAATCAAGGGTCATCCATCAGACTCTGCCGTTGTATGAAAGTTTTTCTCTTAGAATAAAAATAAAAATAAAAATAAAACCAAACAAACAAACAAACATTAAAAATTAATTACTACCTTTATTGGGGATAACTAAGCATGGTATATTTTCTTACTGTCAATCGTAAACACCATTGACAGTAAAATACCCACGCAAAGGGCCTAAAATAACGAAATTGCCACCCTCACTTCCCTTCTTCCTTCTCCTCCTCCTCCTCCAGCTCCTGCTCTTCTTCCTCGATCTCAAAGGCCGACACTGGGAATGTCTGAGTCAGCCCAGCTGTCGCCTTGAACGTGATGTTCTGAGAGGCGGGATCTTCTATGGAGATCTCGGAGATTGGGACCCAGAACAGGAGCTCCTTGGTCTTGACGCCTGTAAGCTTCTTCATCCGATGCTTCTCGACAAATGCTGTGACTTCGGTGCCGTACGAGGTCTTCCGTCCTATCTTTTGGAAGAAATGCTGATACTTCTTCTTCCGGATCTGCCAGACGAAGCTGGCGGAGCGGTTGTAGCCGACTTCGAGGATGTTGCTGTCCATGGGCAAAATTCCCTTTGGTAGGGACAGCTCTTCCATCAATTCCATCGATTTTTGCTTGCAGAGGTCATCTCCATGGTAGATTTCAGCTGTCTCTCTGTATTTTTCGATCTCTTTGGAGGTCATTTTTGCAATATCAGGGCTTATAGAGAGAGAGAGAGAGAGAGAGAGAGAGAGAGAGAGGACGGAGTAGGGAGTTTGAAAGCTTGGTGAGGTTCTTATAGATGTTTTGCTGTGTTGAATGCCTGAAATGCCCTTAGTTCTTCTTTTTCTTTATTTTATATATTTAATTTTATCTGAATTATGAGGTGGGGAGGATTGTATAATTCCAGTGGGGGAGTTGTTTGATAATTGGACAGATAACGGCCTTGATACGACTGGCACTTGGAGTGCCCCGGAACCGATCGAAGCTCTGTTGGCCCACTATGATGTATGTGTTTTATCCTTGCAGTTCATCCATCCCACAAATGCAGTAGATCCAAAGCTCAAGTGGACCACACCACAATAAAAGGTGAGGATTGATTGTGCACAGCTGAAAACTTCTGTGGGCCACAAATGTTTTGGATCTAGTTAGATTTTTGTGTTTTAGCTTTATCTAGCTTTATGAGAATAGGTTGGATGACAAATAAACATTGGGGTACACCTTAGAAAGGTTTTAACAGCGGGTGACCGTCATTATCCCACCACTTCGTATGATGGTCTATCTAGCTTTGAATTTGCCTTTTTTTTTTTTTTTTTTTTAATTTTCTTTGGCTCATTGGCTATAAGCTGGAAAAATGAATGGATGGAATGGATAAAACGAATGCATAATGATGAGGCCACGAAGCTTTTCCAATAATAACCAGTAACACACACACACACACACACACACACATATATATATATATATATATATATATATATATATATATATATATATATATATATATCCACTCACACCGTAGTGGGAGTTTACTAAATCCACGACCACATGTTGAAACTCGTATGAGTCTACCACGGAAGCATGTGTAAGGACTCAAAGCAGTTCATACATCAACTCGATCTAAACCAAATGGTGAAAACCACTGTTGCTAAGTCACACTCCCAAAATCAATGTGGCTTAGAAATCTTGGCCTCTTAATCTTTTGGTTGAAATATGTTATTTAGATATTGATTTTCATTTTAACTGTCCAATAAACTCAACCAATTCGATAGCCTGATGATCAAATAAGCTTAGATTTTGGTTGGTGATACATGCTAATTAATGGGACCATAATTTGGACAATCAAATTTGAATAACTCGCATGCCACGTATGTATCTTCTATGTAATTTCTATATGCCTGCAGCGTATCATCTATCACACTTACCTAGAAGATTAAATATTTTCCCACTTCCTATTTCTTCACATGGTTTCCTATTAGGGTGAAACTAATGGGGAGATGTGAAACTCTTTCTTTTATATGAATTACTTCAAAATTCAAAAATCACAAAGGTAATTAATAAATGGATGCAAATAAATCCATACTACTACAGCAAGGAATCTAATAAAAAATACAAGGTCACACTAGAAAACCATCAACTCTTATGCAATAATTGGATAAAAGTATATGTAATAATAATAATAATAATAATAATAATAATAATAATAATAATAATAAAGATACCGATTTAAATGAAAAGCCATCCTAATCAAAGAGGGAGCGGTGCCAACCAACTTTATTGCACAATAATGGGATTACAAGATTTTTATCTCAAGTCAACAGTTAAGAATCATCTTTCTTATCATCTTATGAAAAGAAAATATGAAATGCATCATTTCCACACGAAGCGCATAGAGACACATGTGCAAACATTATTCGGGACATAGGTTCTCGCTCCGTGCTTGAAAAATATACCACGTTAGCAAAAATAAAGTGGTCACACATGAGTATGGACCATTATACATAACCATAGAAACTTTGGCACTAGTCGTGGATGATCATACATACTTCGTCATTTAAATAACCTCCGAAAATGAATAGTTAAAACCAAAAGCTAGCAGTCAATGTTCATGAATTCAATAAATGGATTTCAAGACCTTATCAACTCTATTATGAGGTCATGATCATGGCACATACGGGTGGAATTTGCACACCCACTTGCAGCCACACGAGTCAACATGGGAAACACGTTCAAGATTGGATCTTTCCATATGGTTGGGAATAATGCGTAGATCTTTTGCAAAGAAATCTCTAGCTAGTTTTTTTTTGCGCAGCACGCCAACAATGCAGTAAACCGAGATCTAATCTCATGTCTCACTCACAAACGATAAATAAGAAGAAATATAAACTAGAAAAAGAATCAAAGCATTCCAAACAAACCACAAGACAAGATATATGTGGCAAAATCCCAACAAGGGTAAAAAAAACTATGGATGCAAACTTCCACTATGAAGAAAATAAAGATTACAAGGCAATATACTAACCTCTTCCCTTAGAAGTACAGAGAAAACCCTTTGCCCGTACCTTGGAATAACTCTCATAATAATACCTAGAAAAGCCCTAGGGACCCCTATTTATAGTTTAGGCAACTTTCTTTTCGCACCCTTGCGAAAATTGACTCAAAAATTCGCAGTCTGCATCAAATCCGGAAACGAATCTGCATAACCTCGACCGGTCGAGCGGACCCTCGACTGGTCAAGCATGGGCCTTGACCGGTCGGGTACCGCGGAATAAAAAAACTGATGCTCGCTGGACTTTGAGTCGAGCCAGTCCACGATTGGTCGAGGTCGAGCGACCGTCTAGATGTGGCTCTACATCTCGACAATCTCCCACTTGGAGATACATTGCCATAAACCTTCGTCTTCTTCATCCGGAGTGCACCACCTCCCCGTCTTCAAGACTGAAGACTAATCAAAGCTGAACAGAGCTTCAGCTTCTCCTATGTGACCGCCTTGGTAAGCATATCTGCAGGATTCTCACTTGTATAAATCTTCTCCATAACCATCGATCCATCTTTCAGTAACGAACGTATGAAGTGATATCTGATGTCTATGTGTTTGGTCCTTGAATGAAAAGCTAGATTCTTAGCTGAGTGTATTGCACTCTGACTGTCACTGTACAGCTTGCAATCTGCTTGCTTCTTACCCAACTCTTCCATGAAACCTTGCATCCACACTATCTCCTTGCATGCTTCTGTAGTTGCAACATATTCTACTTCCGTCGTATTGATAGATATTATTCTCTGTAACTGAGAGACCCAACTGACTGCAGCACTGCCCAGAGTAAAGACATAACCTGTAGTGCTTCTTCTGCTGTCGATTTCTCCTTCTAAATCTGAATCTACGTAGCCTTATAGCTTGATTTTCGATCCACCATAGCACAACCCTATATCCATAGTATGTACTTACCAGGTATCTGAGGATCCACTTCACAGCTTCCCAATATTCCTTCCTGGGATTGTTCATGAATCTGCTAACAACTCCCACTGCTTGAGCAATGCATGGCCTCATGCATACCATAACATACATGAGACTCGCAATAGCTAACGCGTATGGGACTTTAGACATGTAGTCTCGTTCTTCCTACGTCTTTGCACCTTGCTCCTTAGAAAGCTTGAAGTGGTTGACTAATGGAGTGTTAACCGGCTTAGTAACTCCCATATTGAATCGATCAAGTACTTTGGCTATATACTCTGTCTGTGACAAAATCAGTTTCTTATTTTTCCTGTCACGCTTTATCCTCATGCCTAGGATTTGTTTTGCAACTCGTAAATCCTTCATGACAAATTCTCTAGACAGTTGTCTTTTAAGATCTGAGATGTCCTTCATGCTTAATCCAGCCACAAGCATATCATCAACATACAGAAGAAGGATGATGTATGACGTATCAAGCTTCTTCAAATAGCAATAGTGGTCTGCATGACATCTCCTGAAACCGTTTCCTAAAATAAAACTGTCGAACTTCTTGTACCATTGCCTTGGAGCCTGCTTCAGGCCATATATACTATTCTTCAGTTTGCACACCTTTTTCTCATTTCCTGGTGCCACGTATTCTGTCGGCTGATGCATATATATCTCTTCTTCAAGGTCCCCATGAAGAAAGACTGTCTTAACATCTAGCTGCTCCAGATGTAAGTCCTCTATATCTACTATACTCAAGACCATGCGAATCGTAGACATTTTCACTACCGGTGAAAATATTTCAGTGAAATTGATACCTGCCTTTTGTTGAAACCCTTTCACAACCAATCTGTCCTTGTACCGTTTCGAACCATCGTGTAAACTCACTTATTATGAAGAGCTTTCTTACCATTGGGAAGAGCGACTAGCTCACATGTACAATTAGACTTAAGAGAGTTTATCTCATCATCCATGGCCCGCTCCCACTTAACCTGTGTATCTGGTTGTAACGCCTCTTCAAAACACTCTGGTTCACTATTATCTGTTTGCAGTAGATAATGTAAAGAGGATGAGTATCGGATTGTGGGTCTCCTCTCCCGAGTAGACCTCCTCCCAACTAGTGTCTATGACGCTGTAACACCCGTGTCCGGTAATTCTTCCAACTCTACGAATTCTTTCTTCTCAGCCTTATTTTCCTGCACACTGTCCTTATGCATTACTTTTTCATTGAAGACTACGTCCTTGCATCTGATGATTTTCTTATTTGCTGCATCTCAAAACCTGTAACCAAAATCATGCTGCCCATAGCTTATAAACGTGCACCTCCTGGACTTCGCATCCAGCTTGTTTCTATGCTTTGCATCAATGTGAACGTATGAGGTGCAACTGAATACTCGAGATGTGTAAGGTTCACTTCTTTTGCCGTCTACATTTTTTCTAGTAGCCCACCATCCAATGGTGCTGAGGGACTTCTATTAATCAGATATGCAGCAGTATTCACAGCTTCTGCCCAAAAGGTCTTGGGTAATCTTGCATGTAATCTCATGTTCCGACGCGCTCAAGGATGGTCCTGTTAATTCGCTCAGCCACACCATTCTGCTGCGGTGTCCCTGGAATCATTTTATGATGTTTGATTCCATTTGCTGCACAATACTCCTTAAATCTCTTATCACAGTATTCTCCCCTATTATCAGATATGAGACATTTTACTATTTTACCTGTCTCATTTTCTACCATTATTTTTCACTTCTTAAATACATCAAATACATCAGATTTATGTTTTAAGAAATAGACCTATAGTTTTCTACTAGCATCATCAATAAAGGAAATAAAATAATGTGAGCCACCAAGAGATATACCTATACCGGTCCCCACACATCAGTGTGTACAAGCTCCAACAGATGCGTTTTTGGAGCGCGTCCTGTCTTCTTGAAACTTACCCTCTTCTACTTGTCATACATACAGTCTTCGCAGAATTCCAAGTCAATAGACTTCAGCCCTAGTAGCTTTCCTTTTGACAATAATACTTTCATCCATTTCTCACTCATATGTTCCAATCTCTGATGTCATAACTGCCCATTCACTCCAGTTGATGCGACTGCGAGTGAACTATACGATCCTGAAGTCACGTATAAGGTACCTTCCTTCTTGCCTCGAGATATCACCAAGGCACCTTTTGTAATTTTTCAGGAATCACTGGTAAATGTCGTCACATAACCGGTATCGGCCAACTGCACCACTGAGATTAAGTTCCATTTCAAACTCGGTACATGTTTGACATCCTTCATTTTCAAAGCCGTTCCATCTTTCTGATTGACATGAATGTCTCCCTTTCCAACTATATTTCACGACTCATCATCACCTAAGTAGACTCTCCCGAAGTCACCTGATATATAATTACGCAGAACTTCCTTACATGAAGTGGCATGAAACGAAGTACCCGAGTCTATAACCTGAGACTCATTCCTCGCATCAAGAGACAAGATCAACGCCTCTGTGTCGCTCTCCTCAGATAGATTCATTGAATCCTTCCTGCCTCGAGAGCTTCCTTTTTATTTCTTGAGCGCCCTGCAATCACGTTTCATGTGCCCCTTCTTGCCGCAATGCCAACACCTGTCTTTGTCTTTCGGTCCCTTGGACTTCTTCATTGACTAAGAACGTCTGTGTTTATTACCTCCTTTGTTCAGCGATCTTCCTCTTCTTTCAACGATTAGAGCATTCCTTGAATCCCCTGAAACTAGGGGTGTACACAAACCGGGCTAGCACGGTTAGCTCGCTCGACCCGGCCCGAAAAAGCCCGACTCGGCCCGACTCGGAACTGAGTTCGGGTCAGGACGGGCCAATTTTCTAGGCCCAAAAGTTAATTTAGGCCGAGTTCGGATACCTCCCAGTTTGGCCCGACTCGGTTCGAAATCCGACTCGCCCCGGCTCGACCCGACCTGGCCCGACCCGACCCATGTATGACTGTATTTAATTTGTATAAAATGTTTTATTTTATGCTTTGTCAAATGTATGTAAATGTCCTGACTAGTTAGATTTTTTGTGGAGTCTATAATTCGATTATCTAAACCGTTGATCGAGGGCCTTGTAATGGGACGCAGATTACCTGCCAAAGCCCTTCCCATGAACTTGTTGTAAGGTTCGAAACTGGCCCGAACTCAGGTTCGAAACTGGCCCGAACTCGAAGGTTCGAACTCGGCCCGAACTCGCGCCGGGCCCGGTTCGGACTAGAGATGTTGGCCCGGTGACCAGGCTCGGTTGGGTTCGGGCCTTATGTGGCTGTTGAATAGGCCTGGACGGGCTGAGGCCAGTTCGACTCAGCCCGACCCGTGTACACCCCTACCTGAAACTCCCGATGTCTTTCTTCTAGATTCTTCACTGAGAATTAGACCGGCCACATATATCATCAAAATTTAGCTTTGTTAACCCTGTAGAATTGCTTACAGTAATCACCAAACCATCTTAACTATTTGACAAACTGGACAAGATCAATAACGCCTTGACCTTGTCCTAAAAATAATGCCAACGGATTCCAACTGGCTCATGACTGTATTGAACTCGTTTAGATGTTCAGCCACGCTCCCACCCTCTGACATCTTCATGTTGAATAGTTGTTTCATAAAATGAACCTTGTTCGACGCTGAGGGTTTTTCATACATGGTGGCTAGGGCTAATTTTTTGTGTGGTTTTCATCTTGGATATAATGAGGGCGACGCTCTTAGACAAAGAGAGTCGGATCGTTCCTAAAGTCTTCCGATCCAATAAAAACCATTCATCATCTGTCATCTTTTCTGGTTTTTTCTCTTTTCCTCCTAGAGGAATATAGAGGTCCTTCTGATACAGATAATCCTCCATTTGTATCTTCCAGAAGGCAAAGTTTGAACCATCAAACTTCTCAATTCTAGTCTTTCCTTCTTCCGTCATCGCTCCCAATAGAACTAAACCAATAGCTCTGATACCAGTTGTTGCACAGCACGCCAACAACGCAGTGAACCAAGATCCAATCTCAGGGCTCACCCACAAATGATAAACAAGAAGAAATATAAACTAGAAAAAGAATTAAAGCATTCCAAACAAACCACAAGACAAGATATACGTGGAAAAACCCCAACAAGGGTAAAAAAAACTATGGATGCAAACTTCCACTATGAAGAAAACAAAAATTACAAGACAATATGCTAACCTTTTCCCTTGGAAGGACAGAGAAAACCCTTCCGAAAACGAATCCGCGTAACCTCGACTGGTCGAGCAGGCTGCTCGATCGGTCGAGGGGACCCTTAACTGGTCAAGCATGGGCCTCGATTGGTCGAGTACCGCATAACCAAAAAACCGATGCTCACTGGACTTTGAGTCGAGCTAGTCCACGACTGGTCGAGTGGGCCACTCGACCAACCGTCCAGATGTAGCTCCACATCTCAACAAGTTTCACTCCTTATGTGGGCCACGGTGTATAGAATGAATTGAGGGTTAAGACAAAATTTTCAAGAAAACCATTTATTTGATATGTTGTGGCCCACCTGAGGTGTGAAATAGGCCAGTAGATCTAAACAATGTAACACACTGCATGAGGGAGGGTAGATTTTCACAAGCAAGTGGAATTGGGTAGACTGGCACACATAGGTTGAAATGGCAAACCTCTAGATTATATCTAATCTAATTTGTAAATAAATTAAAACTAATGGGTTTTTGGATAGGCTGTTGATGCTCTCTTCTTGCTTTTGAATTTTGAATTTTTTTCATTTTCTTTTCTAATTTCAATATAAGAGAGATGAGCTTCTCTAGAATATATAAATCACACGTTCTATGTAAGTAAGGATTTTAGCCATTGGATCTAGATCATCTTTCTTGCTCCAAACTGTTTATATGATGGGCTCACCTGGAATAAGGGATTGCAGAACATATGAACTCTTATATTGGAATACATGATGTTTTGATCTTTTTAACTTTTTTCTTTGAATATAGCTTTTAACCTTTAAATGATAAAAAGCTTAAACATTTTTATTAGGGGATGATTGTTTTTTTTTTTTTTTTAAATAAAAAAAAAAAAAAAAATCCCACATCTATGGTGAAGTAGATCATATAAATAGTTTGTTTCAATGATAAAGATCGCATATTCAATGGTTAAAATGAAGTGTCTCTTATATCAATACTAGAGAGATGTATTTACCAAACCTAGAAGAGGGAGATGTAGATTGAACCTACTAGGCTTTCCTATTCACAGATCAATGCCATTAAAACAATGGTAGAAAATAGAAGTAATTGACAAGAGAAAAGTAATGAATAAGATTGTGTTTGATTTTTGGAATATAAGCAACCCTTATTAAGGCCAAATAGATAGATGGGCCCCATGTGCACCACCTATCGGGCGCGTCCCTGCTAGTCCAATAAAAAAGGTTATAAAACCCTAGGACAGATAGAGTTCTTTCCAATTTTCCTGGTTTTTTTTTATTTTTTTTTATTTATTTTTAATTTTTAAGAGAGTAGTAACAACTTGTCTCCCTTTGGAACGTGCTAATAACTGTGCTGGAGTTTTTGTGTTCACAATGCCCCCATGTTCAGCTTTCCTTGATTTTTGGGCTAGTGCTTTTTAGAGTAGGGTCCACATGTTGAACTACTTAGATCTTGTTAGAATGAGGGTTATATGGGCTTCTTTGGACTTTGACCGAAGCCTAGTCCATTTTAATTATCTATAAGTAAATAGGGTTTGGGAGAGATCAATTTCTTGTTGGGGGCCTTGCACAAAACCTTAGGATCTAGCCCTCCAAAACAAATCAGAATTATCGATAATAAAGTAATGAAAACAATCAATGCATCAATCACACACCACACAAGAGATTTTTACGTGAAAAACTCTCAAAGAGGTAAAAACCACGGGACCTCGTCCAGATCAACAATCCACTATGAAGTAGAACGTTACAACCTTCTTCACTCACGCAGGAGTGGATAAACAATAAGAGAAATAGAGAAAACGGAGAGATCTAACCGATTACGAGGACATAAAAGCGCTGAGATATAGATTGCACAGTAGATAATCTCCACGAGCAGAACCCCCCTTCTATAAGCTTCCTCTCTCTCTTCTTCCCTCTCTCTCACCTTTGATAGCCCTAAACCCTTTAGCAAATCTCTTGTAAAGCTTTAGGAAACCCTCTTACATTGCCTAGAAAACCCTAGGCAACCCTTTTTATAGTTTAGGAAACTTCCCTTTCGCATCCCGGTTGCGAGAGGACTCAAATCCGCAGTTTTGCGCAAAATCGCGGAATAAATTGCGTAATCTACGATTAGTCCTGAAAATTTCAGGATTGGTCTTAGCCTCCTACGACTGGTCGTTGCTCACCTATGACTGGTTGTAGACCACCTACGACTGGTCGTAGACCCCGGAGAAAAATAACCCAATGTCGTTGTACTTTGAGTCGTGCCAGGGCTCGAACCTACGACCGGTCAAGCGCATTCCACGACCAGTCGAAGACCACATACGACCGGTCGATCAGTGCGATGAAACCCTCTGAAATTTCAACCACTGCACCATCTCTCCTCGGAACTGAGGAGGAAAAACCCCATCATTTCTAATCCTAATTTCTCCTTAATTTAATATCAAGCTTAGGTAAATCTTAGGGTTCTCTCCCTCTCTTATTTTCCACCATCGCATGTAATCACCCTCTCTCTCATTTTTGTGGGGCATTGTCACAAAAACACTTTACATATCGATCTTTATATAACCATACTTTTAAGTCCAACGAACTTGTTACACTAGCTAAATTCATCTGTTTCACTAGAAAATGCACTCATTTAGTTCAACACTGCAATTTTAACAATATATATATATATATATATATATATATATATATATATATATATATATATATATATATAGGGAAAAGGTACTATGCACTCAACCTCACGAGTTCGTAGCATGAGGTCGAGCCATGTGGGCCCCACTGTGATGCGTTTCGAACATCTACCCCATCAGTCAGATGCACCATTCCATCATGGGCCTAGGCATCAAAAATCAAGTCAATCTGTGACTTGTGTGGGCCACACCACATACAGAAGTGGAGAGGAGCCGTGCACCATTAAAACATTCATAATCATTTTTGAGGGCCCACCGAGATGTGGTTTGCAAATCCAGCCCATCCATTATGTGTGTCCCACTTGAATGAGGGTTCAGACCAAGTTTCAAGCGCATGCAAAACTCAGGTGGGCCCCACCAAGTGCTTTTATATGTTTTAACGGTGTCTTCACATAATTTTAGATGGTATGGCCCACCTGAGTTCCGTATACTGCTGATTTTTAAGATATCCCATAATTTAAAGGGTACCCATCAAATGCACAGTGTTGATGGTCGAAACACATCACGGTGGGGCCCACACATCTCGACCTCACAGGGGCTTATACTCAGCTCGAGTGCATTGTACCTTTTCCACACACACACACACACACACATATATATATATATATATATATATATATATATATATATATATATATATATATATCTTATAGTTTTAGAATTTTTCATCTTTTTTTTAAATTGGTGGGAGTAATGTTGGAAATGCTCCGGTAATGTTTATTTAAATGTTTCTATTTTTAGTAAATTAAGCTTTAAAAAAGTTTTATTATTTTGAACAACTTCCAAATGAATTAGGATTTTACTTTTTTCCTATATGAATGATGTAATTGAAAAATCTTAATATCATCTCTTAATATAATTTTGAGTTTTTTTTTTTTTTTGATTTAAGGTTTTGCCTACTTGAGTAAGACGATAATTTTCTTCTCATTATTTCACACCCTTCCAACCCTAATTTCTTCTTAATCAGATTTAAAAGAAAATTTCAATGGTGGGATGTCTTGTTCACCCATGCACCACACAGCTCACTACCAATGACACATGATGTGGAGAATAATGTAAGCATAAATGGCATGACTCTTGAAGAGAAAGACGGGTACCCACCTTGTTAGAACGGATCTTAAAGCTTGGATGCTCTTTTATGATGGGACCAGTCTTTTGGGTAGGTAAGATGTGGTATAAACTTTGTAGGTGGATATTTATGTGTTGGTTAGATGATAATTTATGCCTCAACTACTTGTAGTTGAAATATATCTGTAATACATAATTATTGTTAATTAAAATGAGATGAACTCATTTTTAGGTTGTCTATCAAACAAGGCCTTTTAGTAATTTCAAAGAGGTCTGCTAGCTAGTTCCAGGCACCCATTGGGCCATGCACATCCACACGAGGGCAGCCATGCAAATACCGAACATCTGTCTGAGATCTTAGCTTTCCATAAGTTGGAAATAGAGCCTTTTTTTTTGTTTAAAACACATACAATTAATTTCACTCTTTCAGTGGGCCACCATGTATATGAAAATTGGTTGGGGTATTGGGATCCTCACTAGTACCTAGTTAGACACGGATAGTCCTGTCAGGGGCTCTATGTGGCCCGCCAAGATGTATGTGTTTTATCCATGCCATCCATCAAATTTTCAAAAACTAGGCAGATTCAATGTTCAAGTGGACCACATCAGATGAAATAACGAAGATTGAATGGCTACCACTAAAAACCTCTTGGGGGCCACACAAGTTTTGGATTAAGCTGATATTTAGGAATTTCCTTCATTCATGTCTATGTAACCTTATGAACGGGTAGGATGGCAAATAAACATCACGGTGTACCTGAGGAAGGTTTCAATGGTAGGCATTGTCACCACTGCTTTTGTGGTGGGGTCGATTTGAGCCTTTGATTTATTTTCTTTTTGAGCTTGTCCCTTAAAATGATCTTTTAAAATGGATGAACGGCTTGGATAAAATACATATATTTTGCTGGGCCCCCACAAAACTCCTGATATGACTGTCCATCTCTAGCCACAAATGGGCAGTTATGTGGGTGGGCCATCATTTCTCTCATATCAATTTAAGGTATGTGAACAAAAATGAGGCGGATTCATAGCTCAAGTGGACCACGTAAAATAATAAGCTTACGTTGCATTAAATGCACGAATTAAATGCATGAGTCATCTGTAGTGTGGTCCACTTAAACGTTGAATTTTCCTTATTTTTGTGCCTATATCTTAAAATGACTTGAGAGAAGGAATAAACAGCATGGATAAGCAAATACATCACGGTGGGCCCACTATAGAATTGACCGTTCGTGGCTAGAGAAAGGCGGGTAGGCTTTAATGAAATCGGATTGCGTAATGAGTTACTCAGTACGCTCCTGTCCTACTGAATAAACTATGTTGGGCCCACCGTGAATGTATGTGGTTTATCCACGCCGTTCATACACTTTTTGAGCTCATCTAAGGGGTAGAGCCCAAAATCTAAGCATACCCAAAGATCAAGTGTACCATACCATAAGAAAAAGTTATAATAATGGTTTCCACCGTTGAAACCTTTATAGGACCCTCAATGATGTTTATTTCTCATCCAAACTGTTCATAAGATCACACAGAGATGGATGAAGGGCAAAAACAAATTCAAGCTTGATCCAACATTTCTGTGGCCCCAAAGAAATTTTCAACGGTAGACGTTCAATTCTCACTGTTTCCTGTGGTGTGGTCCACTTTAGATTTTGATATACTTCATTTTTAGGCTTAAGACCTAAAATTATCTGGTAAAATGGATGGACGGAGCGGATAAAATACAAAAATCCTCACTGTGTGGTCCACTTGAGCCTTTTATCTGCCTCACTTTTGTGCTTGTAACTTAAATTTAAATGGAAAATTGGATGTACAGTGTGGATAACAAATATTAAATGACATTAATACAACTATATACCGTAATTCCTACCAGAGTGAGCTGCTAACACAAATATTAACCTGATTCAAAACTTACGTAGCCCACTTTAGTATTGGATCCAGTTAATTTTAGTCACATGTCTTAAGATGAGCTCACAAAACGGATGGGCGGGATGGATTTCTCATAAACATTACGGTGGGTCCTAACTAGGTTTCCAGCACGTCCTTCCGCTTCTGAAAATTGATGGTTAAAATTTATTTCAGCCACACATTTACTTCATAGGTTGTGGCTAAGATTTAATGCGAATGGTTGTAGCGCTCGAATTTAATGCAACTACAATATTAGTATTGCAGGTAGACAGATTTAGATTTAAATACGTTGCTAGCTGACGCTGATTTGCAATACGATCCATAGCGGTAGTGTATTGATTTAAATCCACGTCCTTTATTTGTCATCCACTCGTTGATGAGGTCACTCAGGTAACGTCTCCAGGCAGATCCAACCAATTTTATTTTTTTTAAGGTATAAGCTTGAAAATAAAGCGGTTTTAATTTCACAACAACTTCGGAAGCGGCCATAATAGTCATGACCACCGTTGAAACCTTCCTAGGGCCCGCTGTAATGTTTATTTGATATTCAACCTGTTAATAAGGTCACACAGATCTTATTAGCTTGATCGAAAACCTCTATAGCCCTAAGAAGTTTTCAATGGCAGGCGTTCAATCCCACAGCTTCCTGTAGTGTGGTCTACTTGAGCCTTCAATCTATCTACTTTTGGGGTTCGTACCATAAAATCGTCTGTTAAAATAGATGAATGGTGTGGATAAAACACATACATCATGGCGGCCCCATAGAGGCCCTATTAGGACAGTCTTATAGTCTATCTCTAGCTAGGTCCTGGTGTGGGCAGTTAGCAATCCGCCGCTGCTAGCTGTGCTTACCGGTGGCAAAGCCAAAAAGAAATCACCTAACAATATGGGCCCGTTTGGGAGCGTGGATTTAAATCTTGGCTCCCGTTGTGCTTGGAACGCTGGATTCAGAATCCTCTGCAATCCGAAAATAGCTGTACATAGTATGTGTACTTTAATATATCTAATTAGTATAGGCATGTAATGTTAGCCACAATAGTTGTAATAAGAACGTTGAACTATATACTTTACCTGAAAATGAATTTTACTTTTATACTTTCCCTGAAAATGATGAAACTCTAAGTCTTGTATAGGTTACAAGGATAGGATCATATCTGAATAACTAACCAATGATTTTAACCATTGTTTACATGGACAATGTTTGGTCAGTGCAGATTATTCTATTAACGTAATTATAATGTAGTTAATAATTTAATTGTTTTGGAATATCATCAGTGATTCAGGTGCCTAATAGATTAGTAGCCTACTGACAAATGTTACATGTTAATGCAGAAATATGGCTCACCCTCGTCGAGCTCCGAGCACTTGCGTCAAGCCCTATAAGCCTGCATAGGAGGAAAACAAATGAGACTCTGGCTAAAGCAGGGGACCTTTCGGTGCCAAAGTCAGGTTAGAAATCTGGGTCTAAGTAGTGTAGGTGAGTTTTGGGTGAGAGATCTTGCGTACCTATTCCTGGAGATGAGTCTCTTATTTATACTATTTGATAGGAGTGAACGTGTCCGTCATTCTCGACATAATATCTGTCATTAGGCGAGAACCGCTCGTGTGCTGATGTTGTCAGTTACTCTATGATTGTGGTGCAACGGTTAATGCCATCATGAGTTACTGAATTAAGCTTTGCTCAACCGCACTATCTCGATTGGTCATCTGGACTCAGGCAGGGTAGACGAGCTGAACACTTCTAACCCTGTCTGGGCTCGAATCATGTCAGATCAATTGTAGACAAGCATGCCCCAAGCACTGGTAATTGGTATAGTCTAAATAGCTCGAGCCCATATCCTATCACGAACTGAATCTTTATAGCTTCGCTATCTTGCCTGATGAAATATTTGATAGGGCTGCTCATTTGGTTGAGCAGATCTTGAACGAAGCTCGGTTGAATCTTCTGAAGATGTGGCCGAGCCGAACTGACTTCAATTGAAGTCGGCTCAAATTCTCCCATAACATTACACATGCAACTGTTGGAATGGGTAATTTGGCACCATGAATTGGGAGGGTTTGATGAGATTTGAGGGAATTTCAAATCCCCTTACGTATTTGGCATCATAAAGTAACAGGTTTCAAATTGCCTCAAAGTAGGTTAGAAATCTAAGATGAAAGCTTGGATTACATTTAAAATCCTTCTAAGAGATGCATGTGTATCACTAGGCTATTAATCTATTGGGCACATGGCCCATTGATGATATCACAAAACAATTAGATTGTCAATTGCATCACTATAATTACTTTAATACAATGATATGCGTCGTCCGAACATTGTCCATGTAAATCAACGGTTAGAAATCATTGGTTCATCACATGGATGTAATCTTGTGCTTGTGGCCCATTTGACACTTGAAATTTCATCATTTTCGGGCAAAGTATATATTTCAACGAGCTTATTACAACCATTGTGTCAAACATTACATACATACACTAATTAGATATGTTAAAGTTGATTTAGTAATTAAATTCAAACTCTTTAAAGTGTTCAAAGTCAGCCGTGGTGTAAACTTCTTTCAATATTACCTGTCATGGTGGCATCACACGGAAAATGGATGGTTCTGATTGGGTCATCTGTACATGTGGGCCACGTCTTGCAACCATGATGTTGATCTTGAGTTGCCACGTAGGCAAAACCAACTCTTCCCAGCTCACCCGGTGTCTCATGGCATTGGTGGGCTAGACCCTTCCGTATGGTTGCAACTGGCCAGGCCCAAGGCTGTCTAGCAACGGCTCATGAGCTAAGCACGCGAGTCCAAGCCAATATCAGCCTGTAAGCAAGACCCCTAGGTAAACACCCAGTCTTGAAAACCTGAGATTGGATAGCCCATTAGGTCCGCCAAACCCAGCCCAGCCCAACCCAGCCCAATTTGACTAGCTATGGGGCTTGAAAACTCACGAAGGCTAGGGTTGTCGATGGCCTGGGCTGGTCCATCGATCTCGTAGGCTTGACCTATTTTGAGCTGGGCAAGGTCTGGAATACTAGGCCTATAGACAACGGCCTAAAAAATTTAAGTACATTTATTAATTAGGGCTAAAAGTTGGGCAGGTGGGGTCGATTGGGTTGGTGCTCAACCCTAACCCAACCCAAGATTCCTATACCTCAACTCTAACCCAACTCAACCTCGGGTTGGGAATTCTCAACCCAAGCCCAACCCAAGCAAGCTCGGTCGGGTTGGCCGGGTTGGTATACACTAATATTTTCATTATTACATTAGCCTATTATATTTTCAATGCATGTCTTATTTTTTGTACCTACAATTTTAATAATTATATATATAGTTATTTATTATAAACAAGTTCATTTTTTCTAAACAAACAAACTAAAATATAGGATGACTACTCCTTTAAAAGTCGTATTGTGTATCAAGCAATTTATTTGGGAGAGATAAATCCGGCGTATCTTGTTAGCTTGAGTCATCGGAAATGATGTAGACCAATGAAACCCGACGGCATTGGAATTTCTTGTGCCTTCAACACAGACGATCCACACTCAATTATAATTAATTTATAAGGAACTTATATATTGATCGGGTTCGGGTTGAGTTGGGCAACTCGAGACCTCAACCCGAGCCCAACCCAAGTTTAACGGGTTGGTATTTGTATGGCCCAAGCCCGAGACCAAACCCGATACATCCTGCCCAAGCCCAACCCAATGTTGGGTCAGTCACAGGTCAGTCGCGTTGAACCCGCCCAACTTTCAGCCCTATTATTAATTGGGTTTGTTGATGTTGTTTTATGGAGCGTCTTCCCCTTTGCTTGTCACCTGCACAAGAGAGATAAACAAAACGAAGACCCTGGTTCTGACCCGGGGAACCTCCGATGCTTAAGTCAGTTTTGCAGATTTAGAGGGAAGGCGTTTTTGGGATTTTGAGTTCCGTACCTTTCAGTGAAATGGAGGTCCTTTATTTATAGATACAGGAAGATCCTATCGTGCAAGGATTCTCTTCCTGATGTCGTGGAGATTTGATTTTAGCCCGCTTCTGGTCTTCATCCGATCCCGAGATCCTCGGGATCGGAGATCCTTTTGCGAGATACTCAGGATGGTGTTTCATTTACACCGTCTTTCCTTCATTCGGCTCGGCTGATTCTGATTCAATTAGGAGAGTCTCAGATGGTTTTATGGAGATGGGACTTTTGAACATTAGTCGGCACATACTGACGTGCTAGCTCGTCACCCGAGCTAACTTAATTCGTCTCATTCTCCATTTCATAACCTTCTCTCGTACTCAACGTATGCCTCGAAAATCCGAGGCATTGTCAGTAGGATTGGTCCACTGCATATCCAAGTCTCCGGACTTGGCGTAATTTTTCCCCAACAGTAAGCCCCCTTACTCCGTGTGTCTCCTGTGGTACTACGGAGTAATGAGTTTTCGAGTCGGTTCATAGCTAAACCCGAGGTAATAATCAGGCATTTAATGTTTTTTGTGTCATCCTCAACGAGAGACGGTTTATTACCCAAGACTGCACGTGCTGACAGCCGTCAGGTCGTTTCCCCTGCCTATGGGCGTCGGACACGTAGCGAAGGTGTTACCGTCGTCAGTCGACGTGCACCACGTGTCGAGCGGGGGAATCAATGCAGGCGTCGATTCGCCTCCTCATTAATTGCTCTTGCTACGTGGCAAAGCTATAAAAGGGAGAGGGAAGCCTGCATTTCATATTTTTACTGTCATCCTTCCCGCTCTTCGTTCCCTTTTCATTTTTCTCCTCTTCTTCTTTCCCTCCTCCTTTCTCGGTTGTCAGCATCTCATTCTGCCATTTTCGTCTTCCTTCCTTTCTCCGGTGAGTTCTTCCCTCCCCTTTAGTTAACAATAATGGCAGCGCAAGGCTCTCAGAGCCCCCAGGAGGGAACTTCTGGTGACGAAGGCGAAGCGCAGCGTTTTTGGAATATTGCGGAATCGCCTTCTTTACTGGCGGAGATAGCTGTTGACGCGAACGCCGCTTTCCTCTCTGAGAGAACCTCCGAAAATCTGGCAAAGCGCCCTGCTTTGGCTGGTCTTTTGCGTGGCGGGTCGTCTCTGATAACCCGCCCTGGGAGACCCAATCCACCAATGGCTTTATAACCCGCCCTGGGAGACCCAATCCACCAATGGCTTTGGAAGAGGAGGAGGAAGAGGAAGCAGAAACTGGGGTCGCTGAGGGAACCTCTAGGTCAGCTCCTGTTGGTAAGTCGGCATAGGCCGAGGCCGAAGGAGAGGAGTCAGGGGACGACCTAAGCGGTCCGGTTCCTTCAGTTTTGACTGAGGCAGATTTGGATAGGATCCGAATCAGTTATCATATCCCTGAGTCGGTCATTATTTATCCTCCCCGTTCGAATGACTTACCCGACCTTCCTCCTGCTGGGGCGGTTGTAATTTTCCAAGTCTCGATGCAATGTGGCTTACGTCTGCCCCTTCAACCCATTGTCCGAGGCGTTTTATCTCGTATTCGAGTTACTCCCGGGCAAATAGTTCCGAACGGGTGGAGGAACTTATTGGGATGTGCAGTGCTGTGGACTGAGTTAGAACAGCCTCCACTGACAGTCGACAAATTCCTCCACTTGTATCAAGTGCGCGTAAATCCGAACTATCTTAGCTTTACATCTTCGCTGCTTGGCGGGGTAAAGGCGGCTCTTTAATAACCGACCCCCCTACTTCTAACAAACATTAGAGAGAGCGTTGGTTTTGGGCCTGTAGTCGCTGGGAGACAGCCGAATCCGGGTTCTACGAGGCTCGTGTGCCTCGGACGTTTCATAAAGCAGGTGACTCGACATTTCCTTTTCCTTTTTTTTTGTCTTATAATGCTTTGAGTCTAACGGACTTATATTTAACAGATATTCCGAAGAAGAGGCAGAAGCTTGGGTCAAGTGTCTTAGCTCGGATCAAGGACTTGAGAGCATTAAGTCTGGAAGATCGGTCCTGGAAGGTACTCCTGCAGCCGGAGCGCCTTCATCTTGCAGGTTTAGACTTGGCTGTCACAGGTAACTCTTACTGTATCTTTATGTCTTCTCTGAACTTTATCTGATTTGTTTTGTTACCCGAAGCTCGGCCCTTTCTTAGGACCGTTCCTGAGCCAGTCCCTTCAGAGATGACTGGAGCTTGTCCTCCCCTTAGGGTGGTCTCCAAGATAAAGGCTCCTCCACGATCAGTTCTTCTGTCGGAACCTTGGCCATTCAAGAAGCAGAAGACAGTGCCAAAGGAGAAGGAACCTGCAGGTTCTTCTGCCCCTACCGTAGTCGTGCTCTCCGATCTGGACGAAAGGGCGGAAGCGAGGGACACAGTAGCCATTGAGCCTCAGACGGCTTCCGAGTCGGGACCTGTTGCAGTGGAGGTCCCGAGACAGAGAGAGGAGACGAGGGTTGAATCTTCTAGAGGGGGGATGACCCAACAGGAGCCGTTACCCTTTCAGGCGGTTGTGTCGGGGATGGTCCCCTGGGCTATAGCTCATGGGAGTGAAAAAGACTTTTCCAGCCTCTACAATGCCCCTATGATGTAAACCGTCGGTCATGCGGCGAATGTGCTTTTTGAGGTAAGAAATTTCTTTCTCTACCTTCCATTTTTTTCTTTTTTTTTTTTTGGCCTTGATCATTTATCATGGCCTTGCGTTTATTTTTTATAGCTTGCCCCCTGCTTGGTTAAGGCCTGCAAGGAGTTAACCTCGACTCAAAGATTATAGAACCTCTTGGCCGAGGTAGAGGGACGACGCAAGATCGCCGAGATCCAGATCGGTGTTCTGACTGGTGAGGCGGCCCTTGCTAGGAAAGCTGCTGGAGACGCCAAAGTTGAGGCAACTTCCGCCAAGAGGGTCGTTGAAGACGCCAAAGCTGAGGCAACTTTCGCCAGGAGAGCTGTAGAAGATGCACAAGCAGAGGTTGCTCGAGTGTTGGCATTTCTATCCGCGGCCGAAGAAGAGAATCGGTGAATCCTCGACATTCATGCTTCCTGCGAAGATATACTGGCTCGAGCTAAACTTGAAGTGGCGGGGCTCATCCAACAAGCTCAAGAGAAGACCCAAGAGGTTGAGAAGGCTAGGGATCGGGCTGTTCAAACCTTCCTTGAGTCTAAGGAGTTCGAGGACGAGAAGGATCGCTTGTTCCAAGGCGGATACATTGAATGTATCAAAGATATGAAGAATGCTTTCCCCGATCTCGATTTCTCGGGATTCGATGGGGAAGGAGCCTCGGGTTCTGAGAATCCTGATGTTAGTCCTGTTAACATTACTGCTGACACTGCTGTTGGGGACGAGGCTGGTGTCTCTGGGACTGCTTTGGGAGTTGTTCCCGCCGAAGGATAGTAACCTGGCTCCATTTTTTGCACTCACAGCAGCATAACACTGGACTATCGGACTTCTTCATTTTTGGCACTCACACCAGCATGGTGCCGAGCTTCAAAACTTCTTCATTTTTGGCACTCACACCAGCATGGTCCCAAGCTTCAGAACTTCTTCATTTTTGGCACTCACACCAGCATGATGCAGAGCTTGACATTCTCTGTCTTAACTCTGCTTTTCTCGAGACAACATTGTATTGGATTTTGAAATGTTACCCGATGTAAAACACTAACCCGATGTAAAACACTTAACAGATGAAAGAATGCACTTAGTTTTATTCATATGACTTGGCTTATATCTTTCTCACTTTAGAATTCCTAGGCTTTGAATACTGAGCTAAGAGTAGTAGATCTTGAGGTGTTCAGCATTTCAAGGATGAGGCAGTAATTATTCATTCAGATCTTCTAACCGATACGTCCCCGGTCGAATGGTGTTTGAGACGATATAGGGTCCTTCCCAGTTGGGTCCCAATGTACCCAAGCCAAGTTCCTTCGTATTGGGAAACATTTTTTGGAGAACCATATCACCCACTCGAAACTGTCTGATCTTAACTCGGGTATTATAAAACCGAGCTACCTGTCGTTGCCGAGCCTCCATACGTAGCTGAGTCATTTGTCTTTGTTCGTCCACAAGATCGAGTCCGAATGCTAAGAGTTCTTCATTATCTTCTGTGTTGAATGAACTGACTCGGGCTAAAGGCAGCCTGATCTCGACGGGAGTGACGGCTTCCGAGCCATAAGCAAGGGAGAAAGGAGTTTCTCCTGTAGTGGTTCGGGCTGTAGTTCGGTATGCCCATAAGATTTTCGGGAGTTCTTCAGCCCATGCTCCTTTGGTGTGGTCAAGCTTGGCCCAGAGATGCTGTTTGATAATCTTGTTGATCGCCTCAACCTGTCCATTTGTCTGAGGATGATGGGATGAAGAATACATATTTTTTATCCCGAAATTGTCACACATCTCGCGAAAGCTCCTATTATCAAACTGTCTTCCATTGTCAGTAATGATGGTACGGGGTACTTTGAACCGGCAGATAATATTTTTCCACACAAAATTGGTAATCTTCTGTTCGGTTATTTTAGTTAGTGGCTCAGCGTCGACCCACTTCGTGAAATAATCCACGGCTACGACAGTAAACTTGGTCTGACCTTTTCCCATAGGGAGTGGACCTATGATGTCAATTCGCCATTGTGCGAAGGGCCAAGGACCAGTCACAGGTGTTAGTGCTTCTGGAGGTTGTCTCGGGATAGCTGCGAATCTCTGACACTTGTCGCATCTTTGAGCGAGCCTGCAAGCGTCGTGTTGGATAGTCGGCCAGTAATATCCTTGACGTAGGACCTTATGAGTGAGTGATCGCCCTCCCGAATGGTTTCCGCAGATCCCTTCGTGAATCTCTTGTAACACATAGTCAGCTTCGCTGGGATTTAGGCATCATAACAATGGAGCATAATAACCTTTTTTGTACAGGGTCCCGTTGAGTATCGTGTAACGGAAAGCTCGGATCTTCATTCATCGGGCCTCGGCCCGGTCTTCAGGCGGCTCACCCTTGTTGAGATATTGGACGATTGGATCGAGCCAGGAAGGTCCTGAGTCAATCGTATTAACGACCGAGCTAACTGGTTCATTAATACTCGGCCTGGCGACATACTCGATAGGAATAGACCGAGGTATGTCATATTCATCGGCGGCGGCGAGCTTTGCTAACAAATCGGCTTTGGCGTTCTCTGTCAGAGGAATCCGAGTGATGACACAGAATTGAAAGCCGCTGATCAATTATTTAGCTTTCTTTATGTACG
This sequence comes from Magnolia changhungtana, assembly GCA_030180095.1. Classification (NCBI taxonomy): domain Eukaryota; kingdom Viridiplantae; phylum Streptophyta; class Magnoliopsida; order Magnoliales; family Magnoliaceae; genus Magnolia; species Magnolia changhungtana. The sequence continues at coordinate 13,217,696 of JASAUF010000411.1, read as the reverse complement.
CTTTTAACTGCTCTTTCCGTGTTTGATACACACTGGTAACTTGGTTAACAACCAACTGAGAATCGCTGAAAACATTTAGGTGCGTAACGCCCATGCTGGCCGCGAGTCGAAGACCGAGTAATAACGCTTCATATTCGGCTGTATTGTTCGAAGCTTGGAATCCAAGTCGTAAGGCATACTGTATATAAGTATGATCTGGGGTTTCTAGAACTACTCCTGCTCCGCTTGCCTTAAAATTGGAAGAGCCGTCGACATACAGCTTCCAAAGAATAGTGTCAGGCAATGACTTGGGAGAAGCAGTCGTCGATTCTTCAACATGTTCGGTCATATTAGCAACCGAGAGGTCGGTTGGTGGTGTTACCTCGGTAATAAACTCAACCACGGCTTGCCCTTTAACTGCTGCTTTCGGCTTATACTGAATGTTAAATTCACTGAGTTTGATTGCCCACTTCGTGAGTCGGTTAGAAGCTTCTGGTTTCTGTAGGATCTGGCGCAGTGGTAGATCGGTCATCACGATAATGGTATGGGCTTGGAAATATGGCCGAAGTTGGCGCGAGGAGATTATTAGAGCTAAGGCTACTTTTTCCAAGAGTGGGTATCTTGTTTCCGCCGGTAACAATGCTTTGTTGACGTAGTAAACCGGTAGTTGCTTTCCTTCATATTCTCGTATTAGGGCCGAACTAACTGCTGCCTCGGATATCGCTAAATATAGCAGCAAAGTCTCTCCTGGCTCGGGCTTTGATAAGAGAGGTGGAGAACCGAGATAAGATTTTAGTTGCTGGAACGCCGCTTCGTATTCTTCCGTCCAATTTACTGTCTGTCGTCCTTTCAACTGTTTAAAGAATGGAAGACATTTATCCATGGCTCTGGATAGGAAACGATTAAGTGCTGCCACTCGTCCAGTCAGTCTTTGAATGTCTTTAATTGTTTTCGGAGATTCCATATCAAGCAGAGCTTTAATCTTTTTAGGGTTTGCTTCTATTCCTCGTTGACTGACCAAGAAACCGAAGAACTTTCCAGAGCTTACACCAAAGACACATTTACTCGGATTCAGCTTCATCCAGAATTTGCGCAAGATAAAGAATATTTCCTCTAAGTCGGATATGTGGTCGGCCGCGTGTATACTTTTTACGAGCATGTCGTCAATGTATACTTCCATGGTTCGGCCTATAAATCGAGCAAAGATTTTATTCACTAATCTTTGATAAGTTACACCAGCATTTTTTAAACCAAATGGCATCACTCAGTAACAATAAAGGCCTTTGTCAGTGACAAAGGTAGTTTTTGATTTATCTGACTGATGCATTACAATTTGATTATATCCAGAATACGCATCCATGAAGTTAAGAAGTTCGTGCCCCGCAGTACTATCTACCAACTGATCTATCCTAGGAAGAGGAAAACTATCCTTTAGGCAGGCTTTATTTAAGTTGGTATAGTCAATACAGACTCGCCACTTCCCGTTTGCTTTTCTCACAAGGACGGCATTAGCTACCCATTCCGAGTAATATATCTCTTCTACAAATTTTACTTGAAGGAGCTTGCTGACCTCTTCTTCAATGACAATATACCTCTCGGGGCCGAGTGGTCGTCACTTCTATCGGATCGGTCGGCAAGTCGGATCGATATTGAGTTGGTGAGTGATTACTGATGGGTCGATCCCGGGCATATCTGCATGGCTCCAAGCAAACACATCAGCATATCTTCAGAGTAGTGTTATCAACTTATCCTTCAAGGGCGATTGCATAGACGAGCCAATTTGTACTGTTCTGGATCTATCTGTCTCGACCAAGGATACCGAGATAAGATCTTCGACCGGCTGTCCTCGTTCATGACTCTTGCCTCGGGGGTCTAGCGACTCAATCGTTAATATTTCAGTTGGAGCTTTGGGGCCTTTTACAGCTGTCATGTAACAACGCCTCGCATCTTACTGGTCTCCTTTGACGATTCCTACTCCCGACTCAGTCGAAAATTTCATGAAAATGTGGTATGTGGATACCACGGCCTGGAAGAGACTTAAAGAAGATCGACCGAGTATGGCATTATAAACCGAGGATTGGTCGACGATCAGGAAGTCGAACATTATCGTTGTCTGATGTGGGAAACTTCCAGCAGTGAGCGGCAGTGATACGATCCCTTTAGGGAGTACTTGTCTGCCAGAAAACCCGATCAATAGGGTCTGAACCGAACGTAACGTGGATCGTTCAATTCCCATTTTATCGAACGTTTGAGCGAATAACACATCTGCAGATGATTCCGTGTCGATGAGTATACGGAATACTTTTCGGTTGGTGATGGTAAGGGTGATAACCAATGCGTTATCATGGGGGTGATAGATACCTCGAGCATCTTCCTCCATGAATGAAATACAGTATTTCTCCCTTTTCTTTTCTTTTGAAGGTCGAGTTATAATCATGAGCTCTGACTCGAGCCGACTGAGACTTCTGGCGTGATTCTTCCGAGCGTTGTTTGAGTCACCTCCGCCTCGAGGGCCACCGATAATAGTCCGAATTTCTTCTTTCAGGTGATGGTAGTCACTTGTGTTATGCCCATGATCACGATGATAATGACAATATTTGTCCTTGTTCTGTCGATTGGGATTGCTCCGGAGCTTGTTGAGCCAGTTGACAAAGCCTTCACTTTTAATTTCCATCAGCACTTGCTCCTGAGTTTTATTCAGGGGGGTATAAGTAGAAAATCTTCGGTCAGGTTGTTTGACCGACCTTCGCTCATCGCGTGCTTGATCATCTTTACGCTTCTTTCCTCCGGTTGAGTCGGCTTCTTTTTTGGCTGACTCTTTGGCCGAGGACTTTGTTTCACGCATAATTCGTGTTTCTTCGGTATTCGCATATTTATCCGACCGGGCCATAAATTCTGCTAGAGTCTCGGGTGGATTTTTGTCCAGAGATGCCAAGAATGGCTTGTCTTTGACTCCCTACATGAGTGCATTGAGTGTCGTTTCTTCTGAATGTTTTCGAACCTGAAGAGATTCGAAGTTGAAACGCTTGATGTAATCTTTCAATAGCTCTCCCTACTTCTAAACTATATTGTTCAAATGTGCAGGGGACTTCAGTTTCTTCTTTTCACCTATGAAATTGGTGAGGAAGGTATCGCTGAGCTCAACGAATGAGCTAATGGACCTCGGTTTCAACTGTTTGAACCAAAGTCGGGCTACGTCGGTCAGCGTAAGAGAGAAAGCACGACACATCACTGCATCCGAGGTATCGTGCAGCTCCATGTAGGTTCTAAAGCATTCAATATGCTCAGTTGGGTCAGTTTTACCTGTGAAAGGAGTGATTTGAGGTAATCGAAACCATTCTGGTAACCGAGCCTGCATTATTTCGTCCACAAAAGGGGATGCTTTTGCCTCGGATCTGGCCGGATATAAATTTCGACCCTGTTTCATGTCCGCCATTTCTTTCGCCATTTCTTTCCGTACTTCTCTTTTAAAGTCTTAGATGTCAGCTTTCCAAGGTTCGCCGCTGTCCGCCGTACCCTCAACAGGAGGTCGATTGCGCCTCCTTCGATCTATCTCATGTCGAAGATCAGAAGGGGGCAAGACGGCAGTGGCCGAATGAGCCGGAGGTAGCTCGGAAGCACCTTAGGGCTGAATCAGTTGATGGAGCGATCGCAGAGCAGAAGGTTGATGATCGATTGCTGGAGTCGGGATATGTGCTACCTGCCCTTGCAGAGGCGACGACATTTGTTGGTGATATATTTGTTCCAGCATTTGCTTCATTACATTCATATCGGATCGAATTTCCTGAACCTCCAGGTCCAACCATCCATTATTATGGTTCCGCTGGTTATTATTTGTTGTAGACGTTGCTCGTTGTGTCATGGAGCCCTGACGGTTGTTGGGTAGGTTCTGGGCTACCGGAATTGTTGTTGGGCCCGTTGGCCCTGTGACCGCAACCTCGTTTAGTTCTTCTTCTTGAACCGTCTTTCTAGTCATCACCATGAGGATAAATTCCCGATATGTAGATTGAAATATAAGAGAATGGCTTTTCGTACGATTCCCACAGACAGCGCCAAACTATTAATGCTGTTTTACGGAGCGTCTTCCCCTTTGCTTGTCACCTGCACAAGAGAGATAAACAAAACGAAGACCCTGGTTCTGACCCGGGGAATCTCCGATGCTCAAGTCAGTTTTGCAGATTTAGAGGGAAGGCGTTTTTAGGATTTTGAGTTCCGTACCTTTCAATGAAATAGAGGTCCTTTATTTATAGATACAGGAGGATCCTATCGTGCAAGGATTCTCTTCCTGATGTCGTGGTGATTTGATTTTGGCCCACTTCTGGTCTTAATCCGATCCCGAGATCCTCGGGATCAGAGATCCTTTTGCGAGATACTCGGGATGGTGTTTCATTTACACCGTCTTTCATACATTCGGCTCGGCTGATTCTGATTCAATCAGGAGAGTCTCAGATGGTTTTATGGAGATGAGACTTTTGAACATTAGTCGGCACATACTGACGTGCTAGCTCGTCACCCGAACTAACTTAATTCATCTCATTCTCCACTTCATAACCTTCTCTCGTACTCAACGTATGCCTCGAAGATCCGAGGCATTGTCAGTAGGATTGGTCCACTGCATATCCGAGTCTCCGGACTTGGCATAATTTTTCCCCAACAGGGTTAAGTACAGAGTCTAAGAGGCCATCATCCCAGGCCAAGCCTAATCCATTTAATGGTGGAAACAAAGAGAAAAGAATAAGAGAGGAGAGGTACAGGAAGAAGAGGAGGGGCTCGGTTAGAGATGAGAGAATGAGGTATTAAATCAGATTTTTTCTTCATCTCTTATTACAATCATGTAACTTTATAGGATTCACTCCAAGATCCTTTAGTTAAATTACCTAAAAATAAAAAACAGAAAAAGAAACTTATCAAAATAATAAAATAAATTACACTTATTTTAGTAGTCATTCCTAGTAGAATTCTATCATCCCACCCTCCATAAGGACAACCTTGGCCTCCATGTTGGAAATTTAGAAATTGTTGAGAGAGCTCTGGCCACGATTGCCATGTAGCATCTTGGATCGCTGCTCTAACCCACTTGACCAAGACTTCAATAACAGCTGCATTTCCGTTTTTGACCATGCGACGGTTCAAAACTGATTCTGGCTCGGCTTGAATAATACCGTCATTTGTTAAATATGGAAAATCATGAACTTCAATATTTCCAGCATCGAGCTTTTTCTTGAGTAATGAAACATGAAAGACCAGATGTATCTTAGAGTTGGGTGGTAAATGCTTATATGCTACCAATTCAATCTTTTCAATGATGTTATACCACCGTTCCACTGACGACATAAAAAGGGCTACTTGAGCAACCAGAGTGCAGCCGCAGTGCTTAAGAAATGGTTACTTAGAATAGAGGCCAGAGTGAGTGCCGTCATAGAGTAGGCCGTTGTGGACGTCAGCTGCAGAGCATGATGGAATGTTATGATCTCAAGAATTTAAACGCCTAACTTCATACCTTTGGTTAAGTTCTTAATACAAAGGTACCTTTTTTGTAAATCCTGTCATGGTTAAACGACTTAACAACTGGAACGACTTGTTGAGTCTCAAGTGGATTTGGGGGTGAATCAGCCTAACTCGACTAAGTTAGGTGTGATCCATGATTAGAGCTGGGCATCGAGTGGATAACGTTACAGAAACATTGTTTTTTTTTTTTTTTTTTTTGTTAGCTTGTTAGTATACCCCACTGTCAGTTGACACTTCACTGTTAGCCACCCCCACTAGGGATCGGAACCAAGACCTCAGTGTTGAAACGAGGTATCTTTCAGTCAGTCTACCACTTGAGCTATGGATCAAGGTGCTATAAAAACAGTGTTGAATGAACATTGTATGGATTGGACCGGATCCCATATCGAATCGGTCCGGATTGGCCATTGATCCGAACTCAACTCGATGTACAGTTGGATCTGAGTGGGCCTACTCGATCCGACCAGATCCTGGCCTTCGATTTGGCTCAGATCGGGTCGGATTCTGCCCAACTCTACCCATGATATCAATCTAGACAAAGTCTTAGTCCAAGTTAACTCAGACGAGTCACATTGGACTCGGCTGAGTCTTAAAACCATGTATCTTGTATCACAGGGCACGCCTAACGATCACCCCAGATCTTACACTGAAGTGGGCGGACTGGTTCAAGAATCAGACCCGACTCTAGCTCCAGCTATGCATAATCATCGTGGCTGGGCTCAGGCCTGTTCGTTTTGGCCCATTAAGGACCAAAGCTTTGTTCCAGCTTAGATTTATTATGCCCACAGACAGACCCTCCATGGCCACACCTGAGCCTCTAGACTCATCCATAAGAATTACACCCGACACATTAAGTTGGGCCCACCTAAATCAAGGATGGATTCTATGTGGGACCCGAATGCATCCAGATCCACAAGCTGACGCCTATGCAGAGATAATTAGGAATCGAATCTTGAACCACTCACACATGCTGCACTGTCTTTACTGGCTCTGCTAACAAGCCAAAGACCCCTCTTATATTGGGACGCAGATTGCGTGGTGAACCCAACACCACATAGCTACATGATGTAAGGACTCTGTGGGCCCACCATGATGTATGTGTTTGATTCACGCCGTGCATCTGTTTTTCTAGCTCATTTTAGGGCATGAGCAAAAAATTGAAGCATATCCAAAGCTCAAGTTGACCACACCATAAGAAACGGTGGGGATAATGATATCCTTTGTTGAAACCTTTCTAAGGTCCACAGTAGTGTTTATTTGTCATCCAACTTGTTCATAAGGTCACATTGACATGGATAAACGGAAAACACAAACATAAGCTTGATCCAAAACTTTTGTAGCCAATAATAAGTTTTAGACGGTATGCATTCAATTCACACGGTCTAGGTAAAATATATAGACCGCCCCCATAGAGTACTTACACTACATAAACTCCATGGTGTTGGGATGGGATCACTGTACAATTTATGTGGGTCCCATGCAAAGTATGTTTAAAAGTTGTTAGATTGAATATTATCATGATACTTGCACATGAAAGTAACATGTAATCTAGTCAAATCTCATCACTTTCTAATACTACCAAGCCATGTGATGTTGGGTCACCACACAATCTAGTTGAACTTTTGAACATAGGTGCCTATTTGAGAGTTTGGATTTGATTAGGGTGATTATGAATCCGTCAGCTATGCTTGTATTGGAAATCCTTAGCAAACCAAAAATAATAATGCATTAAAATTATATAATATATTTATATAAGTTTGAGTTTAATTACTAAATCAACTTTAATATCCTTATTTAGTGTATATATGTGATGTTCCACACAATAATTGTAATAAATCCATTTAGTGTGCATATATGATGTTCAACATGAGGATAGTAATAAACCCATTGAAATATTTAATTATAGCAAAAAATGATGAAATTCCTTAAGCCGCGGGTGGACCACTAGCATAAATTTACAATTGAGTGACTAACCAATATTTTTTAATGGATATTTTACACTACCAATGTGTGTTGGATTGTTAAAATCATTCTATCAATATAATTTTAATGATGCAGTTCATAATCTAATTATTTTATAATTCCTCAACGGGTTATGGGTAAAATAGATTTAGTAGCTTATTAATACTTTATTAATATTTGGGTTACACTGCAACTCTCTTAACTTTAAGAATGAGAAAAAAGAAAAAGTTAAAAAGGGAGTGGAGTTGTAATCTCCACAAAGGGAGAGACCGTAAAACTCATTAGAAATGAAGAAATACCCCCAAACGACCCATGAATTCCAGATACCCTCCAATACCCTTCAACCGCCCATGACCAGATAAAATCCTGCCACACGCGGTGTCGGGTCACCAAGCAATCCGGATCTGTCATTTTCATCATCATGCTCCCTCTCTTCCTTGCTGAGAAAAGAACTTTCATGCCTGACAGAGAATGAGCGTTGATTCACGAGTGATGAGAAACGGTACATTTCTCATACGATCAACTCAAATCAAACCGTTCAAATCTTGGTCCCTCGTTTTGATTCAGAATTCAACAGAATTCACACCGATTCATTTTTTTTTTTCCTTACTGGGCGATTGATTGGGCATCATTGAATGGTTGAAATGAAAACATTGAATGGTCTGGATTCAACAAACAAATTCCTCGAATCAGATACCAGGACTGTCCAATCAAATATTATTTTGTAATTATATACCATAACCTATCCATAGTTCAAAAACCAAGGATGTTTATTTTGAGTCAATGAATGCATATGGACGTGTACGATTTCTGAGTACCCGCGTATCAACCATCATCACTCTGCCAGAGTATCAAATAACTCCCACTCTCTCTCTCATGTCTCTGGTCGCCTCTTCCCGAAGGAATTAAAAAAAAAAAAAAAAAAAACCAGAATTCGTTGGAGAGCGATGTCGAAGAAGGGGTTCTCCCTGTAGTACAGGTCCGTACCAGATCTCTAATCTTTCTCATGCAGATTTTTCATTTTCTGTAAAGCTTGTAGCTTGGATTTTCTTGTGCGCGTTTCGCTTTGCTATCGCCATTGAAGTTAATGATCGCGACATTTTCCAACTAGAAATGCTTGTTTTTTTTAAAAAAAAAAAAAAAAAAAACTCCAACTCAATATTTAATTCAATCCGATTCAAGGCTGATTTAGGGGTCGTTTGGATGCGTGGAAAGCTCACATAGCCCAAAAATGTCTATGTCTAGGATTTCAATGATGGAAACGGATGTCAAGATGTTCTGTTTGGATACGTGGATAGGGGCGCCCATGGATGTTGAGGAGAGCTAGAGAACGTGTGTAAACATCGGACGCATGCACAACATCAGGTCCCTGTAATAGGTGGTCCTGAAAATCGAACATTTGTTGGTGTGCGGGTTCAGTAGGGACGAGGAGCAAAGAACTTTTTTGGGTGGGGGCGTTTTTGTTACTCTGGCAGCGTATGGCGCTTGATATGCAAGCAGTAGAACATGTGCCTCACATGAATTCAAACTAAACCGATTACAATGTGGAACCCAATATCGGTCTGCCAGTCCCATAATTAGATCAGTTGAAAAATCCGAACCTCTAATTGATGGACACTTGTCTGTTAAAATAGGACCTTTGGATATTTTCATTTTTAAACGTCCAATAACTGTCCACCAATCTGGTAATCAGATAATCAAATAAGTCAAATGTTTGGTTCATGATGCATCTAAACTGAGACACATGAATTGGAGAGTATAATTTGAATTATTAGTATGCGAGATATGCAATTCCTTAGTAACTTTTTAGTGCCTCCATATCATCCATCACACTCTAGCAGAGTATCAAGGTTCTTCTCCTTTCATGGAGGTCTTTGTTCATGAATAGCTGCACCCTGGGCTTTAGGACAGCACAATATCCGAATTTGTGGACAGCCCCGTCCAAATGGAAGCCCATGTCCATATACGAGGATGCGCCAATTGCAGAAACATGCCCTTGAATATGGATATAAGGCCTTAAGTGGATCTTTCTATGCACCCAAACAACCCCTTACTAACCCAACTTTCGACATTTTCTCGTTGTTGCGACTAAATATTGCAGTCTCGAGGTTTGTTGGCTTCACAAGTGGATCCTCTCCACATGTGCCAACCTGGAAGATCCATGCATGAGGCGGCTCCTACCTTCCGCATGACCCAGCCCATAAATCAAGCTGATCGATTTGCCAGGTGAGCAATCACTGTACAGAAGCAATTGACTGGTCAGAAGAGCTTGTCAACTGTCTACAATAAAAAAAAAAAAAAAAAAAAAAACACGTGGCACACAAGATGAGTTGACCATGTTGGTTTTCGTACCAGGTCATCTGCAGCACAGATGGTCCTATCTTATGCATGGATCAGATGTTCCACATGTGTGCTAGGTTCTCTGGCTTCCTTCGCTTTTCAGGCTCTGCTCGATGCTTCACAATCAGCTTCAAAAGAAGGTGGCATTAGCTGAACAAGCAACGAGTGCTAGCGTGCACATACATTTTGAAGCTGAAAAACGTGAAGCGCCCCCTTTTTTATTATAGGGCTATGGAGTCACTTTCACTTTAGTTAGGGCTATGGAGTCAGGGGCCTGGGCCCTAAAGGGGGCCTTTGAAAAGCGCAACGGCTTTGAAGCTAAAGCTCTCCGAGCAAGCAAGCAACGACTTCGAAACCTATTAGTAAAATGCACTAGCACGCATTCATTTTGAAGCTTGAGGAAAGCACACCATTCATAAAGTTGGGCCATGTTTCAGTGATTTGAACTAGTGTTTTAAATAGTGAATAGCATGTAGCATAGCGTTCACTCAAAGAGTGAGGCTTAAGCTTCATAATGTGTAGCGTAAGCTACATGCTACTTTTAGATTTTTAATTAAGGTTGTGCTTGGTTGCACTGAATATTATGAAATATCTGGAAATATTGTGATATTTTGTGCAACCAAACACAATCTAAAATAATTTAAAAAAATAATAATAATAAGACAATGATTAACTAAAAAGATAAAGAAAGATCAACATAACTAATTTAATGCCATTACTTATATTATTTTATTAAAATCATTGAAAAGATTAACTAATTTTATTGAAAAATAGAAAAATGTTAGAAATCAGTAAAAAATTAATCGAATTTTATTCTAGTGAATATAAACTTGTATTGTAAGCTACATGTAGCATAGCCTATGTAGTGTGTAGGCATATGTAAATTAACATGTAGCGTGGGCTATGTGTGACTTAAGCCGGGTCCTTACTCACGCCTCGGTGGTAGACTCACTAGAGCTTCAACACGAGGTCGTGGGTTTGAATACCCATTGTGGTGAAATACCACTGTGGTGTGAGTGCATGAGTGTCTGTGTGGGATGTGAGTGCATGTGTAAAAAAAAAATTGAGTTAAGCTATTTTCATGAGCTATGTGGCATAAGGCTAAGCTACATAGCGTAAACTACATGCTACATACCGCAGGCTATTTAAAACACTGATCTTAGCCATCATCTCATGTGTGCCACCATAGATGGGGATTTCCCAAAAATATCCCATAAGGAGATGGTTAGGAAAAGAATATAACAATGGTTTTGAAAAGAGCTAACATGGAAGTCTTTTGGGCCATCCTGATCCTCGTTGGGGCCCATCAGTTCATAATGTGTGTTGCCAAACATGAACCCTCCTTGTCTATACGCATGAGGACCCTATATTCTTCTTGTTATCTGGTCATGGTTCTTGTAAGTTTCTCTTTTGAGTTTTTGATTGACTAATTGGGAGTATGATATAAATTGGGTAGCCTTAAGGTGTAGGATTGGGCACAATTGTGGAGAACTGGAGTCTGTGTTTTGGCTGTTTGGAAATGAAAGCTTCCATTCATCTTTTAGAAAAAGTGTGTTAGTCGATATTTAAAACGTTATCAACCATTCAGTTGAATTGGAAAGTAGTTGAAAGAATTTTCCTTCGGGAGGGAAGTGCAGAAGTCGACATGAAGAATGGAAGCTAGTACATGTTCCTTATTGTTATGCCAAACAAGATTCTGTTTCGTACTTGGGAGAATCTTGAAGTGGATATTAAAATGTCAAAAGACCGGGGCAATGTCGTATACCGTGAATTGAGATCTATTTGGAAAATTTGAGTGGGATTATTGGCAGTTGTAGTTCTTTTGCTTATGTCATTGTTCGGCTCACCCAAAGACGAGACATAATGGTGACCTTGGACAGGAGGAAAATTGAAGTATTTGTCTTTGCTGATTGCAGCCTATAAAATTCTTCCTTGCGATAAGTTTGTTTCAAATATAAAAAGCTCCCCTTAGGCATGATGCTGGTAATGCAATCTGCTGCAGACATCATTGACCTAGAGCAGGAGCGGTGGCAAAGTGGCAGTTCTCAAATTTTAGCATGCATGAACACTGAATGCCTGGGATTTTCAGTAGCAGTGGGAGCTAGATTATGAATTGGGAGCCGTATGTAGAAGGTTTCTGTAACTATGTCCTGAGTGCATTTTGTGAAGGAAAATCATGGGGCAGAAGCAAAATCAACCAGGTGTCCTTTGTATCATTAATGCAGCTTGATGTGTTATGCTTTAGACCAGTGGCTTGGAAGGACTAGCATTTTTTTTTTTCTTTTTGTTTTTTTATTTCCCCCCCTTTTTTTTGTGTGTGTGTCGGGGGGGGGGGGGTATTTGTGTGGCCGAAAGTGTTCTTTGTATACAAACCTCAATGCGAATGTTAGCCCATGCACACAAAAGCTCAGTATTTTGTTTCTTTACCTGGTTGAGTTCGAATTTTCGTGAGTGTTATTATCCATTTGAGTTCCAATTTTCGCGAGTTCCAATGCCAGCACCACCCCCACGCTGAATGTATTTTCTGTGGGAGGTGATCCAGTGGCTTTGTGGTGTCTCCGCTCATTCACCATAAGCAGGTGAACACCAACATGATTGTCATGGTTCATTCAGCATTTCACTGATTTATTTTTATTTATTTATTTATTTTAGCATTCCACTATAAATGGTGCATGAAGAAAACATGTCCTTGATTGGACGATTCTAACTGTTTAATCAATGAGACAAAGTTTATTGGTTAGATGGTTAGGATTGTTCAATAAAGTCAGTGGCAATCAATGTTGGAGCTCATGGGATGAGTGATCCAGATCTCATTGACATTAGCACCATCTGCACGGCAAACGATACAGACACATAACAACTCACGTGCCTCTAGGAGAGGTGGATGAGTCCTTATTTTCTTAAAATGATGGATGTTCCTTGGGAAATCATAAATTAACTTCAGCCTGATGTAATTGAAATACTCAACTTTCTAGTATGTTGCTCCAATTCTGAAGACCAATTTTGGTTTTTTTCAGAATGATATATTGGGATGATACTCACTATACACTGCATACACTTGCATATCCGCTTTCCTACATGATAGCATTTCAGAAATGGCTATATCACATTACTTTCTATAGCTCCTCACTCACTTTCAAGGAGAAATAGATGATCCCCATCTCGGATAACATCTATGTCATCTATTTCTGCATTCTCTGCACTGACCACTTTTGTAGGAAGGCTGCCCGCAAACTTTTGACCTGCAGTTTTGTAAGATTGATACAATCCATGAAGATATTATAAGCAAGACCAATCATACCTGATTTACTTTCATCAATCCCGGTGCAAGTTTGGAAACTCTTGGATTATATTCCAGTCATTTATTTTTTAATTTTTAATTTTTAATTTTTTTTTTAAATTTAAAATCTATGTTATTTTAGAGGTCTGCTTATACAAGTTGCACAGTTAGGATCTCAAATCCTACTCTCCCTACATTCCAATGCAGCATGTTAGTGAGATCCAGGCCGTTCATCAAGTGAGATCCACCATATATTTGCTGTGACCAAAATCAAGCTGGTTTGCTCATTGGTGGGCCACACGTGTATCCATGGACTATTGGTCAGTTTGTGCATCCTCTCCCTTCATGCATGTGTTACCTACCTGATGAGCAGCATGGATCTTCACACAGTAGTATCTGAAATCTTTTTCTCACTGATATTTTCATAGAATCATATCTCATTATTATTTATGCTAATGAGATTGGATTTGAAAATAATCATAGTTTCTCTGGTGGAGTTTCCAGTTAAATAATCAAATATTCTTGTGAAAGCAAACAAGACTTACCGCCTATTCTGAGGAGCTCTTCTATAGAATCTGGTAGGAGTATTAACTTCCCTAGCTGCCCCCTTGATGCATTTGCCCTTCGGAAACGCATTTGGATTGTGACCCTTTTGTTGGTCAGTTTCATGACTTCATTATCATTGAGATGGTTACCACTGTTTGAATAGAAATTCATTGCTGTCTTCTTGAAACAAGACTCTGCAAGGTCAGGGCTCCCTCTTATCTTGCTTTGACATTTACTATACCTTCTGTAATTTAGTGTTTCTGTGTTACTTAATTCTATTTTATGATCCTCTATGTTCTTGTCTTTTTTTTCATAACATTGTAAGATATTGTAGATGTCTTTCCATCCCTGTTCCTCTGCAATAACTTTTGGCGTCCGCCCACCAGCATCCATTTTATTCACGTCGGCTCCTCTTTCCAGCAAAATTCTGACCATTTCTAGATGCCCCTTGCGTGCAGCAACATGGAGGGCTGTTTGGCCGCCCGAGTCTGTTGAATCTATATCATCTCCATCCTCCACAAGATGACAAATTGTGTTTAGCTCACCCTTCTCTGCAGCCTCACATAGGATTCCATGATCTGTTGTTGATGGGTTTCTACATGGACAATCATCATGATATCCTACATGAGAACAATGGCTTCCTCCTATACGTCGTCCGTCAAGCCATTCTTTGAGGACAAACTGTGGATCCACATGTGGGTCTTTGTAATTCAAGCCTTTGAGTCCCTTCAATTGCTGTAAAATTGAGAGCAGAAGCATCAGCTCCTATCTCTCTCCCATAAATGGACAGAAAAAAAAGAAAAAAAACATTTAAGAATATTGCATGACATATGTTTGTCCCTCTCTAACCTAATATGTACCTGCAAAAAGTTGCTCATGAGGACACTTCCATCTTCCATGTTTGCCTGAATGACATTCATGAGTGAAATCCTGCTTAGCCGTAGAATTTGAGAAAGCTCGCTTGTCCGTGCAGTGAATGGTTGTGGCCTCTGGCATAAAACCCCTATCTCCCCGAACATTTGCCCCACATCTGCCTTTCTCTGAACCTGGATTGTATAAACAGGATTTGTTCATGTTAGTTTTGGCCTGCATGAAATTTTCTATCAATGGAAAAATTGACAAATAATGTGTAAACAAACCTGTACTTGATCACTCCCATCAATATATTGTATCAAATCCTACAACCACAGTCAAATCACCATTGTACAACTCAGTCAACAGTCATAGTTGCCTTTGTTCTACTAAGAGTTTTATGGAAGATGAACTATCAGGTCCTGAGCCTTAGCAAATATATAAATCCTGTGGCTCTATACATGCAGGGCCCTTGGTTGACTGACCCATTGTTAATCTCATGGCCCTCTGTGATGGGGGATGCCCCCCCCCCCCCCCCAAAAAAAAAAAAAAAAAAAAAATCCAAATTGGGGCATCCCCCACCATGATGGGACCCATCAGAACAATCACCAGATCATGGTCCCCACATATGCGGAATCCTGCTTTTCGGAAAACTATATATTTGTTGAGGCTCAGGACCCTTTAGTTCTTTTTGGTAAAAGAGTTTCGGGTGTGTCACTAACCACTGATCCTGATACCAGTATATAAAGATCTGTTGGAGCCTCATTCTGGAGTATAACATCTTCCTTGGGTGGAAAGTATTCAGCCTGCATTTCTGTAACCTTTTCATGACGGAAGATAATATCAGTGTTGCGCATGGTGTGCCGTAAAGGCCATTATGGGGCCGTAAAGGCTGTTATGTAAAGGTAACGGTGGCAACCGTTACACGTTATGGGGTCGTAAAGGCCGTTACGGATAAAATGACCCATAAAGGCCGTTACATCCCCCATAATGGCTGTAATGGACCCGTAACGGCCCGTTCCAGGGCTAATACAGGTTTTTCGGGTTTTTTGCAATAGGAAAAAAAAAGAGACCGTAACGGCTGTTACAGCCCATACCGTAAAGGTAACAATGGTGGCCGTTATGGCCACTGTTACCGTTACGGAATACCTTGGTGTTGCGTGATATCAATAGGATGTCATTATGCCGAATGGGAAAATAATGTGAAAGTTAAGCGAAATATTTACCAGTTGGAAAAGGAAATCATAAGAAACCCCTTGAAAAAGATGGACTTTTTTAGCAATGGAGAAGAACAGAGTGTGTGCTATGTTCGACCGAATGGCTTTTGGGAGATCATTTAATGTCTGTTGCTGTTTCAGTCCTTCTGTTTTGAACCTGAGACATATGTGGGACAGCATTTGTTCCTCTATGCGCCGTGGCAACCGATTTCGAGCTGCGAATTCAGAAGCAGCTCGAACAGTATCCCTCTATGAAGAAGAAGAAGAAGAAGAAAAAGAAAGAGAAAGAAGCCAAACAAAACAAAAGCAATACCAGTCAGCAGCAACATAGTAAGCACAAAAGCTGAAGAAGTTGAGCTCAATTATCAGGAAGTTAATGTCTTAGCTCCCGATACTTCAGTTTTGACATGGGCATTGAGTTTCTAATCATCCAATAGAATGGAAAGTCCTATTTCTTTTTTCTTCTGGGGCGTAACTTCCCCATTTCATTGAAAAACATGGTATTAACTAAGTGAAAACTATGGGTTTGATCATAGGCCGACCGAAGTAGTTGGGATAAGGATTTTGTCCTGTTTGGTAGATGCCTAAAATTGAGTAAATCTTATCTTAGTTAACAGTAATTATGCATTAATCTTGGTCTCTAATACATAGGAGTTCATGTTAATAGTAATTATGATCAAGATCTTTAATACATAATTACTGTTAATTAAAGTGAGTTGAACTCAATTTTTGGAGTCTACCAAACAGGGCCTTAGGTGGTTCTTATGGGTTTAATTATAGAAGAGAAACAAGGATATTCATTCAATTAGAACTGTAGTCAATTTAGCGAGCAATATAAACAAATTTTCATCTGAACTGGGAGTTTTTTTTTTTAATTTTTAATTTTTATATTTAATATGGAATCCAGATGAAAATTCACGCTTTTATCTCCTATAAAATGCTTTAGGGAGCATTCGTGTGTTTATTTGACCTGAATTGCAATAATACAATTCAATATAGAAGGAATGACCACCTTTCAAACAATATATATAGAAGAAATGACCAAAGTGGATGTGGTGCCATTTTAATTTGTAATGAAATGACTGCACTATTAATTGCAATTTCCTGTGTTTAAAAGTGGAATATAAAACATTGGTTGTTTTAACTTAGGGGGCTGGTCCCTCATTGTAAAAATAATTGAGGGATTGATCATCCAAACACAACCTTATATTTCGAGGTCTCTAGAAGGAAATATTAAAACTCGCAAGTGTTTGTTTTTTCATTCCTCATAAAGAACATATCAATATATATATTTCATCTCGAAATTATTTTTGATTGTCGATAGAATAACGGTTAACTGGGAAATAGGATTTATTTGTCTAACTCCCGTTAAACAATATTTGATTAATCTTCCCAACTGCTCCCTGAACAGATGGGATAAAGCAGCAGTATCAGCAGAATAGCAGAAGGCTTTCTTGAACTAGGAGAGGGAAAGAAAACTTACGAAGTTTCTGGTGCGGCTGGTCCCATGGACGACGAGGTTTGTCATGTTCCCAATGAGGTAAGCCGTCAGCCCCAAGTTGAAAAGCATGTAGAAAATATCAAACAACATCTCTCCAGGGTTTTCTGCATGCAAGTCACCATACCCAGTTGTTGTCAGGGTTGTAATAGACCAGTACATTGCCATCACATATCTTATCCGGAGACTCTTTTCTTTGAAATCCGGCATTACTGCACCAATCCAAGTTCTCTTTGGATTTGGGTATCTGTCGGCAATCAGATAGTTCAAGCATGCGGCACAGTGAACTGCAAACAGAGTGACCTGTGACCCAGCAAAACTAAAGTTAAAAGAAGAAGAAGAAGAAAACACACAATCAAAAGGGAAAAAAACATTATTTAGATAAGTAGCTTTAGGGTGTGATGTGTGTTTGGATGCTCAACTGAACTGTAATAACTCAGTCAATAAAATGAAATGACCGATGTGGAGCCAGCCCCCATCCATCCATCATTAGTAAATAGGCCTCCAAATTATTACCATTATCATTTCAACTCCAACTTGTAACACATCAAATTGCAAACATGGGATTCGATTGTAATCATGAATTACAATGGATTCATGCCGACTTTGAATATTTCTTCTTTATTGAATTGATTTTTTTGGGGGGGGCAATTTAATCAAATTGAGCATCCAATTGCCATCCTCATGATAGAACAGGGGAAAGGAAAAGAGAGGTGTCAGTGACTCACTGAGACAAGCTTTGTGCACCGAGTCCAGAAGTAATTGAAACGGATGTCCTTCTCAAGTCTGAAGGAAAGCAAACCTGCTTAATGAATATCACTCTTCAACGCAATTATTCAGAATTTGGGGAAATGAAATGCAGAAATTTGAATTCAGATGGTGGACCTTGCGAACAGAGAGCTAACCCGCCGCAGGCGCCAGAGCCGGAGCATATTGAGTATTTTAAATCCTAGGCCGGCACTTTGATCTGTGAAGAGGAGACTGAGAGGTTGTAAAGGCACTGTCGAACAGACATCGAAGACAAACCAAGTGGACAGGTACCTGCACTCAAATTGTGCAGCGGACTTGAGATATATCTTCCTACCGACTTCACTCATCAATAATCAGCAAAATAGAAAGTACTAAGTCTGCATTTGGATGCACTATTCCAAATTGCAATAACCTTTCATTCCTTTCAAGTTGGTCTTGAAAGGGATGCTATTGCAATTGGAGGACTACTTTCAATTCAGGAGTGCATCCAAATGCATGCTAAATCAAATAGTAGCAGGGAACTTGGAGAAATAAGAGAAGTATTCGTCTACCTGATTGCAATTTTCTTGGGACCATCAATCAGCAGATAGGATCGGTGATCAATATATGCAACGAAGAAGGTGAGAATGATATCAACAGCAAAGAAGCTATTGACGATATTGTCGACGATGAACAGTGTGTCTGGTTTGTATCTTAGGAAAGCAAATTCAAAGGGACAAATCCAGGCAGAGTATATGACCAGAAGAATCAGAAACATCTCCCATGCCCTGAAAAGGAAAAAAAGAAAAAGAAAAGAAGAAGAGGTGATGATGGTTTGTTTTTTGTTTTTGTAAAAAGCATAATATAATAAAAGGAATCTTGGGTCACCTATATCTCTGGTCGAAAGGAGAAACAATGAATTTCCGAAGCTTGGTAGTTTGGTTGATTCGGGCGCCAAGGGATGGCAATAGTAGATCATTGGAGAAGCCATAGCTACTGCTTTCCATTCGGAATTCGTCACTGCAGAATCTATGGAAGAAGGATTTTGCGCGGGAAAACACCATCGTCTATTATGCAATGCCTTCAGAGGCTATCATCAAGCATAAGACTTCTGTGGGTAAGACACGGGAGAGCTGTTATAAATAACCAAGAGCAGTGGGTACTTTAATGCTCGCGCTCGTGCCTTTCAGAGACTTTTGAATGAATGTGATCGGCATGATTAGTCTGTGGAATAGCTATTAGCCGACTGAATGAAAACAGAGAAAAAGGTGATTAGCTTGGCTTGCTGCCAGCGAATCAAAAGATCAAAAGAAAATCATGGGTTGGGTGAGAGTAGTGAAAGTGGCGGACATGAGCTCTCTGCAATGCAGACGCAGAGAGACTGAGTAAGAGAAGTAATGAGGATTGTGGTGGGGGCTCCATTAGCAAAGGTGGTGGTGGTGATTTAAGAATTTTGACAATGCAATTCATGGATTTTTTTTTTTCCGGTAATTAATAATCCAAAAACGACCCAACATTTCTTTGAGGCCAGAGGTTTAAATCATGGATGACACGTGGACCAATGAGGACCGGAAATTGAGTGAAGGGACGTTGAAACTACCCAGGCTTTCAAGAATGCAACGGCTATCTAAACCGAAGGTAGTGCAAAAATATCGCCCGGGAAAGTTTGGAAGAGTCATAATAAGCAGTTGGGCATTCTGGTACTAACCGCGTGGTCCCACCTAAGCAAGGGCTCAAGACCCACCCTGCAGCTTTTACTGTTGTGGGTCCCCTGCTTAGGTGGGCCAATCAGGAAAGCAGTTGTATTTCTCTCTTTATGCCATTGTTCCTTGCTTGTCTACTGGGAAATGTGGCGTTTTTACCGTACAAGTGGTCGGGTATGGTGGCAATTGGAACTGTCCATTCTTTTGAACCATGACATGGATGGGCCAGATTTCATAGGCATGTATGTTGAGCGATCATGGCCATCTCTTTTCCTTACACTTTCCTGGATGTCAACCATTAACTGTTTTTCATTTCTTGCATTTCCAAGGCATGAAGATAGGATTTTTATGTACATTGTACGGCCCATTAGATGGATGGTTCTGATTGTTGACACCCCACTCCGCCACGTGTACTGTGGAGACGTGGCTATATTGTATTTCGGTTTGACAAGTTCCACCGTATCATTTCCAGGACGGAATGTCGCCACCCTAAAATGAATGGTTCCTCTGCTTCATCAACCAATGACAGGACAGAGGGAACAGTCCGCTGCTTTTATTATTTTTATAAACGTTTTTAAAAATATATATATATTTTTTAAATGTTAGAAAGTGATTTTATTTATTTTTTTGTTTTTTTTTTTTTTTTCAAGAGACGTGTTTTAATTTCTCAGGGAAGGACACGGTTTCCTTGCTTGTCTCAAAGACAGGAAGTATATCATCATCGAGACTAGCGCGTGCACTATATCCACGAGCCTTGCGTTTGCAGAAGTGGGGTATATCCCCCGGTGATCTAGACCATTGATCACCGGGCCCCACTGCGGATGAGCGATTAGTCCCCCAAAAAAATCTCCTTGATGGAAGAAATCTAACTCATTCAAGGGTGACCTAAGGAAAAACAGCAAATGGACTACATTCAATAAAAGAGGGTTGAAACTCAAATGGCTACGATCTTTCAATCTAGGAGACTTTTGGGGAATCCTCTATCCACATGGGGCCCCTTCAGATCGACAGTCTAAGTCACCGAGCCGTTGGCCCACTTGTTCACACTCAAGGCTGGTAGTGTATTCGTCCTCGGATAGCCATGTCTTTTCTGTCGAAAGAAATTCACTAGTTGTTTTTATTTATTTTTTTAATTTTCTGAGATAACGAAAGAAGCTCGCTAGTTCACGTGGCTTGAGAATTCGAGAGTTACGTAGCTAGTTCAGGTGAGCACCGTCCACATGCACTTTTACACTTCCCACAAGTGCCGACCCAGAGCGTGCGGGCCATCCGACTGGTCCACGAGTTGGGTGAAGGTGACCCATACGTGAAAAATCAGGCTTTTCCACTGATCCAATAAGACAACCACTATACAAAAAAGAACGTGACGGCTCACAAAAAATTGCCAACGGTCCACATTCAACCTCTCATTAGGAGGTTGATTAACATAAAATAGCAGTGGTAAGTGGGCCCCACTGCTTCTTTCTATTTATGGGATTGTATAGAAAAGGATTTAAGTATGCATCGAATATGAAATTTGTAGGGATAGGAAATATGAAGAGTTGTACCATAGGAAATATGAAGGATTTAACTATGCATCGAATCTGAAATTTGTGTGGATAGGAAATATGAGGAATTATTCACAATATACGTCTAGAGAAGTAAGAAGGTGAGAGAGAGAGCTTCATACCGGCGTTGGGAGAGATCTTCATATGGGTGTTGATTTTAGGTAGCGAGTTTGTTTAAACAGATATAAGATAAGAGGAGTTTAAAACCCACATAAACTCTCTCTTCTAAGAAGCCAGTATCCTACGTACATTCAAACACCATATGTATATACCACAACATCCAATATTTCAATAGATTTAAAGCATGTATCAATTAGGATATTTTACCAATAATTGATTAATTATTTCGACTTTATAGATTTCGTATAGAGAATTGATGAGGCTTGCTCTCATCCCAAAGTCGAGACTGAGATTTTGTCTTGGATCCTGATCACTTTTCGTCTAAAGTCCTAAAATTAGCTCACAAAACGGATGGACGGGGTAGATTTCTCACAAACATCACGGTGGGCCCCACCGTGGCTTCCAGCGCAGGAACTTCCTGCGAAAGGCTCCCACAGGAAATCCGCGTCCAAGATCTACCCTGTCCATCCGTTTTTCCGGCTAATGGTGAGATATAAACCCAGAAATGAGTTGTTTTGGATGAAACTGATATCTTTGAAATTATTAATCCACGCCGTCCATCCGTTTTCCCAGCTCATTTAAGGGGTTGAGACCAAAATTGAACCATATCCAAAGCTGAAGTCGACCATACCACAGGACACAGTGGGAATGATAATTTCCACCGTTGAAACCTTGCTGGGCCCCACAGTGAAGTTTATTTGTCATACAACCTGTTCATAAGATCACAAAAACATGGATGAAAGGGAAAACACAAATATAACCTTGATCCAAAACTTCTGTGGCCCTCAAGAGTTTTTTAACAGTAGATTTTCAATTCATACCGTTTCCCATTGTGTGGTCCATTTGAGCTTTAGATATGCTTAAGTTTTGGGCTCAGGAACCAAAATTATTTGGTAAAATGGGATAAAATATATAAATCATAGTGGACCCCATAGAGTAAGCGTACCAAGTTACTCACTAGGTAATCCGCTTCTGAAATTTTTGTTTTCCGTTCATCCAATCTGAATTTATGAACAAGTTGGATGACAAATAAACTTTATAATAGGTGTAAGATGGTTTCAATGGTGGGCGTCACTGTCCCACTGCTTTCTATAGTGCGGTCCACTTAAGCATTGGATCTAGATCATTTTTGGGTCCATGCCCTAAAATGATCTCACAAAATATATGGATGGTGTGGATATAACACATACATCCTGGTGGGGCCTAAAGAACTTGGTGACCTCAACACACCCATAATCCGCTTCCCCATGTCTAACCTAAAAGAAAATATTTTAGGGTAACTTTTAGTATAGATTGGATGGAGCAGCCACATTTTTTTATTCAACCGAACAAAACCTATCTAACCAAACTAGACGTCTATCCGTACAGATGACCCCATAAAGACAAAAATACCTCCACTTTTTCCTACTGCTTTACCCTAAAAACCAAGAGTATTTTTATCCAAAACCCTATTTCCATACCCTAAAAAGTTGCTTTGGTAGCATAAGTTTTCGTGCGTCAAAAAAAAAAAAAAGGCATAGTATGGAAGAGTCTACAGTGCTAATTTTTTTAATAATTTTTTCTTTTAATTATTTTTTTAAGAGGGCAACGAAGGAATACATTAGCGTTAGACACAAGCGTGTGCCTGTCTTTTACATGAAAATCAGCTGGGCATGGCCCAGAAGAGTTTAGTTTGCTGGTCCAAGAGACTACCACAAATGAAGATAATCAGCGGACACCTATTGGCTGAAAGAAGTGGGACCCGCCCATAACAGTTAACACACGCCATCATCCGCCGATCCTTTTGCCTCAGCCTATAGGATTCAAGGACCATTTTGATGGTCCTTGGGAGTATCTTATTGTCACAGTCCTTCGGACTACCATCCATTTGAACTAATTAAATATTCCTTTTATTATTTTCTTTGTTTTTTTCTTTACAAGAGGGCCGGGGCAGGTAAGACAGTTAGAGCAGATAAGAGCTGGAAACACCCACATGCATTTCCACGTGATATATGAAAGAAAGAGTAACCACCAAATCGGTAGCAATCTAAGAGGCTCTTCCCCACCACCCACTTTAGTCCGAAAATGCCCTCGCGGTACGTACGAGTTCATTGCATTTCTATGGCTTGCTTCGCTGTTACCATGGGCATTCTTGTCATTTCACGTGCAATCTTTTCTGAGGTTTGTTTCTGCTCCCTCGGGAACCTCATGATCACGAGCTCTGTTTTTAGCAGACTGACTGAGTCCACACGCTTGTGGAGCCTTTGCCAATATGGCACAAGTGTGTGAAATCAGGGCTTTGCATCAGGTGGGCCACATTGTCTAGAACTTGTGGGCTGAGAATCAGTGTGTTTATCCGCAGCACAGAAAGAATGGTTTAGCCATCCATTTGGTTTTTGTGGAGTGGCCCACAGGAGGAGTGAAATGGCCTGATTTTTATTCCAAAAAAATCTAAACAGTGTGGTCCATTTAATGGAATGCTGGGATCTTGCACGTGTTGGCATGTGTGATTACGCACCACATGACGTGGGCTTCAGTAAACATCTCTCTCTAGCTAAAACGCTTTAAAGAAAAGAATCCAGATTCAGACCCTAATCTTATAGTTTTGATTAAAAAAGCGAAGGGAACAAAGCATATGGGCACGGAAGTAGTTATGAAAGAGAAGCCATGTTCACATGCGTGCATTGAATGATTATAAAGCATCCATGAAACATGAGGGCGTTGAAGACTAAGTCCACAATCACCCAAAAGACAGATGAAGGAAATGAGTGTCCCACTCTATTAGTTATTCAAATCAGTCCCCATTTTAAACTAATCTTAATCGTAGTTCAAAATCTCAATTCCATGTTTGATTGGGTCGATTTGATTCGAAGAATCAGGAAAGTTGATACTCAATATCTAACAAATTAATTAAATAATATAAGGCCTTTTTTGGTAGATATCTGGAATGAGTTCAATTCATTTTAGTTAACAGTAATAATCGTGGTTAACAAAATGCGATGAACTTATTTTTAGGTGTCTATCAAATTAGGTTTTAGATTAGTAATAAACGTTTAAAATAATTTTACACACACAGATGCTCACATGGAGCTGGTTCTTGTGAGAACTCACGAGTTCTTTTTTACACTTGATGTGGGTAAAAAATCTATACAGTCCACTGGATGAGTTACCTCATGAAACTCCCAATGCCCAAAAGTTGGCCCAATCCAAAAGTTTGGTGGGCCATAACAAGATAAGAGGTAAGTAAGGTTTTCATGAGGTGACTCATCCAGTGAACCATCCAGATTTTGTCCCACATCACATGTCAAAAAGTGCTCACGGGTTCTTGTAAGAAACCACTTGTGTGTGTGTGTGTGTGTAGGGTTTTCATGAGGTGACTCGTCCAGTGAACCATCCAGATTTTGTGCCCACATCACATGTCAAAAACTGCGGTTTCTTATGTGTGTGTAGGGTTTTCATGAGGTGACTCGTCCAATGAACCATCCAGATTTTGTGCCCACATCACATGTCAAAAACTGCTCATGGGTTCTTGTAATAACCCACATGTGTGTGTGTGTGTGTGTGTGTGTGGGGGGGGGGGAGGCGGGTGTCCAGATTTTGTGCCCACATCGCGTGTCAAAAAGTGCTCACAGGTTCTCGTCAGAACCCACGTATGCATGTGTGTGTGTGTGTGTGTGTGTAGGGTTTTCATGAGGTGACTCATCAGTGAACCATCTAGATTTTGTGCCCACATCACGTGTCAAAAAGTGCTCACAGGTTCTCGTAAGAACCCACGTGTGTGTGTGTGTGTGTGTGTGTGTGTTGAGAGAGAGAGGGGAATGCCCACTTGCAAGCATTGTTACGTCTGCACCCATGCGCACCTTTGCACACATGTCATCGACACAAAATTTGAACAATCCACTTGATGTGACACCCCTTGAAACCTCATTGGCCTAACTTTCGGCCCAATACAAAACCCTAGTGGGCCATGGAGAAAGGAAATAATTTCCTCCATTGATTTGCATTTCTCTTTGCTATGGCCTACTCGAGTTTTGGATCCGGCTTAAATTGGGCCCATAGAGTTTCAAGGCGTGACCGTTCAGATTTTGTACTGTCTCTGTGTGTGTGTGTGTGTGTGTGTGTGTGTGTGTGTGTGTGAGAATTGGTTCATGAGAATTTCACGAGAACTTTTAACATGTGATGTGACCACAAATCTAAATCTAGACTGTCCACTAGACGAGTCACTTCATAAAACTAATTTGGCTAACTTTTTGGCCTTATCATAAAATTTAGGGGCCCTAACAAAGTGAAAACCCCCAAGCTTTTGATTGCCTCTCATTTTGCCACGGACTATATTCTTGGATCAGGCCAAAAAGTTGGCTATGAAGTTTCATGGGGTGATTCATTCAATGGACCATCCAAATTTTGTGGACATATTACATGTCAAAAGTTTTCAAGAAGTTCCGATGGGCACTAGCTAGTTCCTGAGAGCATTTGTGCGTGTAGAGTTTTGCTAACATCCCATGAAGTTGCTTTTAGTAATTTACTCATTATATGCTCAATCATCAATCAGGACCATTCATTCAATAGTACCATTGGAGCAAGCCATGGTGCAAGAATCACAACAATCAAATGATCCCAACCTTATGACTGAGGCCAATTTGTTCTAACAATATATTTTTAGGAGCTATAGATCATATGGTCATAATCATTAAACCAAAGTGCTAATTTGAAATCATAATTAATACAAAGTGGGATCTATCAAATTGATAGTTCAAGATGATGATTGAACTTACTTTGTTTCTCCGCTAAATCTTAGCTGTCCATTTCCCATGCTATATATGTATCAGATGCTTAGGATCATCCGATTGCTATATATTTTTACACTATGGCTAGTACCTAATTGTATGCAAGAATGGACCATCCAGATTAATGATTAGGCACCCCAAGTGCCACTAAAAATCATTGGGGACATACGATTGCCTCTTTTTGTCAAAACTTTATTGGTAACTGAGTTGACTCGGTTCGAGTTGATTGAGTCAAGTCCACTCATGAGTTTCAAAACTATAATATTAAAGGAACTATGATCATGAAAAATCCAAAAAAAAAATAAATAAATAAATAAAAATCTTGTTTTTCTCTTTTCGCCTTTGTTTGCTAGGTAAGCTGGACACTGATTGGTGGTGACCCCTACGCCACGTAGCTACATTGTGAGTTGCTGATGTTAGGATTCTGTGGGACCTACCGTGATTTATGTGTTTTTCCCATGCTGTTCATCCATTTTTCAGCTCATTTTAGGGCTTGAGCCCCAAATTGAAGCATATCTAGAACTCAAGTGGGCCACACCATAGGAAACAACTGGGATTGAATGCCTACCATGTGGGGAACACAGTGGTTTTGAATCAAGCTGATATTTGTATTTTACCTTCATCTAGGTCTGTGTGACCCTATAAATAGGTTAGATGACAAATAAACATCACTGTAGACCCTAGGAAGGTTTCCACGGTGGATGTCATTATACCACTGTTTCTTGTGATGTGGTCCACTAGAGCTTTGGATACACTTCAATTTTGGCATGCATAAAACACATACATCAGAGTGGGCCCCACAGTCCTCACACCAGGTAGCCACGTGGTGTTGGGGTGATCACCCAATCCACGTCCACCTAAGCTGGGATGAATTTTCACTATCATTGATCAGCCAGCGGAAGGACTATGGTTGTTGTGGTCCAGTGAGGTGGTCCTCCATGGCTGCCTCACAACCTTCCATCCACATGTGGTCCTTGACCCTTTCATAACAATAAGATTAGCCCGGATGTGAGGATGCATTTCAATGGAACATCCCATATCTTGACCGCAATAAATGTTGGATTTCAGTCCACTTGTCACGGTTCATTAAGATTCCTTCAAATGCTCACGATACCATCACTATTCATTAAGTAGCAATGGGCCAGTGATGGAGGATCCAGCCAACCAGAGAAGCATCCAACGTTTCATGCTAGGATTAAGAATGTGGTAGTATGGGTGTCGGTGGCTGTTTTAAGATAAACCACATATATTACAAATATCTGACGAACAATCCTTGTTTTCAAAGGCAATAATATGATTCGAGAGGGGTCACTTCATATGCAATTAAAGAATATTTATTTTTCAAGTCCATGTTTGATGGAAAAGCTTATATTTCCGTATTATATATGATGGGAGTTGCATTCAGCCAATAAAGGCTCTATCAGCCTGTTATGATGACTATGTAACATCCGGCCCAATTTTATGATAGGACATTAGCTCGGAAAAAAAGGGAAGGGCTTCTTTGGTCGGGAGGACGTTGGGTTGGAGTGAATTAGAAGGCATGGAATTTGATTTAAGGCAATGAGAGGACTCTTAGTGGTTGTCCAGGAATTCTAGTAGAGTAGAAGAGTCGGGATGATATGGGTTTTCTATTTGGATGGGTGATGGGATTTGGCCCTCCTCCGGCGGTAAACTCATGGAAGTGTTTGGAAATGCAAGAATTTTTCAACAGTAGGCGTCCTTAGCACCACTGCTTCCTACGATGTGGTCCACTGCAGCCTTTGATCTATCTTTGTTTTGGTCCAATTCTCTATATTAAATGGACCTTACATACGAACGGTGTGGATCAAAGTTATACATCACGGTGGGCTGCTTGTGAGGCCGCTTGTGGTCCCATCTCGTATCCCTTGTTGCATCGAGCGGTGGGCGAAGTCTGAAGGAAGGATTTCACGAATCCCTTCGGAGGCCGGTGCAATTTATGAGGCATCATGTGCCAGAGTAACATACAACCATTCAAGCAGACTATTGGATAAAAATCGGTATTAAATCCCACTTAATACCATCCAGTGCATCGGGACAAACACACCCTAAATGGTATAGAATTGCATTGGATGGGATTAACACTATTATTACGTGTCTAGAAGTACCATGGTATTTTGGCCATCCAATCCCCATGTTTGGGATTAGGTTCTTCATCAGGATAAATACTATATTCAATGAAATCCATGTTTAATGGACCATGGAATTGCAATC
The DNA here is from genome assembly GCA_030180095.1 of Magnolia changhungtana. NCBI lineage: Eukaryota > Viridiplantae > Streptophyta > Magnoliopsida > Magnoliales > Magnoliaceae > Magnolia > Magnolia changhungtana. Next base: position 13,189,417 of record JASAUF010000411.1, on the reverse strand, counting down.
GATGTACCAGATTTACAACTAATGTCAGTCTCTTACATGTGTATATAATTTGAATGTCACGTGTAAAAGGCGCATACTGATGGACAGCATACATAAAACACATGCATTAATGCAGAGCCCATAGATATAATGAATTTCAAAATCCACTAAGAATCCCGCATGATACCAGATGCAATTCCATCCCACCTAATTGCAATCCTTCGAATAAGCCCTGTAAGTTGGCTACAACACTGGAGAAAAGAGGCATGGGTTACCTACTATTGAAATTCCTATCTTTTTCTCTCGGGGTGTAGCTTGCAATGGGTGTAGCCGCATCCGCCTTCTTCTATTCATGACGTAGGGATGAATGTGATGAGGTCGATCATCGTCTTCCTCAAGAGGATAACTACTCCAAATCTACGGAGCTTATCTAGACTCCTCACAGAGACTTCTCGAATCCACGAGAAAAGAAAGAAAAAAATAAAAATAAATTCTAATAAATTCGAAATTAATTATTTAATTCCAATAAACTAGTTCACAACCCTTTAAATAGGGATACCAAGCAATGGGAGAGAAATCAGAAGCAAATTATAACTAAAACTCCTAGAATTCGCAACTTACTATAAATAGTAAACTTACTATTTATAAACAGTCGTGATGTCTACTAGTGCGCAAGGTTTTCGGCCAAAAATAATAAGTGTCCTATTTGGCTTCACCAAACCGTTCTCCTAATTATTCTAAGCTTTTTTCACGTTGGACGCAACTCCTAAAGCCCAACGGATGAAGAGTTATAATCAAATTAAAACTTACTATTTATAGTAAAAATGAAATTAAAACAGGGAAACGACCGTCGATCCGGGGGTATTTCGCAAATCCAGCTTGCACAACCCAGCGTAGCGGGGTTGGTTGGCTAAAATAGCTCGTTCTACCCAAAATCATACATTTTACGCCCGATAACTCATTCCGATTGTGAGATACGCCCGATCTAAGGTCCGATGGTCCGGATCACATCTGTCGTCGATCGGCCCTTTTCTAATCCATCTTGGCCATGAAACTGTCCGCGACCCGCTCTACATCAATTCAGCGGCTTAGATCATAGAAGCATATGCTGTACTTGTATATGGTTAGTACTTTGGAACACTATTCACATCTTGATGAATCATCTTTCTTCATCTATGCCATTGATTGGACACATCAGCGTAAAAGTGGCCATGTTTTGATGATCCAAACTATTGATTTGGGGATGTGGAATATCCCAAACAATGTCACGGTTTGAAAGATCTTATCTCTTAATTCAGTGCCTTGGTATAGACATCTAAGAAAGATAAGCATTTGGATAAAAATGGATCTTTGGAGAATCCACATCGGTGTCTGGCCCATTAAATCAACGGTATGGAGAACAGCATGTATGAATTAAAATATTGGATACATCCAGACTCTATAACTCACTGTTGTACATAAATCATATTGTACACAACCGTTGGATGGAAAGTTTGTAATCCCATTTTCGCAATCTATTCTCGAAATGCTTTCACTCATTAGATTGTATATTTACATTTCTATTTGTTTCTAGTTTATTAAATTTATTCCCATAACACCTCAATCCTTTCGCTAGATTGCCATTGCAAGACGAGCTTAGCTAAACCCACATGCATGTGCGATGCAGCTCATGTACGAGCCAACACAAGATCCTGTTGGGGATTTTGGCCTGCGGAATCACACAGATCTAGATCTAGGATGGTAATCCAATGGCACCAAGCACACAAGAGAATACATAGATTTAACGTGAAAAACCCTTGCGGGAAAAAACCACGGCACAAAGCAACAGATCACCACTGCGAAAGTAAAAATTACAAAGAGAAAGGACTTACCCGATTCGAACAACCTCGAATCTCACCCTTGCTACACCCTTTGATAACCCTAAACCCTTTTAGGAACCCTTGGAACTACTTTAGAAAGCCTTCCCTTTCATCACCCATACATTACCATTACCTAGAAAAACCCTAGGAACACCTATTTATAGCTTAGGAAACTTCCATTCCGCATCCTAGTTGCGAAAGGACACAAATCTTCAGTTTCGCGCAAAATCGCGGAACAAACTGCGTAACCTACGACTAGTCTAGCCGAGTCTTCGACTAGTCGTAGGACCCCTTCTACTAGTCGAGCAATCCCTTCGACCAGTCGTAGCTACAGTAAAAAACAGCAAAAACTCGCTGGACTTTGAGTCGTGCCAGGGCTCGAACCTACGACAGGTTGAGCGTCTCCCACGACCAGTCGAAGCTTCCCACGACCGGTCAAATGACCTCAAAACCTTCAGATTTAAGACTTTTCTTAACAATCTCCACCAAGTCTTCAATCTTCAATCGTGTAGCTCCTTGACCTCTTCTATTATCTCTGCTTCACATCATAGCTCAAGATCACACTCCGTCCTTCTTTTCCACCATCGCCAAGCCCAGAGAAGTTTCACAGAACTTGAACTTCTCTACAGGAATTTCTTGTTGATCATGTCTGCCAGATCTAAATCTACATGCCTAACCACCTTTGCTCCTGTCTTCACAAAAGAATGACGTAGTCTTCTTACCATCTCACTGCTATCCAATATTGCTTGCTGGGGTACTTGCTCACAACACTGATAACCTGTGAAATAACCGGTCTAATCCAGACCATGGCATACACTACCAACCGCATTCGAATAAGGCTCATGAGATATCCTGTTTTTCCTCATCTATTTTGGGACATGTCCTGAGGAAAACTTGAGGAGAGACGCGTAGAGAACGCTCTCCGGCTTTACCTGGCCCATCACATCTTGGATCAATACCTACACACAAGGTATTCCTCCTGTAATTACTAAAGCCTACTCCTCTTTCAGTCTCAACGCCAAGAACCATCTTTGCAGCCCCTCGATCCTTCATCCTGAACGTCCTACTTAACCGAGTCTTCAATACACTGATTTCAGACATGTCATAATTGGCAATCTACATGTCATCAATTCCTGACTCACCATGAAGGAATCAAACCACTGCCTAGGTGATAGGTCGAACCACGACCTCCTGCAAAGTCTTTTCTCAGCCCCTTTAACTTCGAACCGCTCTGGTTGCTTCATGTAGATCTGCTCTTCACTTTCACTTACAGAAGTGCAGACTCCACATCCATCCTCCAGCTCAAGATTACGTTGGCCAACCAGTGCCAAACACGGATCTAATAGACACCAGCTATACCATCGGCGTGAATATCTCTAAGAAGTCGACCCCTTCTCTCTGAGCATAACCCTTCACTACCAACATCGCCCTGTATCTATGTTGTATCCTCCTGAAGATCCACTTGCATCCAACCGCTCTCTGGCCCACTGGAAGCTTCACCCGCTCCCATATGTTGATCTGGTACAACGAATTAATCACATCACCCATAGTCACCTTCCACTTTTCAGCACCAGGCTCACATAGAGTCATCTGAATAGAAGATGAATCTCTTGCGATATTGGAGTCGTCCATGTACCTCGCCGATATCTTGCGATCATGTTGTGTGATTCTTCTCACAGGTGGTTGCTCCACCTGCTCTGTATCCCTGTCTGCACATCTCAGCCTTCCTGTCCTGCCCGCTCATGTGGCTATGCCCAACATGCCACACACGTGCAGATGTGGTATCTGCTACATCCACTGTAGCTCCACCGTTTGAAGTGCTCCTGATCAACCTGTATAAGTTACCAAGTCATTGCGCTTTCATGATTACCCATGCCCCCTTAAATACTTTAAGAGCACCATCAATACCTGTGTACTTGCATCCTTTTACCTCAAGCACACCAAGAGAAATCAGATTCTGCTTCAAATCAGGAACGTGTCTCACATCTGTCAAAGTACGCTCTACCCCATCAAACATCCTGATGCGCACAGAACCAACAGCTACAACATTACAGGCAATATCATTGCCCATAAATACCTGTCCACCATCGCACTCCCTGTAGCTGGTGAACCAACTCCGATGAGGAGTCATGTGAAAAGATGCCCCTATGTCTAGCATCCACTCATCCTTACGATCATCGTATGACCGTCTGAGTGTAGACACAGATAAAACATCACTATCACATCCATCTGACGTGGCAGCGTTGGCTTCCTTGCATGAAGCCTCAGAATCTTCCCTCTTTGATTTGGAATTTTCACAATCCCTCTTCACATGTCCTTCATTCCTACAGTTCCAGCACTTTACCTTCCCTTTGCCCTTGCCCTTGGATTTGGATCTAGAACCTGAAGAACCTGTACCTTGTTCAAAATTCCTACCCACTGTAAACAATGCATCAGAAGACGTCCCCATGTCGCTGTTTAGTTGTCTCATAGCCTTCCCTTGAAGAGCCGAGATAACGGTATCGACACTCAGGATTTTGTTCATGTTGCACATAGTGTCCTTGAATGCCTCAAAAGACGCCGAGAGAGAATTCAGCAACATACATGCCTGTTCTTCATCTTTCATCACTTCCTCCATATCCAGCAATTTGCAAACCAATTTATTAAAGTTGCTGATGTGAGCCTCCAGATCTCCACCCTCTGCCATCTTGAAATTATACCACTGCCACTTTAAGTGCAGGCAATTTTCAGAGGATTTCTTCGCATAAACATCCTCTAGCTTCACCCATAACTTAACCGCAATTTTATCCCTCATGACATTGTAGAGAACCTCATTCGTGAGACATAAACGGATCGATGATAATGCCTTCTTATCAAGAGTATTCCAATCACCATCAGTCATAGTGGACTTCCGCTCTTCAAGAGCGCACCATCTTCGCCTTGCTTGATTAAGGAACTCATCATCTTAATCTTCCATAACTCAAAATTATTTTTCCCTGAATACTTCTCAATATCATACTTAGCGCTTGCCATTATTACTAATCCCTCAGATTCAGATCTGTGCCCCAACCGATTGCTCTGATACCACTTGTTGGAGATTTTGGCCTGCGGAATCACACAGATCTAGATCTAGGATGGTAATCCAATGGCACCAAGCACACAAGAGAATACACAGATTTAACGTGGAAAACCCTTGAGGAAAAAAACCACGGCACAAAGCGACAGATCACCACTATGAAAGTAAAACTTACAAAGAGAAAGGACTTACCCGATTCGAACAACCTCGAATCTCACCCTTGCTACACCCTTTGATAACCCTAAACCCTTTTAGGAACCCTTGGAACTACTTTAGAAAGCCTTCCCTTTCATCACCCATACATTACCATTACCTAGAAAAACCCTAGGAACACCTATTTATAGTTTAGGAAACTTCCCTTCCGCATCCCAGTTGCGAAAGGACACAAATCCGCAGTTTCGCCAAAATCGTGGAACAAACTGCGTAACCTACGACTAGTCGTAGGACCCCTTCGACTAGTCGAGCAATCCCTTCGACCAGTCGTAGCTACAGTAAAAAATAACAAAAACTCGCTGGACTTTGAGTCGTGCCAGGGCTCGAACCTACCACGGGTCGAGCGTCTCCCACGACCAGTTGAAGCTTCTCATGACCGGTCGAATGACCTCAAAACCTTCAGATTTAAGACTTTTCTCAACAGATCCGACATGGCACATTGGAATGAGATTCAATCCTTTCATTATAAGGGTCGCACTATGATGATTCCTGGCCTAAGAATCAGTTCGAACCACTGATCAGGTGGGCCATAGCTTATGAAACAAATCCCACCTTATTTAATTACCCCACTTATTACAATGCAAATTAGCCACGCCTATTTAAACAAGGTTTTCGTATGTATCGATTTGGTGCCGAAAAATAAGTCCTTGTGTCAGGAATATGAGTATTTGAAAATGCCTATGAACATGATTCAAAGCATTATGTGGGGGTTACTGAAATTTGAATTTGGTCGTATCATCCGATGCGCACATGTACCAGTGTCATTCACAAATGATCTTAACACACACACACACACATAACCGCTTCTCATACGAACTTCACGAGAACTTTTGACATGTGATGTGAGCATGAAATCTAGATATCCACTAGATAAGTGACCTCATAAAACCCTCCTAGCTAACTTTTTGGCCTTCTCCAAAAATCTAGTGTGCCATAGTAAAGTGAAAGGAAAATCAAGTGTACAAGATTTCCGCTTTGCTATGTCCCACCAAAATTTTGGATTAGGCCGAAAAGTTCGTATGAAGATTTCAAAAGTGACTCATCTAGTGGACTGTCTGAATTTTGTGCCGACATCATATGTCAAAGGTTCTCACAAAGTTCTCATGAGAACCGGTTCACAGTTTGTGGATATTTATATTATTTAGTCCTTAAATTCCCTTACGCGTCATATTTCAATTTGCTAAAAACTTTGATACTTTGGGAAAAATGTGATGAATGATGCTATGTTTACAAAGTACATGGGGTATATAAGTAATTAAAATTAAATTGTCCAAATTATGGTCCCATGCATAGAGAAATAAAAATTATGCTTATTTGATTATCTTACTATCAGATTGGTGTGGACATTTACTTAGTAGTTAATGATAAAAATATCCAAGGATCATATCTTAAGAACAAGTGTCTACAAATCATAGGTTATGAATTCTCAACCCATCTAATGTTGACATTGATTGAGCGCAAGAGGATTCCACAATTTAGTCGGTTAAATTTGAGAAAATGTGTTAAATGCGTATGAATTTTTAGTGACATGTGTTGAGGGTCAAATATTACATATCAGACCCTAGTAATTACCTGATTTTACGAACGTGATATCCTTTAATGGTCTGCTTTACTCGTGTTTATAATGCAAGGTGTATTTGTGAGCCGGGATCGAAATAGGCAGCTAAAAGCATGGAATTAACGTTCTGATGACACCAAGGCAAGGGACGGACTCTAGGAGACCAAGATCAAAGAATTCACCTGCCAGAGATCCAAGAAAACGGATAAAATGAAGCTCAAGTGGCCTGAAAGATGTCCAGAATGCAAAATCACAAGGTTCTCACCATCCGTTCGGCTCGAAACTTCATACATGGATTGAGAATCATAAATTAACCGTACAAGTCAAAATTCAGCCATCGGATCCCTGTGGAAGTGGCCCAATGGTCAAATCAGCCCATAAATCGTCATTTTGGGACCCACCGAATTACTGGATACGCGTCAAATTTGGAATCAATGTCTTAAAAGATCCAGGAAAATGAATGGGCGGAGCAGATTTCGAATATGTATCAAGGTGGGACCTGTATCACATCAGTGGAGTGCACAACACCAGTGCACCCGCCTTGCACCGTGCCGTCTAAATCGGTCAGCATTACGCTGACCGATACAATTTCAAAAAAAAAAATAAAAAAAAATCTCAGAGACGCAACAGCCTCCTAAGACCCGATGACCGGTTCTGAGATGTGTGGCCCATCTACCATTAAAATGGATGATCCGAACCGTCCATGTGATCCAGGAGATGGCCACTCCCATTACCAAGCTTTCTTCATAAAGCCAATGCACACGTAAGAACGTGGATTGCCGTTAAAATGAAGATAAACGGTGGAATGAAGACTTCATGGGCCACCACAGTTGGGATCCGAAATCGAGGAAATCCGGATGGTTTTTCGTCCTGAATCCACAGGACGGTGTGGATTTTCTTCTTGCAACCATTCAGTGGGCCACTGAAAGATCAGAATCAATGTACGTCGGCTCTGCTTCGCCGCAGAGCTTGTGGGCAATCTTCGTGGGCCACCATCATAGTCCGGATGACTAATCTGGACCGGTCATTAGAATCCCAGGGTCCGTATTCCCAAGCCCTAGGTGACGAAATGAGATGAAACAGTGAGGGTAAGTTCTTGTTTGTTCAACGCAGGAATGGACGGTAGAGGCAAAGATTCAATGGGCCACACTAAATCTAAGAAAGAAATGCCTATGTCTGACCTATTTTTGGAGGGTAATGCAGTGAACGGCTTGGATTTCTCCAAAATACATCGAAGTGGACCCACTAGCAACGTCAGCGCACATGAGCGATCTCTGTTTCGCAGGTGTCCGAGAAAATCGACCGTTGTGGGCCCAAGGCGTTCCTTATCATCGTCGGATCGATGATCCGATCCGTCCATCGTGTATCTAGTCCAAAAACGCACCAAGGTACGTTGATCTTTCAGAAAGAAGAGAGGAAAGTAGGAGTTGTTAGGCCATGTCTTCCTTGCGACTACAATGTGTGTTGCCAGCTGTGTCCGGCTGTGACTACAACATGCATTGCCAGCTGCGTAAAGCCTTCTGATTGAAGTCTTGCAGGGACTCCAGCCGACCGTCCCATAAAAGAAGAAAAAGAGAAAGAGGAGAGGAGATCCAGGAGTGGTGGACGTGGAGTCGAGAGACAGAGGGAGTAGATTTGTTTTTCTTTTCTTTTTCTTTTATTTTTATTTTTATTTTTAATTTTTTGTTTATTTTATTTTGTTTAAGGGTTCCAGCCCACTCATGTGCGGCTAAACCTCTTAGCTAGGGCTAAGAGGGGAAGCTTGTAGCATGATGGGAGGATTTATACTTGTGCCTTTTATTTAGACTGAATGGATTTTTATTTAATTTTATTATGGGAATATTTCTAGTCTTTAATGGTTTGTTGTGACTGAAATTACAATGGGTCTATGATAGCTTTGAACATGTTCCTATTCCCTTTTATGTTTATGATGTCAGGAAGCCCTGTTGTTCACCATCGTCTCCTGGGCATGATTGGATGTCGGTACCCTTCCTAACTTTCATGGCATGTTGATTGGTTGGTAATTAGTTTAATTCTGTTGTTTACTTTGTCTCCTGGGCATGGTTTGGTGATGGAATCCATTCTAATTCATATACCTTTCATCTCTTGAAAACTATATCAACGTCAGTTCAGTTAATTTCCATGATTTGTGAAGTAGGCATAAGATCTCCCTGATTTCTACAAGTGGATCCTCTAAATCCCTAGTTTTTTTTTTTTAATTTCTGAATTCTTTTAGTTTTAGATTAATATTTTCACCATTATTCTTTCATATTTATTTGATTTGGATTGCATCTTATTCTAGTTCTAGTTCTAATTAGTTTTATATTACGTACGGGTTTCAGTCCCTGTGGATTTGACCTCGGTCTCACCGAGTTTATTACTACATCACAACCCTATACTTGGGGAGTGAATAAGTTTTTGGCGCCGTTGCCGGGGACTGATGGCTACGATTCTCTGAAAATAATTGGTTTTAGAATTAGATTAAGATTAGGATTGTACTAACTTTAATTTTAGATTTTTCTTTCTTAGAACTAACTTTCCTGTTTTGTAGGGTCTTTGATAGATTGTCTAAATTGGTAACTTCGTCCTAATTTCTCTACTTTTTCTATTTTTTTTAGATTTGGTCTTATCTCTTAGATACTAACTTGGGTTGTTTTGTTTTGCAGGATCTTAACATAGGAACTTCTTATTTGGTAACACCTTTCTAACTTCTCCTCTTACTTTCCATATTGTTGTACGATCTTTTCTTTTATTTTTTTAGGATTAGACTCAGAGTTAGGGGTCTACCATGGAAGCATGGGTACGTGCATATACTGAGATGGATAGGAGATATTGGGAAATGCCTGAGGGTTGTGGAATTCAACATATACCTCAAAATTTCTCTCCATCGAGAGCAAACATTGAAAACCGACTAAAACGTTATATTCCATCGGTCAATAGGGCCGTAGACGATCATAATTATGGGAATGAGGATTATTATCAAACATCATATTCTCCCATGTATGATCAGTATGACTATAACCAGCGGAACCATCAAAACTGGGAAGATGAACCAACAACATGTTATAATAACTATTCTCTTAGATACCCTACCTTTGAGAACCAACCAAAAACGATCCAAGAGAACTCATTTCAGCATAACATGGAGTGTCTTGCGGAAATTAGAAAAGCAATGGAAGCACTCAATTCGCGCCTCGAGAGGATAGAGGAAGCTCGCTCATCCCAACTACAATCCAATCCAGAAATACAATGCCAGGAAAGTGATCCTCACTCGCTTTTGACGAAATCTAGAATTTGGAATGAGGAGTTGGATTCCATTAATGAGCATACGGTTCAATTCTCGGATGAGTCGATCTCAATGACTGTTCAAAAGAATGATGGAGATACATGGGTGTCTTTCAAATACAGTGATGATGACACACTTTCCTTACATGATACACAGGATCTCAATGATGAGGTAGAGGTTAGTTTATTCGAACCTCAACCAAATTTAGAATGTGAGGAAAGCGATCCCATCCCAAGTGTGCACTGCACAGAATTAGACGATGATGCGTATTGGGATGATGATCATGAATGTTCAGCCCCAGTTCCCCTGGAATTAATCTCAAGTTTGGTCCAGGTCAATGATCAAGAAGTGCACGAAGTGGGTGGTCATAATGAGCTACTCCACTTACCTAACATATCTGATTTAAAAGTGGATGAGCTCCTTACAACCAACCCTTCTATCTCTTGTGAGATATGTTTGGACCACTCCCCTGAATTACATGATAATATGATTCAGGAGATGAACGAGTTACTCGATACAACTCTAGAATTTGAAACCACCCAGTTAAGGCCACCATCTGAACTGTTGAATTTTAATGATTCAATGCCTCTTCTGAGTAGTATCAATGAACAGAGTCAGCACATCAATGCTTCGTATACTGATCCTCAATCTGTCTATGCAAGGCTGGAGCAAGAGAGCATACTTTCGTCTCCTTTTAAAGACGATAAAATCCTTGAACAGATCATCACACACTTCAATGTGGAGAATGAGTCACTCTCAACTGAATGTCCCAACGCTTTGGATGATTGCTTGACATACTTCGCAGATTCAAACGATCCCATGATAAGAGACATAGTGAATGCCTTGCAAGATAACATCTCGGTAGTTATCACTGACCGAGAGGACCCTTACTCTGAAGTCCCTCCCTCCCCAGATCCTCACTATTTACCATTAAGGGAGGAGGAGCTAAAAATTGAACCGAAGTCTGATACTTCGGAATGTGTTGAGACTACACTATTTCCTGAAATTTTTTTCTCAATATAATCTACTTGTAGTCTCTGATTCACCATGGGATACTAACTTCGAAACTTTTTCTGACACAGGTGAATCATATATACGTTGGATACCTCAGGCAAATCAACGAAAATTTTTTAATGAGGTACATAAGTTTCTTTGGAAAGTCAAGCTCCAGGGCAGCCAAACTTATTGCAAAAAGGGCTTTTGGATGATCCTGTTGAGAAACCTACTGAGAAATTTATCACGATATTGGCCGGAAGAGGAACCTTGCGCATGACGTAGTAGTTTTTCCCTGCTTTTTTAGGACTAGGGTAGTTTCATTTATGTTGTTTTAGGATAGACGGTAAACTTAGCGCTCCTGGGAGGCAACCCAGCTTCTTCATGCCATTCCATTTTCTTAATTAGTTAGTTCAATGTTTGTGGGTAACATTGCTGCAAACCCTCACGAGACTACAACTCGTCCACTAGGGGCAACCTAGGGGTTTAAAGGCTTGTTGCATACGCTAAATGCAATCGAGAGCACCTGCAAAAGTGGTATAGGTAGGAGTTTATTTTTGTTATTTGTGCTTTACTTGTGTTAGTTTCACTCTCTTGCTGACCTGCTATCTCTTGGAAAGTCTCTCTCGATTTGTTATTCAGGTACTCTCTTCCCATCACTTCTCATTTACTTTCGTTGTCCCATGTGCATAACATGCTTATACCTTTTACATTGAGGACAATGTAGATTTTAGGTTGGGGGTGGAAGATTAGGTTTCCTAATAAGTATTTTCTTTTTCTTGAGCAAAAATTGTGAAAATTTTTAAATTTTTCTGGCATTTCTTATGAATTCGAAGTGATTTTGACAGCCATCTAGGGCACTTAGAATTTCAAGATACGTGATGTTGGTAATCTATGACTCTCGGATTCAATTATCTATTAGATTTCACAGTTGAGTTCGACTTATCAATCCATAATTAGAAGTTTTAAACATTGATTGAATCATGATTTCACATGTCACATCTCGCTTGCACATTACGGTTTCAGTTCGATAGTGAATTATAATTTGGTGATCATTAAGCATGGAAAGAACCAACCTGGGGAATTTGGCCATCATGTTCAATAAGAAGAATGAAACAAAAAGAAAATACCCAGTTACAAGATAGCTACCTGCTGAAAGGGTTGGGCGAATAATCTTCACCATAGGTTTGCTCCCTATAGGTGGGGATTCAATTCCCCATGGACGATATGTGAAAATGGTTGGGTGACGATCTTCACCATAGGTTTGCTCCCTATAGGTGCGGATTCAATTCCCCTTTCCCTCAATGAAAAAAAATCAAAAGCTAAAAAAAAAAATAAAAAATTATGAAAAGAAGAACTGTAAGGCAAGTTCTGGTCTAGGTTATCCTGAATGCTCTTTTGATCGTCAATGTTATCATGGAAAGTAACGATTGTATCTCTTAATGATAGTAAGTGAGATTATACTATACATGGAACTCAATGTTTAAAATTTTTTAATTAATGGGTTAAAACTTTGAACTTGATTATGAAGTTTACCAGGTGCTTGAGTCCGGCAGAAAGTAATACCCAACATTCATGAATTTTAGAATTCTAGTATCTAGATTGTGTCTCAAAGATCACCTGAGTTCATAGAAATTGTTTTGTAATTCTCAACTTAATTTTCGCATACTTTGCTCAGGACTAGCAAAATGCTGGTTGGGGGTTGTGTTGAGGGTCAAATATTACATATCAGACCCTAGTAATTACCTGATTTTACGAACGTGATATCCTTTAATGGTCTGCTTTACTCGTGTTTATAATGCAAGGTGTATTTGTGAGCCGGGATCGAAATAGGCAGCTAAAAGCATGGAATTAACGTTCTGATGACACCAAGGCAAGGGACGGACTCTAGGGGACCAAGATCGAAGAATTCACCTGCCAGAGATCCAAGAAAACGGATAAAATGAAGCTCAAGTGGCCTGAAAGATGTCCAGAATGCAAAATCACAAGGTTCTCACCATCCGTTCGGCTCGAAACTTCATACATGGATTGAGAATCATAAATTAACCGTACAAGTCAAAATTCAGCCATCGGATCCCTGTGGAAGTGGCCCAATGGTCAAATCAGCCCATAAATCGTCATTTTGGGACCCACCGAATTACTGGATACGCGTCAAATTTGGAATCAATGTCTTAAAAGATCCAGGAAAATGAATGGGCGGAGCAGATTTCGAATATGTATCAAGGTGGGACCTGTATCACATCAGTGGAGTGCACAACACCAGTGCACCCGCCTTGCACCATGCCGTCTAAATCGGTCAGCATTACGCTGACCGATACAATTTCAAAAAAAAAAAAAAAAAAAAATCTCAGAGACGCAACAGCGTCCTAAGACCCGATGGCCGGTTCTGAGATGTGTGGCCCATCTACCATTAAAATGGATGATCCGAACCGTCCATGTGATCCAGGAGATGGCCACTCCCATTACCAAGCTTTCTTCTTAAAGCCAATGCACACGTAAGAACGTGGATTGCCGTTAAAAGGAAGATAAACGGTGGAATGAAGACTTCATGGGCCACCACGGTTGGGATCCGAAATCGAGGAAATCCGGATGGTTTTTCGTCCTGAATCCACAGGACAGTGTGGATTTTCTTCTTGCAACCATTCAGTGGGCCACCGAAAGATCAGAATCAATGTACGTCGGCTCTGCTTCACCGCAGAGCTTGTGGGCAATCTTCGTGGGCCACCATCATAGTCCGGATGACTAATTTGGACCGGTCATTAGAATCCCAGGGTCCGTATTCCCAAGCCCTAGGTGACGAAATGAGATGAAACAGTGAGGGTAAGTTCTTATTTGTTCAACGCAGGAATGGACGGTAGAGGCAAAGATTCAATGGGCCACACTAAATCTAAGAAAGAAATGCCTATGTCTGACCTATTTTTGGAGGGTAATGCAGTGAACGGCTTGGATTTCTCCAAAATACATCGAAGTGGACCCACTAGCAACGTCAGCGCACATGAGCGATCTCTGTTTCGCAGGTGTCCGAGAAAATCGACCGTTGTGGGCCCAGGGCGTTCCTTATCATCGTCGGATCGATGATCCGATCCGTCCATCGTGTATCTAGTCCAAAAACGCACCAAGGTACGTTGATCTTTCAGAAAGAAGAGAGGAAAGTAGGAGTTGTTAGGCCATGTCTTCCGGTTGCGACTACAATGTGTGTTGCCAGCTGTGTCCGGCTGTGACTACAACATGCATTGCCAGCTGCGTAAAGCCTTCTGATTGAAGTCTTGCAGGGACTCCAGCCGACCGTCCCATAAAAGAAGAAAAAGAGAAAGAGGAGAGGAGATCCAGGAGTGGTGGACGTGGAGCCGAGAGACAGAGGGAGTAGATTTGTTTTTCTTTTCTTTTTCTTTTATTTTTATTTTTATTTTTAATTTTTTGTTTATTTTATTTTGTTTAAGGGTTCCAGCCCACTCATGTGCGGCTAAACCTCTTAGCTAGGGCTAAGAGGGGAAGCTTGTAGCATGATGGGAGGATTTATACTTGTGCCTTTTATTTAGACTGAATGGATTTTTATTTAATTTTATTATGGGAATATTTCTAGTCTTTAATGGTTTGTTGTGACTGAAATTACAATGGGTCTGTGATAGCTTTGAACATGTTCCTATTCCCTTTTATGTTTATGACGTCAGGAAGCCCTGTTGTTCACCATCGTCTCCTGGGCATGGTTGGATGTCGGTACCCTTCCTAACTTTCATGGCATGTTGGTTGGTTGGTAATTAGTTTAATTCTGTTGTTTACTTTGTCTCCTGGGCATGGTTTGGTGATGGAATCCATTCTAATTCATATACCTTTCATCTCTTGAAAACTATATCAACGTCAGTTCAGTTAATTTCCATGATTTGTGAAGTAGGCGTAAGATCTCCCTGATTTCTACAAGTGGATCCTCTAAATCCCTAGTTTTTTTTTTTAATTTCTGAATTCTTTTAGTTTTAGATTAATATTTTCACCATTATTCCTTCATATTTATTTGATTTAGATTGCATCTTATTCTAGTTCTAGTTCTAATTAGTTTTATATTACGTACGGGTTTCAGTCCCTGTGGATTTGACCTCGGTCTCACCGAGTTTATTACTACATCACAACCCTATACTTGGGGAGTGAACAACATGTCAAAACACATGCTCTGATAGAAAATCCAATAACTTCACTTTCAAATATGCAGTCCTATCTATGAGATGGTACATCCACTTAGCTCCTGTATTAGTTCATAACCATTTTGAAACTAGTGAAGTGCTCATTACTTGATTTTTTTTCCACTAAATCTTGTCGGGTCCTGAGTCGAGTCAGGGGTGACTCGTTCTGGTCATCCTTAGTTGGGCATTTTTAATGAGAAATTAGTTTCAACTGAATATGAGTCAACTCAGATGAGTAGGCGATCCACTGCTACAATCATCATTCACGTTGCATGCGTGTCTTACAGATGTACTGGTAAACCCATATCAAGAATGTTGTATTTTAAATTATTTAAAAAAAAATTAGTGTTTCAAAATATCCATTGGTCATAGGTGCCCTTTGGATGTGTCTTTTCACTTAAGTTTGAAAGGTTGCATCCTTTCAATTTTTGTTTTAAAAAGTTGTGTCTTTTGGAGCTTAAGGGTCGCACCAATTGGATTTAAATCCAATATTCACAACCCTTTGTGAAAGGCTGTCTCTACACCCTTAAGGGTGTCTTCACAAAGTCTATAAATAGACTTCTAATTTTAAGTTTTGAAATGGATTAGAAAATCAGGTTTTCTCTTAAAAATGTGTTCAAGTATTTTTTAGTTCGGGTTAAGACTACAAGTGGTTCGAGCCTGTGTACAGTGAGTGCACCGCTGGGACCGGGTCATAGTCGTTGTATCCTGGAGGTCGATTGCTCTGGAAACCTGTTACACTTGGGACGCCGTCCAAGGGGAGCAAATTCGATTTCAGGCCAAGTGACTCACGTCACGCCTCGACTTATACAAATTGATAATTTTTTTAACTTTCTTATTTTAATTTTATATGATTTTAAATAGTTTTCCAAAATCCAATTTCCAACAATCTTGAAATCGAATTTGGTTTGGAAAACTATTTAAGAATTACGGTTGCATCTATTTGGTTGGAATAGCCCAAAATGAAACCATACCAACCCGATTTGTGGGTCATAACTCATATAATCTAGAGTTGTCATATCTCACATAATGGTCAAGATCTTGTAGATACTTATTATGTAAGTTCTTTGGACCATATATACAAAAGTGAACGTATGCACCGACTGAGTAGGATATACACTGATCTTAACATCCCTGTACAATAGAGATCAACCCATATAATCTGGAACCCTCATATACCATCTAAAAGTTAGGATCTTATACATATTTGGTGTACATATTTTCTGGACCACCTGTGCAAATCATCTAAAAGGCTTAAAGTTATGCACAGATGCTATAGCCTATTGATTGTTTTTATGTTTATGTCATTGACAATGTCAGTCTATCACACACAATAAGATCAAGCCAAGTTTTAGTAAGTGGTCAATCCATCTTGGTGCCTGTAGGTTGCACGGTTCAGATACACTTGTATGTGATCCATGTATGACATAACTCTTAACTATCTTTCTCATGGTAATAATGATACGCCATGTCAATTTTTGGAAATAGAGGGGCTTGCACAGTACCTACATCTCTACATTCGAAATCACTTTACATGATTTAGTACAAAGGGCGAAAAAAGGTTTACCACTTATTCTTGAGTTTTCTTTTAGAGACACCTCTCACTTAAAAAAATAAAAATAAAAAATTCTATTGAAGAGATTGGACGGCTCTCATTGCTTCTTACAAATTAAAGAGATTTTATTATAGTGAAATGAAAAGAGACAAATGGGGAATAATTCTATTGAACTAGTGGGGCATTGGATGAATGGCTAAAATTCATTTAGCAGTTCTCTGAGGATGAGATTTCATTTGAAAATGATCTCATTAGATACTGTTCCCAATCAGGTGGGAGTCCTAAGAGGGTCAATCGGTGCCATAAATACATTTGAAGCTTTGACGCGATGGCAAAATTGGTTGGAAAGACCCACTAAATGCATAATCTGAATTCACCGCTAGATGACAATTAGATTATAGTTGCAATTCATTTTATATGTGGCTCATCATTTATTGTTCTATAGAATAATAGTTCTCACATGCCTTGATTGGAATGACTTCAATGGACATGATCAGATCGATAATTAAGTCAATTAAACCATGAGACTAGTTATAACTATATTCTTATATAAATACTCACATTTTCTTATTGTACGAATAAATCTGCTTGTAATCACATCCATCATCAACATCGTTCTATGGTAGGATCTAATACTTTTTAGGAAAATATTATTTTCATCCAATCATATGCCAATCTAGAACATGTGTTAGATCTAGTCAATTCATATGATAGTTTCTATGAAATCCTCAAACTCAAAATTTGGTTAATAAGTTTATCAGGTAGGCGGCTAAATCTGAAATTGTGGAGGTGCACTTGAATGCATTTAGATAAACCACTTAATCTATGGAGTACAAGTTTAGTCCATGAATATTTGATAAATGGATTGACATGAAGGTTTGTACCAAGAAAGGTATATGATGAATATTGTGAATCAATATGCACATGTGTTACATTGACATCATGTAGGTTTTAGAAACAAGATATCTGGAATCAAACTGATTACATGTTTTGATGATCTAATTGGTAGCCATCGAATAAATAGTCAGAAAGAAAATTGTTAGTGGTTTGAATTCAAAAGATGATTGTTAGGTCAATGAGATTTTCAGGCTATATTTTATTCTCATTGGAGGCTGGATTTGGACATTTGGGATTGGTATTCATATGAGACTATAAGTTCATTTGATGAACTATGTTATTTTACCATCAACAAATGTATCTATTGGGCAAATTTATGCACCTATGAAGCCCATTATTTAATCCATAGATTAAGATACTTGATAATGAACTTGAACATTTCCCATCCATATTCAGTTGCCAAATATCCATTGATTATATTGAATTTTAATCACTAATTGATAAATTGGCCGAACTTTCATGTGTTAAGGAACATATAATAACATGATAATGTTATGATATGATTATATGAAAGTTATACTCTATTTTAGTTGTCATATGTATATGCATGACAAATTACTCCAGCTTCTTTGTATTGCAGATACAAAAAGGTCAATTGACTTTACCACCAATTAGTTGAATGGTGGGCTAGTGAAGTTGATTGAATTGTAAGAGTACATTCAAGGCTAAGAAAGTTGGTTGTATTTAGATCCGGTGATACAACAACTATCATAATAAAAGTGATGCTCATTATCTGTTGCTTGATAGAGTCATAATTGTTGACTCTATGAGGTTAGAAATGAGTTCAGTATGCTTTGGCTTAAGATATGAATAAACAAAGAAGCTGCAACTGACTGTTAAAGACTTGATTGAGGAGCAAAAGGAGAAATCAGCATAGGCAAAAGATCATTTATGAGTAACTAGTTGGTGAGGTAATAGCTTGCCAATACGATGATCCATAGCTGATCTGAAAGGATGATTAGCCATAATGAGAACTAAGACGGGTGAAGGTAAAAGGCCTACGGGTCATAAATCCTCTAATCAAGTGACTATCTAAAAGATTAGTCAATGATACATCGAAGGGAATGGGGCTGAGCCTAATATATGAGCTACTAGTATTGGCAACCCAACCTATACGAGTATAGATCCTATTAGATAGGTTCAATGGGTAAACAACAAGACACGAGGTAGACGATTGTACTGATGTAAATGAGCCCCTTCTATGGTGTACAGTGCGAGCAGCAATGCAGAAGGATGAGTTTTTAGAACTCTTAATGAATCCATAGCCATATATTTGGTGGTGTATACAGTTGTTGCATACACTTGATGGAATTCACCTATATGGGTGTGGAGGTGGAGGCCGCTTCCTATGAGAATCTGGGCGAATTCTCTAGAGCACTCATGAAATCCAGGTAATGGTGCATGGCCGAAACGCACCGAACCGCAGAATCACTTGTAGCGGAAAAGTTGTGTGAGTGGCATGTACTTGCGATCTACATCAAAAGGAATCAGGTTCAAGACTATGGTGTCACCTGATTCCTATAGGCCTGTTATGTTTACTCTAATGTCAGTTCAAGTCTATGGTGACACCGGCACCGTTGCACAACTCTTCCATCTTAACCTGAAATGTCAAAAAATTTTAAAACATGTGGGGGATTATTGTATTTTAAATTATTTTAAAATAATTTAGTGTTTCAAAATATCCATTGGTCATAGGTGCCCTTTGGATGTGTCTTTTCACTGAAAGGTTAAATCCTTTCAATTTTTGTTTTAAAAAGTTGTGTCTTTTGGAGCCTAAGGGTCGCACCAATTGGATTTAAATCCAATATTCACAACCCTTTGTGAAAGGGTGTCTTCACAAAGTCTATAAATAGACTTCTAATTTTAAGTTTTGAAATCGATTAGAAAATCAGGTTTTCTCTTAAAAATGTGTTCAAGTATTTTCTAGTTCGGGTTAAGACTACAAGTGGTTCGAGCCCGTGTATAGTGAGTGCACCGCTGGGACCGGGTCATAGTCGTTGTATCCTGGAGGTCGATTGCTCTGGAAACTTGTTGCACTTCGGACGCTGTCCAAGGGGAGCAAATTCGATTGCAAGCCGAGTGACTCACGTCACGCCTCGACTTATACAAATTGATAAGTTTTTTAACTTTCTTATTTTAATTTTATATGATTTTAAATAGTTTTCCAAAATCCAATTTCCAACAAAGAAGAGGCATGTTAGCCGATTGTTAAAAAGAAAAGAAAAAAAAAAACAGAGGATATACACCATATCCTTAGCTCTAGTTTGGACAAGTGGGACCCATGGATCTGTGATCCAAATTGTTGGTCTGTTGAACCCACCTACAATGGGAAAGTCCCCCAAAAATATTCTTGATTGAGCAATCCTAACCCTTACATCACTGGCCCCAAATGGATGGCTAAGAAGAAAATATAGCAACTCAATGGCCTGAAAATACATGGTTTAGAAGAAATTACAGCAATTGCCTATCTTTAATGGAAATAATAATAATCAAACATTGAAGTACTATAAGTTTCAAGTACATGAATTTTTTTAAGGCCTGATCTATCCACACTGTGACCTATCAATTTAGTAAGCGGGACCGTGGACGCGGCTTCCATGTAACCCAGCTCCTCTTGTAACCCCAAGCTCCGAATGGCCCACCATGATCTTTGTGTTTTATGCACTCCGTCTGTCAATTTCACTAGCTTAGTTTAAGACATGAGGAATTCTAAAACTCAAGTATGCCACAACACAAGAAATATCCAGAATTGTGTGCACATCATTAAAACATGGGCGAAGCCATGGAAGTTTGGATCATGATGATATTTGTGTTTTCCTTCATCTAGATAGGAATCACCTTCTAAACAAGTTGGATGGCATGTAAACATCACGGTGGGCACAGGAAAGTTTCAAATGGCCATTTCTATCCCCAAATCAAGGTACCCATGATAAATTGGTCATAACCATAATTTGAATGGATGATCCAAATCACTTATGCTGATTTTGTTCATCGATTTCAGATCATGAAGAATACTTCTTGTTTAATCACAAAGAATATTTCTCGTTTAATCGTGCATTAAGTGTGCACTAATTCACTAGTTAGGGCATCAATTGATTCAATTCATGGTAAGATTTGTCTTATGGTCCATCCAGAGCTGGATATAGGTTTTGGACTGTTTATTTTGGAATGGAATCAAACATGAAATGACTGCTTTGGTAGATGCTTAAAAATAAATTCATCTCATTTTAGTTATAATTATGTATTAGAGATCATTGTTGGTTATCAAGATTGCTTTTAATCTTATGGGTGTGTTTAGTTGCACCAAATTTCATGATATATTGTGAGACTTTACACAAAATTAGACTGATTAATTATGAAATATCATGATATTTAGTGCAACAAAACATACCCTTCCAAATAAAAATATGATCAATAAGAGTTTTGCCAAGTGCATAGGCCTACGCTGTAAAGCTCGTGAATGCGCCACATGCACAAACTTGGCAGTTGGCACATAGGTATGACTTCCAATCCATCCATCAGGTTGGTCCTACTACCAACCTTTTACATGTTTTCCAAAAATTAATCTGGTCCACTCATCATGTAGGCCCCAATAATATTGAAAAAAGTGGTTTGGCTAGAAAACTTCATCCAAGATTTTCGTAACCTTACATTTGTTTTGTGAATTGTAACCCACCTTACCAGTGTATGAGAATTGGTTCATGAGAATTTCACAAGAACTTTTAACATGTGATGTGACCACAAATCTAAATCTAGACTGTCCACTTGACAAGTCACTTCATAAAACTAATTTGGCTAACTTTTTGGCCTTATCATAAAATTTAGGGGCCATAACAAAGTGAAAACCCCCAAGCTTTTGATTGCCTCTCATTTTGCCACGGACTATATTCTTGGATCAGGCCAAAAAGTTAGTTATGGAGTTTCATGGGGTGATTCATTCAATGGACCATCCAAATTTTGTGGCCATATTACATGTCAAAAGTTTTCAAGAAGTTCCGATGGGCACTAGCTAGTTCCTGAGAGCATTTGTGCGTGTAGAGTTTTGCTAACATCCCATGAAGTTGCTTTTAGTAATTTACTCATTATATGCTCAATCATCAATCAGGACCATTCATTCAATAGTACCATTGGGAGCAAGCCATGGTGCAAGAATCACAACAATCAAATGATCCCAACCTTATGACTGAGGCCAATTTGTTCTAACAATATATTTTTAGGAGCTATAGATCATATGGTCATAATCATTAAACCAAAGTGCTACTTTGGAATCAGAATTAATACAAAGTGGGATCTATCAAATTGATAGTTCAAGATGATGATTGAACTTACTTTGTTTCTCCTCTAAATCTTAGCTGTCCATTTCCCATGCTATATATGTATCAGATGCTTAGGATCATCCGATTGCTATATATTTTTACACTATGGCTAGTACCTAATTGTATGCAAGAATGGACCATCCAGATTAATGATTAGGCACCCCAAGTGCCACTAAAAATCATTGGGGACATACGATTGCCTCTTTTTGTCAAAACTTTATTGGTAACTGAGTTGACTCGGTTCGAGTTGATTGAGTCAAGTCCACTCATGAGTTTCAAAACTATAATATTAAAGGAACTATGATCATGAAAAATCAAAAAAATAAATAAATAAATAAATAAATAAATAAAAATCTTGTTTTTCTCTTTTCGCCTTTGTTTGCTAGGTAAGCTGGACACTGATTGGGTGGTGACCCCTACGCCAAGTAGCTACATTGTGAGTTGCT
Organism: Magnolia changhungtana; assembly: GCA_030180095.1. Taxonomy (NCBI): domain Eukaryota; kingdom Viridiplantae; phylum Streptophyta; class Magnoliopsida; order Magnoliales; family Magnoliaceae; genus Magnolia; species Magnolia changhungtana. The sequence goes on along the minus strand of JASAUF010000411.1, from coordinate 13,167,085 downwards.
GATGTTAGGATTCTGTGGGACCTACCGTGATTTATGTGTTTTTCCCATGCTGTTCATCCATTTTTCAGCTCATTTTAGGGCTTGAGCCCCAAATTGAAGCATATCTAGAACTCAAGTGGGCCACACCATAGGAAACAACTGGGATTGAATGCCTACCATGTGGGGAACACAGTGGTTTTGAATCAAGCTGATATTTGTATTTTACCTTCATCTAGGTCTGTGTGACCCTATAAATAGGTTAGATGACAAATAAACATCACTGTAGACCCTAGGAAGGTTTCCACGGTGGATGTCATTATACCACTGTTTCTTGTGATGTGGTCCACTAGAGCTTTGGATACACTTCAATTTTGGCATGCATAAAACACATACATCAGAGTGGGCCCCACAGTCCTCACAATAGGTAGCCACGTGGTGTTGGGGTGATCACCCAATCCACGTCCACCTAAGCTGGGATGAATTTTCACTATCATTGATCAGCCAGCGGAAGGACTATGGTTGTTGTGGTCCAGTGAGGTGGTCCTCCATGGCTGCCTCACAACCTTCCATCCACATGTGGTCCTTGACCCTTTCATAACAATAAGATTAGCCCGGATGTGAGGATGCATTTCAATGGAACATCCCATATCTTGACCGCAATAAATGTTGGATTTCAGTCCACTTGTCACGGTTCATTAAGATTCCTTCAAATGCTCACGATACCATCACTATTCATTAAGTAGCAATGGGCCAGTGATGGAGGATCCAGCCAACCAGAGAAGCATCCAACGTTTCATGCTAGGATTAAGAATGTGGTAGTATGGGTGTCGGTGGCTGTTTTAAGATAAACCACATATATTACAAATATCTGACGAACAATCCTTGTTTTCAAAGGCAATAATATGATTCGAGAGGGGTCACTTCATATGCAATTAAAGAATACTTATTTTTCAAGTCCATGTTTGATGGAAAAGCTTATATTTCCGTATTATATATGATGGGAGTTGCATTCAGCCAATAAAGGCTCTATCAGCCTGTTACGATGACTATGTAACATCCGGCCCAATTTTATGATAGGACATTAGCTCGGAAAAAAAGGGAAGGGCTTCTTTGGTCCGGAGGACATTGGGTTGGAGTGAATTAGAAGGCATGGAATTTGATTTAAGGCAATGAGAGGACTCTTAGTGGTTGTCAAGGAATTCTAGTAGAGTAGAAGAGCCGGGATGACATGGGTTTTCTATTTGGATGGGTGATGGGATTTGGCCCTCCTCCAGCGGTAAACTCATGGAAGTGTTTGGAAATGCAAGAATTTTTCAACAGTAGGCGTCCTTAGCACCACTGCTTCCTACGATGTGGTCCACTGCAGCCTTTGATCTATCTTTGTTTTGGTCCAATTCTCTATATTAAATGGACCTTACATACGAACGGTGTGGATCAAAGTTATACATCACGGTGGGCTGCTTGTGAGGCCGCTTGTGGTCCCATCTCGTATCCCTTGTTGCATCGAGGGGTGGGCGAAGTCTAAAGGAAGGATTTCACGAATCCCTTCAGAGGCCGGTGCAATTTATGAGGCGTCATGTGCCAGAGTAACATACAACCATTCAAGCAGACTATTGGATAGAAATCGGTATTAAATCCCACTTAATACCATCCAGTGCATCGGGACAAACACACCCTAAATGGTATAGAATTGCATTGGATGGGATTAACACTATTATTACGTGTGTAGAAGTACCATGGTATTTTGGCCATCCAATCCCCATGTTTGGGATTAGGTTCTTCATCAGGATAAATACTATATTCAATGAAATCCATGTTTAATGGACCATGGAATTGCAATCGATGTACCAGATTTACAACTAATGTCAGTCTCTTACATGTGTATATAATTTGAATGTCACGTGTAAAAGGCGCATACTGATGGACAGCATACATAAAACACATGCATTAATGCAGAGCCCATAGATATAATGAATTTCAAAATCCACTAAGAATCCCGCATGATACCAGATGCAATTCCATCCCACCTAATTGCAATCCTTCGAATAAGCCCTGTAAGTTGGCTACAACACTGGAGAAAAGAGGCATGGGTTACCTACTATTGAAATTCCTATCTTTTTCTCTCGGGGTGTAGCTTGCAATGGGTGTAGCCGCATCCGCCTTCTTCTATTCATGACGTAGGGATGAATGTGATGAGGTCGATCATCGTCTTCCTCAAGAGGATAACTACTCCGAATCTACGGAGCTTATCTAGACTCCTCACAGAGACTTCTCGAATCCACGAGAAAAGAAAGAAAAAAATAAAAATAAATTCTAATACATTCGAAATTAATTATTTAATTCCAATAAACTAGTTCACAACCCTTTAAATAGGGATACCAAGCAATGGGAGAGAAATCAGAAGCAAATTATAACTAAAACTCCTAGAATTCGCAACTTACTATAAATAGTAAACTTACTATTTATAAACGGTCGTGATGTCTACTAGTGCGCAAGGTTTTCGGCCAAAAATAATAAGTGTCCTATTTGGCTTCACCAAACCGTTCTCCTAATTATTCTAAGTTTTTTTCACGTTAGACGCAACTCCTAAAGCCCAAACTAAAACTTACATTTATAGTAAAAATGAAATTAAAACAGGGAAACGACCGTCGATCCTAAGGTACTTCGCAAATCCGGCTTACGCAACCAAGCGTAGCCGGGTTGTTTGGCTAAAGTAGCTTGTTCTACCCAAAATCATATATTTTACGCCCGATAACTCATTCTAGATTGTAAGATACGCCCGATCTAAGGTCCGATGGTCCGGATCACTTCTGTCGTAGACCAGCCCTTTTCTAATCCATCTTGGCCATGAAACTGTCCGCAACCCGCTTTACATCAATTCAGCAGCTTGGATCATAGAAGCATACGCTGTACTTGTATATGGTTAATTAGTACCTTGGAACACTATTCACATCTTGATGAATCATCTTTCTTCATCTATGCCATTGATTGGACACATCAGCATAAAAGCGGCCATGTTTTGATGATCCAAACTATTGATTTGGGGATGTGGAATATCCCAAACAATGTCACGGTTTGAAAGATCTTATTTCTTAATTCACTGCTTTGGTATAGACATCTAATAAAGATAAGCATTTGGATAAAAATGGATCTTTGGAGAATCCACATCGGTGTCTGGCCCATTAAATCAACGGTATGGAGAACAGCATGTATGAATGAAAATATTGGATACATCCAGACTCTATAACTCACTGTTGTACATAAATCATATTGTACACAACCGTTGGATGGAAAGTTTGTAATCCCATTTTCGCAATCTATTCTCGAAATGCTTTCACTCATTAGATTGTATATTTGCATTTCTATTTGTTTCTAGTTTATTAAATTTATTCCCATAACACCTCAATCCTTTCTAGTTTATTAAATTTATTCCCATAACACCTCAATCCTTTCGTAGATTGTCATTGCAAGACGAGCTTAGCTAAACCCACATGCATGTGCGATGCAGCTCATGTACGAGCCAACACAAGATCCGGCATGGCACATTGGAATGAGATTCAATCCTTTCATTATAAGGATCGCACTATGATGATTCCTGGCCTAAGAATCAGTTCGAACCACTGATCAGGTGGGCCATAGCTTATGAAACAAATCCCACCTTATTTAATTACCCCACTTATTACAATGCAAATTAGCCACGCCTATTTAAACAAGGTTTTCGTATGTATCGATTTGGTGCCAAAAAATAAGTCCTTGCGTCAGGAATATGAGTATTTTAAAATGCTTATTAACATGATTCAAAGCATTATGTGGGGGTTACTGAAATTTGAATTTGGACATATCATCCGATGCGCACATGTACCGGTGTCATTCACGAACGATCTTAACACACACACACATAACCGCTTCCCATAAGAACTTCACGAGAACTTTTGACATGTGATGTGAGCATGAAATCTAGATATCCACTAGATAAGTGACCTCATAAAATCCTCTTAGCTAACTTTTTGGCCTTATCCGAAAATCTAGTGTATCATAGTAAAGTGAAAGGAAAATCAAGTGTACAAGATTTCCACTTTGCTATGTCCCACCAAAATTTTGGATTAGGCCAAAAAGTTCGTATGAAGATTTCAAAAGTGACTCATCCAGTGGACTGTCTGAATTTTGTGCCGACATCATGTGTCAAAGGTTCTCACAAAGTTCTCATGAGAACCGGTTCACAGTGTGTGGATATTTATATTATTTAGTCCTTAAAATCCCTTACGCGTCATATTTCAATTTGCTAAAAACTTTGATACTTTGGCAAAAATGTGATGAATGATGCTATGTTTACAAAGTACATGGGGCATATAAGTAATTAAAATTAAACTGTCCAAATTATGGTCCCATGCATAGAGAGCTAAAAATTATGCTTATTTGATTATCTTACTATCAGATTGGTGCGGACATTTACTTAGCAGTTAATGATAAAAATATCCAAGGATCATATCTTAAAGAACAAGTGTCTACAAATCATAGGTTATGAATTCTCAACCCATCAAATGTTGACATTGATTGAGCGTAAGTGGATTCCACAATTTAGTCGGTTGAATTTGAGAAAATGTGTTAAATGCGTATGAATTTTTAGTGCCATGTCAAAACACATGCTCTGATAGAAAATCCAATTACTTCACTTTCAAATATGCAGTCCTATCTATGAGATGGTACATCCACTTAGCTCCTGTATTAGTTCACAACCATTTTGAAACTAGTGAAGTGCTCATTACCTGATTTTTTTCCACTCAATCTTGTCAGGTCCTGAGTCGAGTCAGGGGTGACTCGTTCTGGTCATCCTTAGTTGGGCATTTTACTGAGAAATTAGATTCGACCGAATCTGAGTCAACTCAAACGAGTGGGCGATCCACTGCTACGATCATCATTCACGTTGCATGCGTGTCTTACAAATGTACATGTAAACCCATATCAAGAAGAGGTATGTTAGCCAATTGTTAAAAAGAAAAAAGAAAAGAAGAAAAAAAAAGAAAAAAAAGAACAGAGGATATATACCATATCCTTAGCTCTAGTTTGGACAAGTGGGGCCCATGGATCTGTGATCCAAATTGTTGGTCTGTTGGTCCCCACCTACGATGGGAAAGTCCCCCAAAAATATTCTTGATTGAGCAATCCTAACCCTTACATCACTGGCCCCAAATGGATGGCTAAGAAGAAAATATAGCAACTCAGTGGCGAAATTACAGCAATTGCCTATCTTTAATGGAAATAATAATAATCAAACATTAAAGTGTTATAAGTTTCAAGTACATGAATTTTTTTAAGGCCTGATCTATCCACACTGAGACCTATCAATTTAGTAAGCGGGACCGTGGACGCGGCTTCCATGTAACCCAGCTCCTCTTGTAACCCCAAGCTCCGAGTGGCCCCACCATGATCTTTGTGTTATATGCACTCCGTCTGTCAATTTCACTAGCTTAGTTTAAGACTAACTTAGTTTAAGACATAAAGAATTCTAAAACTCAAGTAGGCCACAACACAAGAAATATTTAGAATTGTGTGCACATCATTAAAACATGAGGGAGGCCATGGAAGTTTGGATCATGATGATATTTGTGTTTTCCTTCATCTAGATAGGAATCACCTTCTAAACAAGTTGGATGGCATGTAAACATCACGGTGGGCACAGGAAAGTTTCAAATGGCCATTTCCATCCCCAAATCAAGGGACCTATGATAAATTGGTCATAACCATAATTTGAATGGATGATCCAAATCACTTCTGCTGATTTTGTTCATCAATTTGAGATCATGAAGAATACTTCTTGTTTAATCGTGCATTAAGTGTCCACCAATTCACCAGTTAGGGCATCAATTGATTCAATTCATGGTAAGATTTGTCTTATGGTCCATCGAGAGCTGGATATAGGTTTTGGACTGTTTAGTTTGGAATGGAATCAAACATGAAATGTCTGTTTTGGTAGAAGCTTAAAAATGAATTCATCCCATTTTAGTTGTAATTATATGTATTAGAGATCATTGTTGATTATCAAGATTGCTTTTAATCATATGGGTGTGTTTAGTTGCACCAAATTTCATGATATATTGTGAAACTTTACACAAAATTAGACCGATTAATCATGAAATATCGTACTATTTAGTGCAACAAAACATACCCTCCCAAATAAAAATATGATCTATAAGAGTTTTGCTGAGTGCATTGGCCTACGCTATAAAGCTCGTGAATGCGCCACATGTACAAACTGGGCACATATGTATGAGATCCAATCCATCCATCAGGTTGGTCCTACAACCAACCTTTTACATGTTTTCCAAAAATTAATCTGGTCCACTCATCATGTAGGCCCTAATAATATTGAAAAAAGTGGTTTGGCTAGAAAACTTCATCCAAGTTTTTCATAACCTTACATTTGTTTTGTGAATTGTAACCCACCTTACCAGTGTATCAACCTGATTAATTATTGAGCTGGTCATCACCAAGAAACCACACGGTTTGCTTGGTGGGCAGGAAGCTGGTAAACTATTCAGAGCTCACGTAGCCCATGCCGGATTAATCGTATTTAATTTGGACCGGAGCAATGGCACCAATATAGTGGTACCCATCTAATAGATGGATTGGATCTCAGACTTATCTTACCATACATGAGCTTTATTGCACACATGTACCTGCTTAGCAAAGCTCGATCTATAACACATAAATTACCTAAAAAATGAGATTAGGCGTCTACCAAACAGACCCAAAGTCCTTTTTTTTTTTTTTTTTTTAAGAAAAAAGAAAATTGCAATATTGAAAAAACAAACTATATACTTCTAATGATAAACGGTCCAGCGGGCTCAATGTATGGAAATGTTCGGTGCACCTTATGCATTTGGACTCATTTGCATTGTCATCACTTTCTGGACCTTTCATTAGATCCCGTCCAATCTTATATAAATTATAAATAAATATCTAATATGATTCTTTTAAGGCAGCCTATGAATAATAGATTGGGCTAAATGGAAGCTCCCGACAAAATGGCATGGATGTCTAAAAGTCCAATACAACTATACATCTAGATGCATGCATGGGAATGTTTTCGTACACTTCAAATGTCAAATAAGAATCAACGGAGAGAAGAGTACAGCATTGTGCCGAAATAGTTTGCTCCCCATAGTAATGGATACGAATGGTCTATTATATGCTATATGTCTGTCATTTGAACTGATCCCATGGATGCGGATTGCCTAACAAACTCAAGTGGATTCCAAGAAAAGAAAAAGTGAATGGAGTAATTCATACAGTTGAAACCTCGCCCTAGGTCAACCGTGATGCTTATATGCCATCCATACCCTTCATATATAAGGGCATTCGTAGTTAGATGAACTGAAAACACAAAAATATTATCCTAATCCAAAACTTATGTGGCTCTAAGAATGTTTCGACAGTAGTCATTCAACCTTGATTGTTTCCTATTGGCTGCCCACTTGAGATTTGGATTGACCTCATTTTTTAACTCATGCCTAATGCACGACAATTAACCACTTAATTTAAAAGCTCAAACTAATAAAGCACGGCTGTTGAGGGTCAAATATTGCATATCAGACCCCAATTACTCCCTGGAGTTACAAACATGATACCATTTAATGCCCTATTTTAATCGTGTTTGTGATGCAAGGTACATTTGCAAGCGTAGACTGAAAAAATATGCTAAAAGCTGAGATTTAATGCTCAGAATTCACCAAAGCATGGGACAGACCCCAGGAGACCAAGATCAACAGATTTGCACGCTAGGGATCTAAGAAAATTGGAAAACTGAAGCTCAAGTGGCCCAAAAATCATCCAGAATGCAAGATCATAGGGTTTCTACTATATGTTTGGCCCAAAACTTTATACACAGCCTGAGAACCTTAAATCAACCGTTCATGTCAAATTTCATCCATTGGATCATTATGGAAGTGTCCCAACGAACAGATCAGCCCATAAAACTCTGATTTGGGGCCCGCATGATATCTGGATATACTTTAACTTTGGTATCAACTCCTTAAATTAGATGATACAAGAGATGGACAGCGCAGATTTCTCATACATATCATTGTGGGCCCTACAGCAAGTCATGTGCACCACGTTTATCCGTGCACTCGCTGTGCACTATGATTCCAAAGGCGGTCAAAACGTCTTTTGACCGCAAATTCTAGGCAAAAGCAGAACTCTTCCTACTACGCAAACCTGGACCTGCGGTCCTTCCTTGTGGGCCACAATCACTGTTCAAAGGTCTGATCTAAACCGTCCAACCGATTCCAAAGGTCCCAGTGACCTTCGCCTAGGTGGAAGAATTTTAAAATACATCAGAGATCGAATTTTGACCGTCCGAACAGAAGACCGACGGTGGAGTGGGAGATCAAGTGGGCTGCACCGAAATAGACTCAAAAGCAGCCATTCCAGACTGGTTTTATGAGGGGAATTCAATGAACGGAACTGATTCTTCGAACACCAATGCATGTGGGCCCCACCGTTAATGCAAGCGTCCGGTTTCCGCAGGCCTTGCGCAGGAAACAGCGTCCAGAGATAAACGGTTACTCTGGACCGTTTGGTGACCATGATCAGGATCGGATAGATGATCCAAACCAATCAGGCACTCCGAAACTGAGTACCGATCGTCCTCAATAAGGGGGACCGGGAAGATCGGAGCAAAGATATCTAAAAAGACCGCTGCACGTGAGACGGTTTCACTGTCAAGAACAGAGCCATGGAATCAGTTCCGAGAAGTATGGTGGCCCATCTCCTTCGATCTATTTGATGATCCAAACCATCCAAGATGCAGAATTTGGGGTTTAAACTATTTCTAGGTGGTCGGGGTAACCAGACTGGATTCACTCTCACCTTGGATTTGTTTCAAACGCAACAAAATTCTGCATTTTCTTGTGAAGAAGCAAAGTCCCGCGAGGAGTCTGCTGCGAATGGTGGAGCACAAAGAGAATTGGACTGCTTGCTGCTGTCTATAAGAAGACAGAGAGAGGGCAGTAAAAGGGATTATCTACGGCTGGGAGCTTGGACGGCTGGGCTTGGGGGAGTCCACGTGAAGAGAAGGAGACAGGGAGAGAGAAAGAGTTTAGATTTCTTTTATTTTCTTTTTTTTGTTCATGTTATATTTTTTTTATGAATTTTGATGGAATTTAGCTTGTCCATGTCGAGCTAAACCTCTTAGCTAGGGCTAAGAGGTGAAGCTTGTAGCGTGATGGGAGAATTTGTGCTTACGCCTTTTGTTTAGACTGACTTGATTTTGATTTAGTTTTATTATGGGAATGTTCTTAGTTTTTAATGGTCTGTTATGACTGAAATTATAATGGGTTTGCGATAGCTTTGAGCATATTCTTTTCTTTTTTATGTTTATGACGTCAGGAAGCCCTGTTGTTCACCATCGTCTCCTGGGCATAGTCAGATGAAGGTACCCTTCCTGACTTTCATGGCATGTTGATTGGTTAGTAATTAGATTAATTCTGTTGTTTGCTTTGTCTCCTGGGCATGGTTAATTTGGTGATGGAATCCATTCTAATTCATACATCTTTCATCTCTCGAAAACTATATCAATGGCAGTTCAGTAAATTTCCATAATTCGTGATACTGGCATAAGATCTCCCTGATCTTTACAAGTGGTTCGTCTGAATCCCTAGTTCCCTTTCTCTGAATTTTCTGAAATTTTAGATTAATTATTCCATAATTATTCCTCAATTGTCATTCAATTTATATTACATCTTAATCTAGTTCTAGTTCTAGTTAGTTTCAGATAACGTACAGGTTTCAGTCCCTGTGGATTCGACCTTGGTCTCACCGAGTTTTATTACTACATCACAACCCTATACTTGGGGAGTGAACAACGGTGAATTAATCCTTTTATCTTATAACTCATGCTCCAAATTCATGAGTTAGGTCCTCCGTCGAACCCTCCTCGTGGGCCTCAGATTCATGAGTTTCAAATCTCTATTGGCTCTAAATCCATGAGTTCCACCTCACACGGGTCCCAAATTCATGAGTTCTATGGGTCATCCACCCCGAGTGTGCCTCTGCATCCCACGAGCCACTTCATTCGAACCCAGTGTGAAGAAGCCTCCAAGAGCCATGATAGAGTTAGGAATTAGGATAGAAATAAAGCATTGGGCCTTTTAAAAGTCATAATAAGTATGTATGAAGGGTTACTGGCGCTATCAAATGGTGCTACCTGATGGGACTTAAGCTGAATTCCCTTCGTTGATAGTGCCCATGAATATGGTACCACCATGGATTTAAAGACTCGGTGGACGGAACTAGAATGGATTCATAAGCAGGGATAAAACTATCCGTCCACAGCACATATGGCGGGGTGACTTGTTAATCCAGATCGTCCATCTCTTTCTCTCTACTGTTGATGGAAAGTGGTTCAAAATATGTCAATTGGTTGAGCCTAACCACTGAGAAAAACCAATTGTACTTGTATAAGTTGGAATAGACTTAGATTTGATGGATGTGGTTTTTTCAAAAATTAGATATCCATGGTACGACCCACTAGATGGACGGTCCAGATCGATGCATCGCTATGCTACTTTACACCAAAGATGGCTTTATCATATTTTTGACTGCTTGTGGGCTTATGGTTTTATTTTATAAAACGCAGGCGGCCGTAGGCTGAAAAATATCACCGAGATTTTGCACCTCTGGGAATAATATCATGAAAAAATCACCAATTGATATAATCACGATATTTTCAAAATACCATCTGATCTTAAAATAGCACATTTTTATTGCAATATTAGTAGGAAAAATAATAAAACTAATAAATTTATATTATACATATCTATTTAAATTTTATTTTTTATTAATTTACAAAAAATATTTTTTGTGAGATTTTCCAAATAATATCGCTAGAAAGACCTCAAAATTTTAAAATCTCCCGAGAATCATTCCCGGGATATGTCTCTACCGACTCGCCTAACGAGCCAAAGTCATTTGTCGCTATAGGAGGTAGTCATAAACTTGCATTGAGCTTCTTCTCCAACTGTCGTGGAGAGTTATTTGATACTCTGAAAAAGTGTGATACCTGATACACTGGCTCAGAAATTGTTGACTGATGCAAATTAAATAATTTAAATAGTGGAACCCATTAAGTCTAGCTTGTTTGAGCAATTCTAACCTCGGTTTTGTGGCCACTTGTTTGTCAAAAGAGGACCATTGGATATTTTTATTTTTAGTTGTCCAATAAATGCACACCAATCTGATATTCGGATATTCATATATAATCTATCGTTTCGTTCATCGTACATCTAAACTGGGACCCATTATTTGGACGGTTCAATTTGAATAGTTACGTGTCAGGTGTGTAATTTCTAAATGCCTGCGTATCATTCGTCACAATCTGTCAGAGTACCAAAGTTCGTATTCGTCGAATGTGACTCATAAGTCGATTATGTTTTGGACGGTTGTGATCATAACCTTCTAGAGACCACGCCCCTTTCTAGTGGTTGCTTGCGTGGTGGGAAAAGATGTGGGGCCCACAGCCATCCAGTCAATCATCGTGGCTGAGTTATGATGTGGCAGGTTCTGGTTGCATGAACCAATGAAGCATAGCATGTGAGGTCAGGATTCCATGGACCAGCCTCTACGGATGAATGGAAAAGAAATCAAGGACTCAGACCTCCCTCACCAATGTCTTAAATGGTGGTGACTCACCCACCACATGCAAGTGCCGTGGATGCACGTTAATCCAGACGTCCAAGATTCGAGTCCCTTTGTGGATGAAGCATAACCGTTAAATCAGACTGATTGGACAGCCCTAGCAACGAACGTGATAATGCAGATGGTTAGGATTGTCAACCAGCCCCATGATTGCGTGCCACGAAGGAAAAAAACGAGTCACCACCGTTTAAAAGAAAAACGGTGGAGAATGTGGACCGTTCATTCACGGGTGGTGTGGTACTCGTAGTTATCCATTCATGAAGAGGGTGTGAATGGGATGGGATGGGAAGTCCCAAACGGCCTTTTTTATTCTGAAAAATAAAAATAAAAATTCAAGGCTCTCATGAATAATGCACCCGAACATGTTGCATCTTCCAGTGTGAATTGCTTTCAAAGGAGAGTTCCCGTGAGTTGCCTAACTCAGATAAGACAAGATAAGATGCATCCCAGATCCTAATCTGATCCCCGGGATAAAGCCTCTTCCAACGTGACTTTGGTGCCTTAGCCTCACTCAAGTGATCCTAAGCCACTGAGGCAAGTGGTCCAAAACTCTCTTGGATTTTTTCTTTTTAACTAATAAGGAAATCATGTCAACATTGGTTTGAAGATGATGTTTATGCTCAGCCAATTATGTTCATATTGATTAGTTCATAAGGTGACACGTGGTTGCCATGTCATAAGTGGTAAGTATAAAAAGCTGAGTAAGAGTTCTGTACCAAAAAAACTCTATAAAAGAAACGAGTCCAATCATGTCAAAGCTTTAGTGAAGTTTACTATGGACATTGTACGGTCAAGATAGCAAGAGGCTTATGGAATCTTTCATGTACATATGGCCACATATAATTTGCTATGCTTATAAGGAGAATTGAGGAGATCCACATGATCGATGAAGAACTCGAGTTACATGTTAAACATAATCTCTTTATGTTGTAAGAAAAGTCTTCACCGCCTTCGACCGGTCGTAGGATTGCTCGACCGGTCGTAGGGGTCTTCACGATCGGTCGTGGTTCGCTTGAATCAAAGTCCAGCAACTTGGGATTTTGGTGTCCGAGCCCTTCGACCAGTCATAACTCCCCTTCGACTAGTCGTAGGTTACACAGATTCGTTCTATGATTTTGTGAATTGTGGAAATCTGTGTCCTTTCGCAACTAGGATGCGGAAGGGAAGTTGTCTAAACTATAAATAGGTGCTCCTAGGGTTTTTTAAAATAATGAGAAAGTATTCTAAGGCTTCCTAAAGGGGTTCTAGGAAAATCAAAGGGTGTAGCAAGGGTGAGATTAGAGGTTGTTCGAATAGAGTAAGTCCTCTCTCTTTGTAATTTTTGTTTCATAGTGAAGATATGCCGTTTTGTGCCGTGGTTTTTTCCCGAAAGGGTTTTCTATGTTAAATTTGTGTGTTCTCTTGTGTGTGCTTGGTACCATTGACTTGCTATCTTAGATCTAGATCTGTGTGATTCCGCAGGCCAAAATTCCAACACTTTATACAGTGCAACGCTGCTTAGATTCCCCCACTTTCGTACAAGCTTGTTGCAGAACGTTAGAAGTTTAGGATTATTTAGAAACCTTGTTATTCAGCATCACCGCTGCTATCCAGTGTCATCATTGTTGTACGCATATGAGTAGTATATGTTAATGCTTTGGTTTGTCAATGATGTGTGCTTATGTGTCTTGAGTCAGTTGAGCCTCCAGTAGAAGATATCGGAAGACCGAAGACCTGAAGAATTTCAAAGTTCAAGGCTTGAAGACGTATGTAAATTGAAGTGCATTGGTGATACTAGTCATATACACTTTTTAGTTCTAAAAAACCTACCTCTAGATGATCAATTCTTCCATAGAAAAATCTTGTTTGATCATCCTAAGCATTAGTCTTAAAATGAACATGTTCGGCAAGGCTCATTGAGGTTCAAATCTATTAAAAATCAAAAATCACATTGAGCAAATTTCTAAAGATTGTCAATCAAATCGATAGTCCATCAATTCGAGTCAATAGAATCGACAATCCAATCAAGAACAACTAAAACTGTTCGGCAAGCAAATTGGACAATTCAATGAACTGACAATTGAATCGACAGAGTTGTCGATCAAATCAACAATTAGCCATTATGTGTCCGTTGAAGCTTTTCTCTATAAAAGTGGCATTCAAACATTTGCAAAATGGATGTGTTTTTTTATATTTTGGCGACCTTAGTGCATACAACTAACCATACCGTATACGCTCTAATCCAAAGAAATTCATGTCATCTTCTTTATGATTTATTACTTTAATAAGTATTCCAAGCTCCATTTGAATATATACATGTTCTTTTGCATTCTCTAAATATTAGATACCAACCCCATAGGTAAATTCTCATGTCTATCATCATTTAAAATACTCATATAGGTGAATTCCTAATTTGAACCAACTATATCTTAGTTGCAGGAAATTCCACCACCATCCTATTATCTTGGCATCCTCATAGGTACATCATTGCAAGATAGTCGATCGTTAAAGGTGAAGAAGATCTGCAAAAAAAAATAAATAAATAAATAAATAAATAAAATAAGGAAGCAAAAGAGAAGTCGTATCAAGATTCATCGAGCATATCGAGAAGGCGTTATCAATGAAGCTCATCCAAACTAGTAAGAGTTTAAGTTAAGAGTCCATCGATTTTAAAATCCAAAGTCAAATATATCTCTTGTATAAGTGTCTTCAACGGGAGTATCCGTATGTCCTTGTGTAGGACCGCCTCTAGCAAAAGTGTACGTAGATCCTTGTGTAGGACCGTATCGGTTTCTAATTAACCTATAGAAAACCTTGAGAGTCTTTGATAGAGCCATTAATATGAGCGCATATGTGTAGGTTATTGGTTAGTATATAGAAAACATTTGTAAGTCTCCGTGGAAGCCATTGACACGGGTGTGTATATGAGTAAATCCTTATATAGGACAACAAAGGTTTGTGGTGAACATATTGAAAAACATTGTAAAGGTTGTTGGTGAATATATAGAAAACCAAATGAGATAGTGAAATTCGAAAAACTCGCGTTTGAGTTTGTCATTCAAGAGTAGAATAGGAATTTAGCTGAACCATTATATATCATTTGTTTACGATTATTTTTATGGAGGCAATTCTATTACGCTTGTGTTGTGATTTGTAAATTTCATATGGATGCATGATTAGATTGTATGCTAGGCAATTAATGCATTGTACACACTAGATATAGCTATTTCAAATCATAAACTTGTTGCACATATAATTGAATATTTTATAGTATATGATCTTGACCTAATTCAGCTTGTGGATCAAATTGTTTAAAATTGGTCAATATTTTAAACTGTCCTATACACCCCCGTTTAGGACTTAGCCATAATTTTACGCTCCGCAAACTTCTGTGTGTTGTGGTATCGTGTTAGATAATCATGGGATTTTAGTATAAATATTCACGACCTACCGTCATCAAATTCCCAACCAACTAAGTCTTTATTTGGAAGATCACACCTTGATCACGTCCTCTAACCATCCGCCTCGATTGTTTATTCATACAAATGACTGCAAGTATTTATTTTTTGCTTATTTTTATTTCCTTGCTATTTGCAATGAGCTTTAACTAAAGTCAATAAATTTAAGATTTCAACCTTTAGTTTATAATTCTTTTCATCTATTAGAGTATTATTGAGAGACATAAGGCCCGCAATCACCAATTAAAAAAAAAAATGTCATTAGCTCAAGGTAAAAAGTTTCCATTCAAAATGACCAACCCTTCACTTCTAAATTGCTTGATTGTTGCAACATTGGTAGTTGGAGAGTCCGATCAACCTTCACAAGTTGAATCCTACGACTCATTTGGCGCTTGGGTTGCAAGCGTTCAATCAAATACAAGTTAAGAATGACTCTAACACATCAACACTATCCTAATCACACATTTAACTAAATAAAAGCCTTTGTTAACACATATGGCTTGATCCTTACTCTTGCTTAGGTGCTAGACTCTTGGAAGTTTCAACACGTGGTCAAGGGTTCAAGTATCCATAGGTGGTGAAATCCCACTGGCATGAGTGTGTGGCATGAGTGTGTGGCGGTTAAAAAAAACAATAAAAAAACATATGGCTTCATGTTCGAATAAATAGCTAACAAATACCACCCACGATGCGCATGTGGAATCCAAACCATTAGTCTAATTTGCCCCGTAAGGTCCATTGTAGCAAGGAATACAACTTGGCTTGTACCCCGTAGCTAGCAACGTGGGTGGTACCATACCACTGAAAATAGTAAATAGTGAATGACTATTAAAAACTTTTCATAAGCCTCAAAAGTTTACTATTAAAAACTGTGTGGGCTCCAAAAGTTTGGATCAAGCCCTCTATTTACGTCCGTGTGACCTTATCAATAAGTTGGATATGGAAAATAAATATTACATTACCCTTAGAAAGTTTTTTTAAATGGTGGGCATTTAATGACTACTATTTCCAGTGGTGTGGCTCACCTGAGATTTTTATCTACTTCATTTTTTGGGATCATCCCATCCGCGTAGATATACAGTACATACATTGAGGTGGGCCCCACGGTGAGGATACCACCCATATCGCTGGTTGGGTTACCACTCAGTTCCCTCATCATGGTGAAGTTCACCTAATGAATGGGTTGGATGGCGCATACACAATGAGTTGGATGGCACATTAGGTACGGACGTTCCTTTTGGTGGGCTTCCCCTCCCTCATTGTCGTCCATTGTTCCCTTTGGTGTGGCCCACCTGAGTAATGGATCATGCTTAATTTTGGAATTTACTCTTAACATGATGAGGGGGCATGTGATGTATGGGTTGGATGGCACTCACACATCATGATGGGCCCCACACAACGGGCACATATAGTAACGTCCCCGTTGGACGCAATCCCCATCCTTTGGTGGGACATGTTAATTAAGAGATCGAGCATTCAGCACGCGTGTTAGAGATCCAGGCCATTCATTAGGTAGGGGACACCGTGAACATGCTGATACCTAAAAATACACACTCATCAAGTGAACCCCACATGTTGGTTCAATCTGGACCGTTGGACTTCTTTTTCTAACCGCCCATTTTCCTCACACAAGATTGAGCCACCTGGTTAGAGGACCAATATTATCCGTCCATCAGATGATCACGAATTAGGCTTGTCCACTTGCTGGTTGATCTACAATTTACAAAACAAGTGAACAATTTATTAAAATTACCCCAAGATGGACGGCTTAGATCTCAAAAAGAAATTTGCCACATTAGCAAATGGAAATAATATGGCACACGCAAATAGGTGATCCGCTTAGAGAGGATTTGGTCCTCTGCTCCAAGGCAGACAACATGAATCTCTGTGGTGCCGACCATGATGTATGCGTGACATCCGATCCCTTCACCACGTGAGAGCCCTATTTTAAGGGGTAAGCCCGAAAATTATGCCAATGCAACTCAAGTGGGCAAACCGTGATGTTTATATGATATCCAGCCCGTTCATCAGCTGAAGAACGGATTAGATTTCACACACACATCATCGTGCGCCACACAGATTTACATTGCCAGCACGCTACGCGTGGTGAATACACTTGTCGATGCGATAGAGTGAATGCTTCAGAGAGAATGGCCATAGTATTACTCTGGCACATGGAATACTATAGGGACGCGAATTGCCTGGGACCCCGACCATAGTACGTTCCTGAGTCGGAAGTTGTGGGGGCCACTGAGATTCTCGTTACAAATCCACTCTACCCATCCATTTTAAGGACCACGCTAATGGAATTTCACCACATATGGGTACTCAAACCCTTGACCATGTGTTGAAACTCCTGAGAATCCACTCTACCCATCCATTTTAAGGACCACAATTGAGCATGAATCTAAAAAACGGACAGATCCAAAACTCAGGTGGACCCCACTAAAGGCCGTTTGAATACCACCAAATAAGTTACTTTCAACTTGTGTTAAGTAATTAAGTTACACCCTCATCTATAGCTCAAGTGGTAGACCGAGGGAAAGATACATCGTTTAGACTCGGAGGCTAACAGTGAAGTGTGAACTGACGGTGTTGTGTAAGTAACTTATATATTCAAAGCTATTTATATTAATAAGCAATTTTTGTTAGATTTTTAACTTATGAGTTTTTAGTTTTATTTCTTCCATGGTTCATGGCAAAGGAGGATCTCTCACATAGTTCATATCAAAGGAGGTCCCACACGGTGGACTGTTTACATTGAAGGTGAGGCTCACACAATAAATGGTCCGCATAAAAGGTAGGCCTCATATGATGGATGACCTTATATTAATGTAGTCCCACATATGGATGGACCGCATCAAAGGTCATCCCATAATGATAAAAGGCCTACATCCAAAGTGGTTCAAAGGTTGGCCCGTAATGATAAAAAGCCCACATCCAAAGCGGCATGGTACGATGGACAACCCACTTCAAAGGTGGGGCCTACATAATGGACAATTCACACTAAAGGTGGGCTCCACATGATGGGCAATGGATATTGAAGTTGGGCCCCACAGATGGATGGCCTATATTGAGACAATCCCACATGATGAACAGTCCACATCAAAGGTTAACCCCTAATGATGAATGACCCACATTCAAAGGAGTCTTGCATGATGGGTAACCCACATTGAAGGTGAAAGGGGCTCGCATGATAGACACTCCACATCAAAGGTGAGCTCCACATGATGGGCAATTAATAATGGTGGGCCCCGCATTATGGATGATCCACATTAAGGTAGGCTCTATATAATGGACAGTCCATATCAAAGGTCAGCCCTAATGATGAGTGGCCTGTATCCAAGGTGGGCCCAACATGATGGACAACCCACATCAAAGGTGGGGCCCATATGATGGACGGTCCACATCAAAGGTGGGCTCTACATGATGGGCAGTTGATATTGAAGGCAGGTACCACATGATGAACAGTAATAACATTGATGGTAATGGATGACCAACATCAAAGGTGGGCCCTACATAATGAATGATACACATTAAAGGTTGGGCCA
This sequence comes from Magnolia changhungtana, assembly GCA_030180095.1. Classification (NCBI taxonomy): domain Eukaryota; kingdom Viridiplantae; phylum Streptophyta; class Magnoliopsida; order Magnoliales; family Magnoliaceae; genus Magnolia; species Magnolia changhungtana. The sequence continues at coordinate 13,148,421 of JASAUF010000411.1, read as the reverse complement.
TAAGATGAATAGCCCACATCCAAGGTGGGCCCTGCATGATGGATGACATGTATCAAAGGTGGGGCCCACACAATGAATGGTCCACATCAAAAGTTGGCCCCACATGATGGATGGTGGTTGCGAGGGGGACCAAACAAACTTGAGGAATAATTACTTATGATGTTGGAAACTAAATATGTTTTTTTTACTTTTTTGGTTAATAAGTATGTTGTTTACCAAACATATTTATCAGATGAATAAATATAAACCAAGATAGGCTACTTATAGCATAAGTAACTTATCCAAAGTAACTTACTATCCAAATGCCCCTAAACAAAACATCGGGAACAAAAACGTCTATTTTTAAAAAAATAGAAGAAATATTTCTTCCCTTTTAATGTTAGGTTTAGAGAAATATTTTTAAAACATCGAGAACAAAAACGTCTATTTTTAATGTTAGGTTTAGTCTCGTATTGAAAAGGAGATGGGAAAGGAAAGCATTTATATTAGAATCTTTGGCTTACTGTTGGTATTGGAAATCAAGAGTATGTCATGAGAGCAATGATGCACACATGCGTTATTAGTCTTAAATTCAGCTATGTGATGCACGTGTAAGGCTTGCGGCGTGCCATAACCGATTGGGTCCGGTTCATACCAAAATCACCGACCCCTAGCATCAAGATAAAGCGGTGCTTAGTCGAGAACATGACTTAGCTACTGTCTATTGAGCCAACTGTTGAGTGTAATATCAGGCAATTTGTAAAAGTTGTAGATACTCCTCCAAGGAGTTCTTTTTACATTGAGAAACCAATGACTTTCAAAGGTGCAACAAATGTGTGATTAAGTAGAAATAAGTTGAAAATGGATGCAAAAATATAAGTACTGACCACTAAAGACAGAATTATTAACCTGGTTAAGAGTAGCGGGGTGCTTCATGGAGTAGTGCGCTAATGAGCAAGGATCGATTAACACTGAATATTATAAGCTATTGTTGACCCAGCGTACAAGAGTAAGTGGACGATTCCTAAAACTAAGGTCTTCCTTTAGGTCCGGCATGCAGACTCAGACGGAAAGGAATTATGCTACAAGTGACTGAACTACCCCTAACAACTAAGGATAAAAACCCCAAAGGACTAGCTAAACAGCTTAGTACTTTGTTGTTTGATTGGTATGTTATGTTGTGGATCCTTCTCTTTGTGCCTCCTACTATTTATAGAGTTTCAAATACAGTCATGAGAATAATTGTTATACATGTGGCGATCTCTAATGCCACTAGATATAAAATAGTGGTTACATCATTTTGATCATGTTTGCCATTTGCCAAATGCATTCTTATCTCCTCAGTAGCTTACCGCACATTCTTCAGTGCCGACATAACCCTAATGATCATGAATCCTTATTTTGAAATCACATGCTCAGCACCTCTTCAGAGATTTACTTAGTAGTGAGTTGTCTTCCATATATTTTGCCTACAACATAAAGATATCATTTGTGCCATGTGGCCACATCTACACTGTTTTTATATCTAAGATTGCTCAAATCTTACCTAAACACGTGCATAAGGGCCACGGTCATGGTTGTGGTGCAGTGTGGTGTGATGTGTCTTTGACTTGGACACTTGTTTTTCTCTGCGTAGATGATGTCACGCCGATGGACAGAGAACTATCATGCACCAACATGTCATTAATGTGCCGTCTCACATGTACCATGTGTATAATGGCTCTAATTAATCTCTTTATAAAGGCATCATTCAATTTTCCTAATCTATCTCTCTCCTCTCCCTAATCTCTTTATAAAGGCATCATTCAATATTCAATTTTCCAAATCTCTCTCTCTCTCTCTCTCTCTCTCTCTCTCTCTCTCTCTCTCTCTCTCTCTCTCTCTCTCTCTCTCTCTCTCTCTCATTTTTTTCTATTTTTTTTATGCTCTTTCTTCTAGAAAAATCAGATAAAGCAACTTGAGTTTGTGTAGGTAAGATCATGCATATACTTGGTCCAAGCTTTTCATCTTGGAGGAAAGCTATTGTAATCTTGAGGCAAAGTTGTTGAAACACAATGCATCGAGGATCTTCCTTATGGGAAAAATATGTTTTTAAGACCGCAATTGTAATATACATCAACTCTTCATATAATATTTCTATTATTTCTTATATGTGATATTTTCATTTTCTATTTTGTCACTTTATTAAAATCAACAACATCCACTGTTGAAAGCTTCATGAGCCAACCATGATGTTTGCATGCCATCCAAACTGTTTACAGGGTTATTATCACACAAATATTGTTCTCATATAAAACTTTCGTGACCCCCACAAAGTTTCCAGTAGTAGCTGCTCAATCCCCACGGTTTCATGTGATATGGCCCACGTAAGTTTCAGATAGACTTGATTTTTAGACTCCTACCTTGTTATGATCTTGGGAAACTAATAGATGGAGTGGATTCGTCATGGGCATCTCTACAGCCCCACACAACTTGTAACCACAAGAACTTCCATTGGCCAAGGGCACATGCAATCTATTCTCATAGTGGGCTGTAAAAGGGTGGGATTTTATTTCCAATTCACATTTCACCTTGAGTCCTCTCATGCAATTTTGCTGGCATAGATTGACTGTGCCCTGGCTGCAGAAGTTCTTGCACTTGGAAGCTATGTGGGGCCCACAAAGATGCCCGTGACAAATCCACTCCGCCATCAGTTTTGCAAGACCACTATAGGACAAGAGTCAAAATATCGGATAAATCCAAAACTCATGTTAGCCACACCACACAGAGCGGTGGAAACAAAAACGTCCATTGTTGAAACCCTCCTGGAGCTCACCATGATGTTTATATACTATCTAGACCACGATGCATAACCACATGAGTTTTGTATCAGGTTGATTTTTAGATTCTTATCCTGTTACAAAGGTAGTGAGTTTGTCAGGAGCAATCTTCATGATAAACCAATAACACCCTCTTTCCCTCCATGGACCCCACACATCTTCCTATTATAGGAACTTCTTGTGCCCTTAGGCATAGGTGACGCAGGGATGAACGTGATGAGGATAAATACTCCGAATCCACGGAGCTTCTCTGGACTCCTCACAGAGACTTCTCGAATCCACGAGGAAAGAAAGCAGAAAATAGAAATAAATTCTAATAAAATTCAAAACTGATTAATTGATTAATAAAAATGAGTTCACAACCCTTTAAATAGGGGTACCAAGCAATGGGAAAGAAATCAGAATCAAACTACAACTACAACTCCTAGAATCCGCGACTTACTATAAATAGTAAACTTACTATTTATAGACGGTCGTGATGTCTACTAGTGCGTAAGGTTTTTGGCCAAAAATAGTAAGTGTCCTATTTGGCTTCACCAAACCGTTCTCCTAATTATTCTAAGCTCTTTTCACGTTGGGCGCAACTCCTAAAGCCCGACGGATGAAGAGTTATAATCAAACTAAAACTTACTATTTATAGTAAAAACGAAATTAAAGCAGGGAAACGACCATTGATCCAGGGGTTTTTCGCAATTCCGGGCGTCGCAACCCTGCGTAGCTGGGTTGGTTGGCTAAAGTAGCTCGTTCTACCCCAAAATCATATATTTTACATCAGCTTACTCATTCTGGATTGTGAGATACGCCTGATCTAAGGTCCGACTGTCCGGATCACTTCTGTGGTCGACCGGGCCTTTTCTGATCCATCTTGGCCATGAAACTGTCCGCGACCCGCTCTACATCAATCCCCTCCACTTCAAAAGAACTCGTCCTCGAGTTCTCATCCTGCGCTAGTTCATGATACTCGGTCAGGTCCGCGACGTTGAAAGTTCGTGAGATCGCCATGTCGTCGGGAAGATCAACAACATAAGCGTTGTCATTAATCTTTTGAATGATTGGGACGAGTCCAATCTTCTTATTTTTTAACTTGTTGTACGTCCCGGTTGGAAATCTCTCTTTACGCAGATGGACCATAACTCGGTCGCCCACCTCGAACACTTTTTGTCGCCGGTGCTTGTCCGCTTGTTCCTTGTACTTCTCGTTCGAGGCATGTAACTTGGTCTGCACTTCCGCATGGATGCCCATGATTTTATCTGCCATATGGTCAAGCGTGTGGCGAGGCACTCGTCCATAGATAACCTGAAACGGTGATTTCCCTGTCGAGCGGTTCACCATGTTGTTGAATGCAAACTCTGCTTGAGACAAGGCCAAATCCCACTGCTTCAGTTTTTCTCCTGAAATACACCGAAGGAGGTTTCCCAACGTGCGATTCACAACTTCGGTCTGCCCATCAGTCTGTGGGTGGTAAGCACTGCTGAATTGAAGTCGTGTATCGAATCGAGTCCACAAAGTCCGCCAAAAGTGGCTAATGAACTTCGTGTCACGATCAGAAGTAATGGTCTTGGGGACCCCGTGTAGCCGTACGACCTCCCTGAAGAATAGATTCGCCACGTGTGTTGCATCGAGGGTCTTCTTGCATGGGATAAAGTGCGTCATCTTAGAGAAACGATCTACCACCACGAACACCGAATCCATACCGCGTTGTGTTCGTGGGAGACCAAGCACGAAGTCCATTGATAAATTCTCCCAAGGACCGTCAGGCACAGGTAACGGGGTGTAGAGGCCCGTATTCTGAGATTGTCCTTTAGAGGTCTGACAAACATGACAACGTTGTACGGCTTTTCCCACATCACGTACTAATTGCGGCCAGTAATACCGCTCTTCTATAAGAGCTCGCGTCTTGTCTCGCCCAAGGTGTCCACCGAGGCCACCTCCATGTAGCTCCTGAATAATCTGCTCCCTTAGAGAACTTTTGGGGATGCACAATCAATTCCCTTTGAAGAGAAAATCGTCCTGTAAATGAAGGTCACTGGGGTGACCTTCTTGGCACTTCACCCAAGAATCTTTGAAGTCCTCATCCTTGGCATACAACTCCTTTAGACAGTCGAAGCCGACCACCTTATTGCTCATCGTAACAAGTAGTGATGCACAATGGCTAAGTGCATCAACCACCTTGTTCTGCTGCCCTGATTTGTGCTTCAGAACGAACGTGAATTCCTGTAAAAACGCAACCCATCTAGCATGCACACGATTCACGTTAGTCTGACTATTAATAAACTTTAATGCTTGATGGTCAGTGTAAAGAACAAACTCTCTTTGAATCAGATGATGCCGCCAATGTCGCAGCGCCTGAACAACTGTGTACAACTCAAGCTCATAAGTCGACCATTTCTTTCGGGCTTCGCTGAGCTTCTCACTGTAGAAGGCTACTTGGCTCTCACGCTTCTTCCTGTGATAATACTCCCCCAATTCCGACGTATGAAGCGTCACACTCAACTTCAAACAATTTGTCAAAATTAGGAAGCACCAAGACCGGTGTTGTAGACAAACGATGCTTAATCTCATGAAAGCTCTTGTCAGCTTTATCGGTCCACTGGAACGGTCCTTTTTTCATGCAATCTATTATAGGCGCGACCATGGTGCTAAAATCTCGCACAAATCGACGATAGAAAGTCGCCAACCCGTGAAAACTCCTCACCTCATGAATGTTCGTCGGGATCGGCCATTCCCTAATAGCTCGCACCTTTTCATCGTCCACACGAATGCTTGTGGACGTTACAACAAACCCTAGGAACAACAGGCTGTCAGTTAAAAAACTACACTTCTTCAAGTTGAGGTACAACTTGTTAATTTGTAGGACCTGTAGCACACTCGAGATGTTTCCTATGCTCCGCCTCATCCTGGCTATATATCAATATGTCATCAAAATATACTACCACAAATCGGCCAGTAAACGGTTTTAGCACTTGATTCATCAAACGCATAAAAGTACTTGGTGCGTTCGATAGGCCGAAAGGCATGACCAGCCACTCATACAACCCTTCCTTAGTCTTGAATGCCGTTTTCCACTCATCACCGGGTCGGATACGAATCTGATGGTACCCGCTCCTCAGATCTAGTTTAGAGAATACCTTGGCCCCTTCTAGCATATCGAGCATGTCGTCCAACCGTGGTATTGGGAACCGATATTTGATGGTGATTTTGTTAATTGCCCGGCTGTCGACACACATGCGCCAGCTCCCATCTTTTTTTGACGTTAATAATGTTGGTACGGCACATGGGCTCATGCTCTCTCTCAAGAGACCCTTACGGATCAACTCCTTCACTTGCCCCCGAAGTATCTCGCACTCCTTCGGACTCATCCGATAATGAGGGCGGTTGGGCAGGCTAGCCCCAGGGACGAGGTCTATGTGATGTTAGATGTCCCTCATGGGGGGCAATCCATCAGGTAAATCCTCAGGCCAGACTTCTTTGAATTCGTTTAGCAACAGTCTTAAACTTGGAGAGATGTTTGAGGGTTCTTCTTCCTCGCCCTTCACCACTACGGCGTACACCTCGCCGGTTTCCTTGGATTCCTCCATGAAATCCCGAATGGTCAAGAGGGAACTCCCCTCCACTTTAGAAGCTTCAGGGTGGTTCTCTGGTGCCATAGGGGCAAGGATTATTTTTCGACTATCCTTGACGAATACGTAGACATTGTCTCGTCCCCGATGGGTCGCATCACGGTCTGACTGCCAGGGTCGACCGAGTAGCATATGGCAAGCTTCCATGTCGACCACATCACAAAGTATCTGATCTTTATAATTTTTACCAATTGAAAATGAGATAGTGCATTGTTCAGTTACCTTGGTCTCATTCACCTTTTTTATCCAGCCAATTGAGTATGGGGAAGGATGTTTCGTCGTTGGTAGCTGCAACTTGTCCACCATCACTCTTGAGACAATGTTCTCGCTACTACCACTGTTTATGATCACATCACAGACTTTTCTGTTAACAGTGCACCAAGTATGAAATATATTGTGTCGCTGTGGATGTAATTCCTTTCGTGGGGTATACAGTAATCGCCTCACAACTAGAAATTCGCCACGATCTTCGCCTGTCATTTCATCGCCACCTGTTATTTCTTCAGTAGTTTGTTCATGTTCGTCATAGCCATGATCTTTTTCTACGGCCTCATCTTCAATGCCCCCTTCGTTTATAGTCAAGTGTGCTGCGGGACGTTAAGGACAAGTGTTTGATAAGTGGCCTGGCTAGCCACAACGGTAACAATTGTTCGACCTTGGCCGAGCATAAGGATTTGGAATCCTACTCGGGCCCGCTGTTGTGGGTGCTGCACGTTGAGGTCTGGATGAGCCGCTCTCCGTATCACGGTTTGCGGTTGTAAGAGGTTGAGTACGTTCTCCTACTGGATCTTTTTCTCGTGCCAGCACTGGATCCTGTGTGGGACCCGTCATGGGGGGTCCAGTTGAAGGATAGGGACGAGCAGGAACTCTTGCAAGTTGTGTTTCTGCCCTACCCGCCAATTGAACTGCTTCATCCACAGTCCGACCGACTGGTACATCTGAACTCGGTCTGAATTGTCGGTCGCAACCCACCTATAAATCGTGCTACCTTCTGTGATTCAGATTCTGACAAATCGTTTCGTGTGGCCAACCGCTGAAATTCTTCAGTGTAACCTGTGACAGTTCGGTTTCCTTGTCGGCAATTTGGTATTGCTGGAATAATATCTGCTCATAATCACTGGAGAGAAATCGTGATCGAAGAAGACGTCTCATCCGTGGCCATGATGAGATGGGCGCCTTGTTCTGGCGGGCTCGTGAGAGTTGTAATTGTTCCCACCATGCAGAAGCACCAGATTTTAACTTAAACGCTACCAATTTTACCCTTTTATGATCTGGCACGTCCATATAATTAAAATATCTCTCTACTTCAGCTAGCCAATCGAGAAAATCTTCTATACGTAATAAACCATTAAAACTAGGAAGTTCAGTCTTACCTCGATAGTCTCTTTCGGCACGATCTAGGTAATCGCCTCCATGGATTGGTCGTCGGGCAAAATCCTCATTAAGGTCCTCATCGCTAGAACTTGAATCATCTGGTGTAGCCCTACGGTTTGCCACTGGTAGTGCTCTACGGAAATCGGGGTTACGTCGTACAGCAACCATGGGTGGTGGAGCCACCATGGGTGGTGGAGCAACCATAGGTGGTGGAGCACCACGTAGGGCTCTGGGCGGAAGTAGCGCATCCATGAGAAGACGGTCGAGGTTGCTGCAGCCCTTGCATGGTCAATGACTCTCCCGGTGGAAAGCTTCCATTCTTTCTGAAAGATAACGAATCCCTGGATCACCGTCCACAGGATTTTGATTCATACCTTCGTTGTTTGCCATCGGCCCGAGAGGAATCCTCGCTCTGATACCAATTGAGGTAGGGATGAACGTGATGAGGATAAATATTCCGAATCCACGGAGCTTCTCTGGACTCCTCACAGAGACTTCTCGAATCCACGAGGAAAGAAAGCAGAAAATAGAAATAAATTTTAATAAAATTCAAAACTGATTAATTGATTAATAAAAACGAGTTCACAACCCTTTAAATAGGGGTACCAAGCAATGGGAAAGAAATCAGAATCAAACTACAACTACAACTCCTAGAATCCGCGACTTACTATAAATAGTAAACTTACTATTTATAGACGGTCGTGATGTCTACTAGTGCTAGGTTTTTCGGCCAAAAATAGTAAGTGTCCTATTTGGCTTCACCAAACCGTTCTCCTAATTATTCTAAGCTCTTTTCACGTTGGGCGCAACTCCTAAAGCCCGACAGATGAAGAGTTATAATCAAACTAAAACTTACTATTTATAGTAAAAATGAAATTAAAGCAGGGAAACGACCATTGATCCAGGGGTTTTTCGAAATTCCGGGCGTCGCAACCCTGCATAACTGGGTTGGTTGGCTAAAGTAGCTCGTTCTACCCCAAAATCATATATTTTACGTCAGCTAACTCATTCCGGATTGTGAGATACGCCTGATCTAAGGTCCGACGGTCCGGATCACTTCTGTCATCGACCGGGACTTTTCTGATCCATCTTGGCCATGAAACTGTCCGGGACCCGCTCTACATCAATAGGCAATCCTAAAGTAGTGCTGGGGCTGTCAGCGGTGGAGCCATTAGAGGAAGGACCACTCCTTGATAGCCCAGTCACTAGTGGTGGTCAGGCTGTCAACCGTCGTACTTATACTAGATTTGAGTAGAATAGTTGCATATATTTTATTTGAATATTAAGAGAGATTGCGTCCAACAGGGTGTTGGTCGCACCTCATTGAATGCCAATAAAAAACATCACATATACATTTACCGGCATGAGATATTTTCCTTTGAAATAAAGATTTCTGTATGAAATGACAGTGTTACTCCTTTTACCGTATATCTATCCATGCACATGACGCTTTTTCATGTATCTTAGTAATATAGTTAGTCAACATATCATCACCACGGAACCAGTACGAGGGGTTGATTTTTAGGTGTCAATGTACAGATTACGATCAATTCGCCATCATTATATTACAGTCATGCTACTCGAAAATATCTTAAGACATCTCAATTTATAAGGAATCTCAGTGCCTGCTATGGTTGAAACACAAGCTGTCTGCCATTAAGCTAACAGCTTCATCTCTGAATTACATACAATATTTTTTATTTCCCGCTCACCTGCCACTTGTGTTTAACATCTGAGCCATGCAAAAGTGGGCCCATATCATATAAATACCAAACTTCTATTGTCTAATAAGGAATTGCAAATCTTCCCTCCAATAAAGGGTTTTCTGTAAATACCTTGTATTTTTTACTTTTATAAATACTCGCTGTAGTTTCTTATATTTATAGAGACTCCAGACATTTGGTGATTCTATAAATACCTCCCTCCTGCAACATCTTGATGTTAATGGCAGTAGCTTTTTAGTTGGATGGCATTGTAGTTGGTATGCAAAATGACCAAAATGCCATCATTGGACAAAAAAAAACTACTAAATTCAAAACATCATTAATTATGGAGGGTATTTTGGTCATTTCCTATATCAAATACACTACATTCTCCAAAAAGCCTACAGCCATTAACAAGAAGTTAGTGTGGGGCCGGGTATTTATAAATATTTATGGAGGGTATTTTTAAATATCAGAAAAATACAAGGTGATATTTATAAACGTCAGAAACTATAGTTTAACTTATTTATAGATAAATAAATAAACACTTCTATAAACGTGAGATGATAGCTTGGATCCTTTGACCAAAAGCCTCATGAAAGTTATCATCTTCTGCCCGTGATTCCAAAGCAATTGCATTTTACAACTTATGTATAACAGAAGAAGGGAAGACAACTACAAACATTTCATACCCTTAAGAGAGGAATCTTAATACATCCATAGAAAAATCAAAACACAAGAGATGGGAAGAATATGGTTTGCCAATGTTCCCATGCCTCATACAAAATCAACCGTAAAAGGATTCTAGATTCCTACTCTCTCCCACCCAATACACATATATCATACAACACTACCTTCTTTAACCAAAACAAAACAAGCCCTATAACTCAATTTAAAACCAAAACAAAACCACCCATTTAAGAAACCAAGTCCAAGTCCAACTCCAACTCAAAACCATATAGATTTTCTTTAACATGTTCTTTTCTCACTGTTCTTGGAGTTCCTAAATCAAAGCCAAAACCAAGACCATCCCAAGAAGCCCTGGCCCTAGCCTAGTCCATACCTTTGTGGACCCAGACACCACCCACACCCTCACTTCATCGACCACTGGCCCGCATAGCGAGCTCTTATCGTCGGTCCTTGTATTGTAATACACGCTGTAAAATGCCACACGTGTTCTCTCGGCCCTCGCCTTGAACGTCAGATTTGCCGGCTGGTGGGTCATGTTTCCTATAGGCGAGTAATGTATGTTCTCTGCTTGGTCTCCTGCAAAGGCCATGACCGCCAGTGGTCGCTGGCACAAGTCGCCCGCCTGTCCTAAGGAGAAGCTTAGTTGGTACTGTTTCTCAGGTGTGGTCTCAACCATTTGGGAGATGATGCCCTCCTTCCCTGAAAGTAGCTCTACAGCACGCTTCCCCTGGGGAACTGCATAATGGTTGGAATCTATGTACCGGACAGCTCTGTTTGATTCAACAATCCAACCAGGCAGGGATGATGTCTCTTCATCGAGGTTTGTCGGAAGCAAGACGCCCAAGGAAGTGTTCTGGAACATCCATGGGCCTTCTTCAAAGTCGCCATTGATAACGGCATTGTCTGCAATGGAAGTAGAGAAGCAATGGAAGCCGATGAGTAATCCGATCACCGCTAACATTCTTGTTTGAGAATTGATAGGTGCACACTGAAATATACATGCACAGGCATACTACAAATGAGGTATTTGTGATGTCTAGAGTGTATGTAGGGTGTGTTTGGATTCGCAAATGAATTGAATTGTAAAAGTCCAATTTAATCAAGAGGCAATGAGCATTCATACAAAGGAAGTAGCCCCAAGATTGAGTTCCTGTCAAGTGAACTCCAAGCTGACCTAATTGCAATTTGGAGCAGCCTCAGATGCCAAGGAAGAAAATTGCAATTTGGCTTTCACTATCATCATCTAAGCTTTATTCCAGCTAATTGGGGTCAGCTACATGAATCTTGTTCCACCTACGACTCGGCCTAGTCAATGACCTGGTCACTAGCCGGTAGAACCAGGGGTGTTCAGGACTCGAGTCTGGCTGCCCTACCAGTCTTTAAGGGCAGATGTTTAAATTTTGAGAGAGATTGTTTAATTATTTTATAATAAAGAATAATGAAAAATCATTTTTTTGACCCACCTGGTTAAATCACTGAGTCCCAGGTCGACCCGGTAGCCGTGACCAACCCGAGTTCCGAGCCAAGTGAACAAAGACAATTTATTTCCACTCTATCATACTATTACATAGACAATTTATTTCCACTGTATCATACTATTACATAGACAATTTATTTCCACTTTATGGTAAACGAAGATAAACTTCAAATAATATGGAAAATGAGAAATTGGGACATGAAAGATAGTAAATGAGCAAAAATCAAAAGACACGACTGAAAGGATTATCTAACCCAGTCATTGCTTTCTAATCATATACATAACCTAATCCATGTGCACGATGTATACATATACACATTCAACACATGCATGCATGTCTAAACACATACATGAACATGATTAATGAACCATTCAATAACATGGGCCATATCCATGTGCATGTGTCATAAAAGGGAAATGGTTGATTCCAGATATCCAAACATGGCCCCTACATATACAACTCATGCATACGCGCACCCATTAGCAAAATGGCCACATCCGGACATCAAACACACGAATGATGGACTATAAGAAATTCCCCACTCGAAAGAAATAGGCCGCACGTGCATATACACGTGCCCATGTCATACATCAACATGATGGAGGTAATATGGTTGATTCCACGCCACACCAGTGGCCACATGCATCCACTGGAAGAAGTGTAACAGGGTTCAACGAGTCCGTGACTCGGACTGACTCATCTGATCTCAGAGTTGGACTCGCACGAGTCAGGGGTGTAAGTTGGGGTGACTCATGGTGTCGAACCGTATGAATTATACAGGATTCATACGAGTCTTAAATCCATGATGTATGTGTATATATACGTGAATGATGCTTTATCTGTCATTCCCACTGGGAAGAAAAAGGGCCACATGTGCATCTACCATGCACGTCTTACACGCGTATATGATTGAAGTACTATGGTTGGTGTATGCCGACTGAAAAAAGGAGAGTGGGTGTGTATAAAACTGTCATTATCATTTAAGATTTATTTTAACTAATTAGGGCCCGCTGCATGAATCCTATTACATTATTTCACTCCATCACGTGCGGAAACCATGCCCAAATATCTCTCTCTCTCTCTCTCTCTCTCTCTCTCTCTCTCTCTCTCTCTCTCTCTCTCTCTCTCTCTCTCTCTCTCTCTCTCTCTCTCTCTCTCTCTCTCTCTCTATATATATATATATATATATATATAGCGAGTTTTTACAAACCTTGGCAGATAGGTTTATATTTACGGAAGCGGATTGCGTCCTGCCCCCACCTATATGATAATCCAGGCAGGGGTTTTGTGGGGCCCACTGTGTTGTATGAGTTTTTTTTTTATCACGCTGTAGATTCATTTTTCTATATTATTTAAAATATGAGCTCAGAAATGAGGCAGATCCAAATCTCAAGTGCATCACACCATGGGAAGTAGCTAATATAATGAAACCCACGACTGTGATGTTTATTTTCCATCCAACCTGTGTGTCCACCTGAACCTTACATCTGCCTCATTTTTGGGTTCCAATAAAATGATCGGGAAAAATGTATGGATGGCATGATAAAAACCAGACATCACAGTGGCCTCCACAGAGCTCTGCTTGGACGGATTATCATCAGGCGGGGCATGACACAATCCGCTTCGTATATTTAGGATGAAAAGAAAGTAGACAGCTACTATCCACCCTTCTAACACTGAATGCACCATAAATCTTTCGTAATTGCGGTACACATGCATGTATTATACATGAACATGATTGACTCCACGTAGGCAGATGGGCCACATGTGCTCACAAGGGAAAAAAAAACACTTATCCCAAAGATAGCCACATAATTAAGCACTAGAGCAATATTCCTATCGTAGCATAGGTCCGTTTATAAAATGGTAATGATTTTTCAATGGAATAAGTGTCATTTTGGCACGGCAATCCAGGTACCCGATCCAACTGCTGTGGATGGACATAGCTAAAAATTTACGCGGAGATGATGCTTGTAGCATCCGGACGCGGATTGCGTCCTACCCCCACCCTGACGGTAATCGATCCATGCAGGGCTCTGTGGGGCCCACCGTGATGTAAGTGTTTTATCCACGCCGTTCATCGTTTTTCTCAGATCATATTAAAGTATGATCCCAAACATGTGCCAGGTTCGAGTCTTAATTGAACCACAAAGTGGGGATTGAACTTCTACCATTAAAAAGCTCTTGGGAGCTGGAGAAGTTTCGGATCAAGCTTATATCCGTGTTTTCACTTCATCCACGTCTACATGACCTTATTAATAGGTTGGATGGTAAAAAAACATCACAATGGCCCTTAGAAAGGTTTCAAGGGTGGTTGTCATTATCACCGCAGCTTCCTTTGGTGTGCGTCCACTTGAGCTTTGGACCTGCCTCATTTTTAGGATAATATCATAAAATGGTATGATAAAAGTTATTAACGGCATCGATAAAACACTTACATCACTGCAGGCCCCACAGAGCCCTGCCCGGATGGATTACCGTCCGGGCGGGGGTAGGACGCAATCCACGTCCGTGGCATCCTGGTTAGTCCCTTTGAATTTAAACCGTTCGCTATTCTACTTTTAGCCATGTGCAAGATGAGCACTAAATGAATGGACAGCCAATAAAAAGTAGACTACATAAATTTGAGAAATAAATACTTAAGTAATATTGGAAAATATATATATATATACTTTTTTCACATGAAGCGAGAACCTCATGGCTGAAACATACTTACCTACTTAGTATGCGAAAAAAGTAAGGTAATATATACAACTTTTTGGCTGAAACATATTTGAGTAGGCATAAGTAAAGTAACTTATATAAAGAACTTACAATCCAAACACCTCCTAAATGAATGGTGACAATTGCGCGGTCAACATGATTATAGAGACATTTCATTGACATGGGACTCACAATTTGAATTATTCGCATAGTCGTGCAACAATCCCACATGCGATGAGGACATGCCCCATCATTCTTAAAATTCCGATAACGTAGAAGTCTTTTCAGACGCACTAGAGTTCATTTCCCACTAGAAAAGGAAGAGGTGTTAGGTGCACAAAGGACGAAATGTACTACTTTATCTTGAACATTTGTTTATTCTAATATTCCCACTCAAGCTGGAGAATGAAGAGCTAGTCCAACCTTTTAATTGTTACGGATCCGATTAAAGCTGGGCCCATCATATTTAATTAAAATAAAATAAAAATCTGGAAGATGATTATATGAATCCCCCACCTTCTCTTGTGGCTAACCTAGTATCTTACTCTTTTGGGGGCCAGCAAGGGATAGTACATAAATATTCATATGTTTTTTTATCGACCATGCCTTTAAATGGGTTACACCGGATAAAATAATGGAGGACATTGGTGAGAGGGAAGCCCACCAAAGAAACTTCCAAAGTGAATATGGGTTCCATCATGTTGTGTTTATGTCATCCAACCCAATTTGTGGGGTCCACCCTATCATGAATATGCCATCCAACCCAGTGATAATGTTCGATCCACTAGACGAAGGGATGCACGTAGACTCAGGCCATTCAAAAACTACAGGTGGGCCACAACAAGAGAATATACATGTTTTAGGCATGATTGTACATTGCCCCTTATGGTGTCCTGAATTTTAGATTGGGGACTCTTGGGATGTACGGTGAACATAAAGAGTGGCTAAGGAGCGGCACCAGATGCATGATTTGAATTCCACATGCCCATTACGGTGGGCCCACAAATATCAAAAGTATAGTAATTACTAAGTGATGCAAGGATGGTTTGATGAGGTCGATCACCGTCTTCTTCAAGGGGATAACTGGTGGGTTTTTTTGACCCATCTTCGACTGGTCGAGAGCCCTGCTCGACCGGTCGAAGGTTCGAGTCGAGGACTTCGACTCAAAGTCTAACGAGTAATTTTGTTATTTTTTACTGTAGCTAGGAATGGTCGACTAGTCGAAGGGGACCTACGACTAGTCGAAGGTTACGCAGTTTGTTCCGCAATTTTGCGCGAAACTGCGGATTTGAGTCCTTTCGCAACAGGGATGCGGAAAGGAGTTTCCTAAACTATAAAAGGGGCTGCCTAGGGTTTTTCTAGGGACAGCAAGAAGATTTTCTAAAGCTTTACAAGGGATTTATTAAAGGGTTTAGGGCTATCAAAGGTGAGAGAGTGGGAGAAAGAGAGAGAGGAAGCTTATAGAAGGGAGGTTCTGCTCGTGGAGGTTTTCTACTTTGCAATTTATATCTCAGCGCTTCTATATCCTCGTAATCAGTTAGATCTCTCCGTTTTCTCTATTTCTCTTATTGTTTATCCACTCCTGCGTGAGTGAAGAAGATTGTAATGTTCTACTTCATAGTGGATTGTTGATCTAGACGAGGTCCCGTGGTTTTTACCTCTTTGAGGGTTTTCCACGTAAAAATCTATTGTGTGGTGTGTGATTGATGCTTTGATTTATTTCATTGCTTTATTATCTATAATTCTGGTTTGTTTCGGGAGGCTAGATCCTAAGGTTTTGTGCAAGGCATCCCAACAATAACTACTCCAAATTCATACAGTTTCTATAGACTCCTCACATATATAGATACCTCTTAAAATTTAAAAAAAAAATAGAAATACATTTTTAAAAATTCAAAATTTCATTGGTAAATGTCTAATGTGTATGTGTCCTCGTTACACTATTAATAAATAAATAAATACACTAAGCCAAAATTCATAATTACCAAAAATAGCAAAATTTAAACTCTAATAAAAATCTTAATTCTAATAAAACTCTTCTAAAGCCTAATTTTTAAAATAAAATTTGACTAGAAGAGTTATAACATAATTACAAGTTTTTTTTTTTTTTTTTTTTTTTTGTTAAGAAAAATCTAAAACTCTAAAAGTAAGAAAACATTAAAAATTCAGAATTACTAAAAATAGTAATTTGTCCTTAAATTTTCGTTTTTGAGTTGAAAACGCGTGTTTTCTGACAAAACGGATAGATGTGACCCACTTTGTGAGTCAATTAACCTCGGATGGCCCGTTTCAGTAAAGATTGATAGGTTATGCGCCCCGTAACCATAACCGGATCAAAAGTCATGCTCAATTTACAGTTCACCTTCTTTTGGTCCAAACATCCTAGGAATGTATTGTGCCATGTTCTACATCACTAACGTATGCAATCATTGAAATGAAGTGAGTGTAAAAGATATGAGCATTTGGGTGAGAAATGATCCCATCTTACCTTTGGGTTTATCAGGGGTGAAAAGCTTCTTAATGGCAATGTTGTCGAGGATGGGCCCACAAGTGGGGTCATCTTCCATGCCTGTGTTCTTAAACGCCACACGTCCGTCGTCTAACTCCGCCTGGAAGGCCCATGCGTACGAATCCCAGCCCTCCACGCTGTAAAGGGTCTGGAGATCAATGGTCTGAGATGCTGGAGGGACAGATACGTTTAAAGATTCAAGTTGGGCACATGTCCTGGCAGCACTAAAGGTGATGGCGTAGGTGGACCCCTTCTCCACCTTAATATCTTGGCTCACCTCCGCATCGTTCCCAAGCCTCACAGCATGTAAACCTTGTACAGTAGTCAATTGAAAACACTATCAATGTTGATTCCTTTCATGGGCCAATGAGAACAAATCACCTACAGCCGGCTGCATGCAGCCCAAGCACGGCAATGGACCAGGCAGCCCAACCAAGAAAGGCCCAAGGCTCGAGCCCAGAACGGACCCAGACAACAGGGCCCGTGCCTTAACCCAATGTGCCAGTCCATTGGGGGTGGGCCACACCAATTAGATGGGGAAAAAAAATCAGGGAAATTCAATTACAGGTGGGCCACACCATAGAAAAATGCCCACCACCCAAAATGTCTAAATTCATGTGTGGCCCAACCAGTTATTAGATCAGCCTTTGGTACGTCTGATGACATTGGATGGCTGGGACCATAATGTCTGCTCCATAGCACAGCAGAACAACGATAGATATACTCAATTTGGTCATTTTCATTCCCCAAGAAGAAGATTTTGACTTCGGCAAAGCTGAGTTATTGTCTGGCAAAACCAAACGATATAGTAGTAAAAAACACTCCTTGAAAAACTCATGTAATGTAGCAACGTACCTTGAGGAACAATGAGGAGCATTCCTCCTTGTTTTTGGCCAGATTCAACCAGTTCAACAGTTCCATTTGAATTCCAGCCAGGAATAGTGGTGGGTCCTTCTCCCAAAACCCCTTCTTTGAATCCATCTGATGGAGGCGTTTCGAAGTCCCCGTTGTTCAACAAACCTGAAATTCAATACAAGCAGTCTATCTGAAGTTATTAAGTAGAAAATAGAATGGGTGAGCATGCTGGCACATCCACACCGTTCAGTATAAGGAGATTGCCAACCGCTTGAAAAAAATGCAAAGATAATTCAAACCACCCATTCTGTTGCCCAAATCGTTTGTTATTGTTAACTGTCCATTTAGAAATTAAGTCACCTTATTGATTCATGATTGGATGGTGGCCCATCCAAGAGATAGGAAATCGGCCGAATGGTCCGGATTGACGTGAACATGCCCAAATCATCATCATCTTCATTAGATTGTTTGATTAGATAACTTTTGGATGTTCGACAAGGGCCCAAATTTTCCACAGATGGGAGGTTTTGCGACATCTGATTGGCGCTGAATTTTAGAGAAGTATCTTGTCCAAGAGTGAATCTATGTGTTGGACGGTCCAGATTGATCAAAGTTTATGAACTTTCACAGTCGTTAGAAGAAACCGATTGATTTTATTTATTAGTAAAAGCACATCCGAAATTAACTCAATCACGTAAAGACCTGTTTGGATACAGGAATAATTTCAGATTGGTTTAATATACTTCTGAAATTGAAATTGAAATTAAAATTAAATGTTAAAAATAAAAAATAAAATAAAATAAAATCCATATGGGATTAGCAACATTGGGGTTTTGCATGGTATCACATAAGTAATTGGGTATTTACAGATACCCACATCTAAAAAATCAGTCTGCAACTAACTACTTCAATAATTTACAGTTTCCTTTTAGGATTGGTTTGGGAGCTTGGATTAGGAATGCATTGGAATCTAAATCATAATTACATTTGAATCAAGGCGATTCTAAATTTTCATTTGTATTTAGCTTCGAATGCACCAATTCACATTTATGTTTGGCTTAAAATGTACTCTAATCTAAATCTTTTGGTTGAGAGCTTGTAATTGGAGGGCATTGGAATTCTTCAATATATTTATAGGACTTAGATTTCATTAACTAAATCAGCTTTCATATTCAATATATTGTGTGTGTGTGTGTGTGAAAGAGAGATATTTGATAGAATAATTATTATAAGCCCATCGAAATATATACTTTAGTAAAAAAGGAAGAAATTTCGAGCCTTGGATGAGCTACAAATGCAAGGATCAAAAACATGCGACTCACTGAAGTTTTTTTACCGTCCATTTAGATGTTTAACGTTTAGATGATTCAAATCATTATATTGATATACTTTTAGTGTTGTAGTCGATGGTTAAATTGTTTCAGGTATCATCAGCATACATTGGGTTCAGTAGATTAGTATCTTAGAGACACCTTTGTTATATGTGCAGCTCTCTTACCCTTAAAAAGTAAACTAAAAAAATATTTTTTAATTACTCGAGAATCTCAGCGTCTTGCTGAAATTTAAACACACCAAAAAGATATATTTCAAATACCTCCGACTTCATTCACCTTCAAATCAAAGCTGCTAAACAGCAAAAAGCACCTATTTGGATTTGAAATACAGCCATTTACCACCAAATCTCAGGTGCGAAACGGGGTGTTAATATACGTTAACGAAAATAATTATTCTTTTTAGAAAATAACCTAAATACCCTCAGTCCAAAAATTTTGCCTGTTCACTAATTAGGCAGGACGCATGTGTGCATCAATTTCTATTAATCGTCCACATGTTCTCTATGTGTGGCCCACCTAACGATCACAGAATACTAATTAATTTTCCGGTAGAATCACGCCCGCTAGGGTGTTTCCCTTGAGGAAGAACCAATTTGGCCGAAGATCTTGTTTTAGCCATCCGTTTGGTTAGTCATCTGTTTTGAGTGCCACAAATCTTGCTCTAGAACATCCGTTTGGTAGGACGCACGGAAGGGTCATTCAATGAGATTTCACCATCATTGTATGACTGAAGGGACAAATTCAGGTTGGACGGCACACATGTCCGCAGCCCTTCGTTGAATCCACGTCCACCTTTCCAAATGGATTTGTCTGACCGGGGTCCGTAACACTAACTCTTATATCATTAGACCGTGGGCCTCAGTTGCAGCTGCTTCTGCACGTAGAAACCCCAAACGTTTTTCTTTTCCTTTTTTATCGGGTAATTTTTTATTATAGACCTGATGTACTACTCACCTGTTTTTATTCGACTAAACAAAACCTACCTAACTAAACTAAGACCTCTGCTCATGCGGACGAACTCATAGAGATAAAAGCACTCCTAATTTTTCTAGCTGCTTTACCCTCGAGGCTAAAAATATTTTGTAAAAAAATAAATAAAATCCTAAAAAAATTACTTTGATAATAAAAAGTTTCATACGAGGTAAAAACCTACAGAAAGCTTAGGCCCGAACGGGCGGTTGGCCTACTTGGGGATTTGGGTTTCACAGCATAGAGACACCATCGGTCCCATGCAGGATTAGGCCCATATGAAGTTCATGGTTTTGTGATCCGAACCATTGATCAAAATGCAAACATAGTGGATTGGGATGCTTCGGAAAATCTCCTGGATTGGAAGATCGTAACCCTTCTATTTCTGCACAACTTTTGTACTGGACGTGACCATCGATATTGTCTCTCCAAACATATTGTGAGCCAAGGCATTAAAAGTTTCCAATCTTCTAATCTCTACTCGTTACCCATCCAAGACGGTGCACATCAAACCAACGGCTTGGATCACCGAAGAATGGGACCACTGCACGGCATCATGTGACTATGAAAAGCTAGGATTATCTAAGCACAAGACCCAATATTCCTCCCAGCCCATACTCGAGTAAAGAGCAGGATAAATGGGAGATATTTTTGATGGGTAAGCAGAAAACATACAAGGGTTCACGGTCAACAAAAAAAAAAAGCGTTTGAATCCTCTGATCTTGATCATTTTCTGCTAAACCCATGACCATAGGAAGAATCATATGATCAACGGTCCTGATCACAGAAATGTTGTCCCACATGCACAGAATCATAGGCGTCAGTAAACAATACGTGTGGTGATGAACTAAGGAACAAAACAAAAACTAGAAAGGCCCCAGCTGGACTTCTCAGGT
The DNA here is from genome assembly GCA_030180095.1 of Magnolia changhungtana. Classification (NCBI taxonomy): domain Eukaryota; kingdom Viridiplantae; phylum Streptophyta; class Magnoliopsida; order Magnoliales; family Magnoliaceae; genus Magnolia; species Magnolia changhungtana. The sequence continues at coordinate 13,127,492 of JASAUF010000411.1, read as the reverse complement.
AATTATCTTGAATAAAAGGGGAAATGATTTTGTCACGCGTAAGTAGCAAGGCACTGGTACGACAGACATGTCTCATCATTTCACCAAGGTGCCACTATCGATATCATCCCGCAAAATCTTGGCCCGGCCCCACCCAAGATGGGGCGTCCCTTACCTTAGGGCCCACCTTGATGTATGTATCATGTATCCCCGTCGTCCATCCGTTTTTCCAGATCATTTTAGGGTATTTTTCCAAAATTGAAGCAGATCCAATTATCAGGTGGACCATACCGTAAGAAACAGTGGTGATTGACCGTCCTACCATTAAAAACTTCTTAGGGCGCAGCTTGATGTTTTCGTCCTGTCTATTTACCATCCAATCTATTGATAAGGTCACATAAGCCTGGATGAACGGAAATAACAAATATCATCTTGATCCAAAACTTGTGGCCCATTTATGGTCAATCACAACTTTTTTTTTATGTATGGTCCACCTGATAATTGGATCTACTTTATTTTTGGGATAATTCTATAAAATGATCTGAAAAAACGGATGAACGGCTTGGATACATAATACATATATCAAGGTGGACCCCACGGTAAGGGCCGCACCGTCTTGGGTGAGGCCGGGGTCTCACCTAATCCGCTCTCGTCTACCATGTGGACCGAAAGTAGATTGGCCCATTCTCCAAAAAACACCAGTCGGTGGATCTGGTACATTGCTTTTCTTCAGCTTCTTTTCTTTTCTTTTCTTTTTTTGTTTTTTCTACCGTCATTGCTAAGCCATCAGATGAACCGTTCGATCGAATAGAGAGCGCGCCTGTTGAACCACACCCATACCGGATGGTGCCAACACGGTGGACGGTTCGGATCAAGCATCCGGGGTACTACGTGTATAGATGACAGCAGGCTCTACATGTATGTCTATCATGTCCTATCACAATCCGCGTGAAAGAGAACCACAAACATTCCGTACTGTACAGAATGACAAATATCTCGTATTATCGCGATATTATTGCAAGATTTTCAAATATCGGTGGTTTTCAGTTCAGTGATTTTATTCTATAATATACCATATTAATGAGAAAATTATATATAATTTTAGCTGACTCATTAATAATTGTATAGTTTTAGATAATTATTTCCGAGCGAGATTTTACCCTAAATCCAGAGATAAACTTCATATTTTGAAAACTCCCGAGAAATTCCCGAAACGATATGTGCCATTGCGCTCGAGCAAGGGAACACTCTGGTGCGCAAACAAACAACACGAACGGCATGTACCAAGCGTCGTTTTCCAATATTCGGGTGCCACGCGTAAATATCCAACTGGACTCGCGCGTGTGGACAAGCCAAATGACGCTCGCACCGCACGGGCCAAAGCAGCAGGCGTGTGACAGATCCATACCGTTTATTAAGTAGATCCTGTAATATGCTTGCATTGGTCTATAAACCTGACCAGTTTCTTCATTTGCTAAGCCAGGGCCCAGGGCTACGGAATCGTAATCCGAATCGTCTACACCTGTTCGCGGCGTGGACACAAAGAAAGGTTGAAAAAGATCTACACCCGTTCACACTCCATCAAGGATCCGGGATTACGGCACACGTATAAGAGGCTGGGGCCGTTCATCAAGTACTGTGCGCTGTGAAAGTGGCCTTGTACAAACATCAGGCACTACAATCCCCAACGCAGCCACGCATGTACCTTCAATTCGGACCATTTCAAACTTTCTCTGACAAGTTGCATCTGTCTGCTGTATAAACCAACTTTTCGAAGCCTGCATTACACGGTACTCTACCTGATGAGTGGCTCAGATCTCTAACATGTGCACCATCTGTCCAGATCCGCGACACACGTGCTGCCCCATCACCTGAGGGGCCCACACTAAATGGCCTGAACCTGTGCCTCATAGTCAAAACCATAGTAATCTTAAATCCCTACTTTGGAAGGAACACAAATAAAGGTGGCCTTCCCATCAGATAAACGTCCAATGGATACCACCAAACGGACGAAACGGACAGCCCAAACGAAATCGTTTGACATCTCATGTTCAAAGATCAGTGTCCGTCGATCGGACGTTTTCAGGAACATCCAATGCCGTAGCTTTTGATGACTGGACCAGTCTATTTAAGGGGCACAGCTCATACACGGTAGGAGCTTATCAGATGAACGGCCCCGATCTCGTACACAAGTGGGAGAGTAGGATTTACCTACACTCGCAGTTAGCCATCACGTAATGAAAAAATTAGCACCGTAGACTCTTCCGTACCGTGCTTTTTTCTCCTACGTCCGAAAACTTATGCTATTAAAGGAAATTTTTAAGGTACGGAAATAAGATTACAAACCAAGGTGAAACAGCTGAAAAAAGTAAAGGTATTCTTGTATTTATGAATTCGTCCGTACAAGCAGTGGTCAAATTTGATTTAGTAGGTTTTGATCGAGTCGAGTAAAAAAATGGTAGGTGTACATAATTCGCATTTCTAAAAAGCCTGCTACCACAGTTCTACGCTTCCAACAACCCAGTTTTTTATGAAATTCAAAGGCCCTGCTTATCAAGAATCCAGTAAAGTGGAATTCCAGGGTCCTGAGCATCAGCAACCGCTAATGTTTGATGATGCACATCAAATTTCTACACAAGTGGGGACATGTTTCAGTGATCCAAACCGTTGATGTCATAGATCTTACCGTGGAAATTTAGATTCCACATTTGAATATTTAAAACTTTTGGTCGTTGAAGTGTTTTTCTTTGGGTATTGATCATTTCAAACCGTCTTTCTTGTGGGACATTTATCTAATGGTAGCCCCCATCGGACAAATATCTCTTCAGATCGACTGTCTAAATCATCAAACCACGGGCACATATGTACAGAATGATATGCACTAGCAAATAGTACGTTAGCATCGTCTCTTCTCCTTAATGGTGCTGAGTGGGCACGAATCCTCCGGAACACCTGTTTTATGTAGCGTGTAAAACACCGCTTCAGTGGCGTCTACTGGTTTTATATGTAAAATCCACACCGTCCATCAGGTTCTATCCTCCCTTTTAGAGTGTTGGACTAAAATCATCCAGATCTACAACTCAGATGGGCCACACCACAGGGAATAATGAGGAGAGTAATCCAACTATAGGTTTCTGGGTGGGACCTCCATTGAGTGTATGGTTCATCAAACCAGTTGATCATGTGTAACTCACTTCAATGAAGTGAAGATACAAAAATCAGACTGACCCAAAACTCTGGCAGGCCATACCACTTCGATTTAGTGGTCTTAGGAGGAATTTTACATTGTTCCCATTGGTGTGGTCCACAGGAGTAGTTTCATCACGCTGATATTTTGTATATACGGTTAAAATAAGGGTTCTCACTTGATAGACGGAGTGGATTTAAACATACAGCACGTTGGAATGAACAGAGCTTCATGATGCTGCAGACTGTTCCGGTCCATGTTTAGTACACTCGCTCGAGTGCACTTTCATAGTGGAGCCAGCTCATAGCAGAAAACGACGCACACGTGTAAAAGACCACATCCGCTCGTCAGATGGTGTCCGCAATGCAGAGGCTATATGGCTATATCTAAGAAAACTAGGCCAGTGTGAAACAGGTGAGCAACTCGTAACGGCTAAAAAAATATTGACCGATGGTTTATAATCTACACACGTGTGGCCTACCTTGCTAAATTATATTTATATCCCTGATTTCAGATGCATAGAAACTACACAGTGAGGATGGCATGAAGAGCCTGTCCGATCTTACACGCGTAAGTCTTCCCCACGTGTGGAGCAAGTGCACTCGTGCTAGTGCAATTAGCTTTTCACCTCATCTTTTTGCTTGCGGTCCACATTCAGCATACTGATATGGCCCGCCTGATGAGCGGACCTGCCTGAACACGGCAGACCACCTTATAAACCCCTTAGATGTCCCAACCACGTGAAAAGTTGGCACGTGTGCCTGATAAGGTGCGTGCGGAGGAGCTACCACTTTCCTTCAATAAAAGAAAGTCACGATAATGTATCATGATACACTTGCAATTAAGAAGGAGAGAGTGTGAGAGTCATTGAACCAAATATTTCCGTAAAAAAAAAAATATAGAAAAAAAAAAATGCCGACAGAAACGCTGTAAGAAAAGACGAATCCAAATTATTTTTATTTAAAAAAAAAAAAAAAAAAAACGAAACGAAACGAAACAAAACAGAGAGGGAAAAATCTGGCCTTGTTTTTTTTTTTTTTTGTTTCTTGAGGGAGAGGGGTTTGATATTTCCGGAAGAAAATCATATATTCCACGATGCCATCTCAGAAATGAGGAGAGAATGTAGAGAAGAGAAGAAGAAAAGAAGAGCGTACCGTCGTCCGCGAAGGCAACAGATAAACGAGCAATGACGAGCAGAGATATATACATCCAGCTTCTCCGAGTCGAGAGCCGAGCCATCTTTCTCTCTCTCTTTCTCTCTTCCACTCCTTGGAGCGAGTGGAGAAGCTTTTTATCACCGCATTCAGCTTTTCTGGCTTTATTTTCGAATTAAATAAAGGGATTTTAATAGGGGGAAATGTATATCCCGCCGCTGTACTCTCTCCACACGTGCCAACGAATTCGGGTTTTTTTTTTAATCTTTTGTGGCGCAAATGAGTCGTTTCGCAGTGGGTGGACCCCGACCCATTTACTAACTGAGTCTACTGGAAGCGGATTGCGTACTGAGTAACTCAGTACGCTAAGCGTACTGAGTAAACTCTGTGGGCCCACCATCATTCATGCATTTTATCAACTCCATCCATCCGTTTTATCATATAATTTTATGGCTTTGAACCAAAAATTAATAATATAAAAAGCTCAAGTGGACCACACCACCTGAAACAGTGTGAATTGAAGTCTACCGTTGAAAAGTTCTTGGAGGCCACGGAAGTTTTATATCAAGATGATATTTGTGTTTTCCCTTCTTCCATGTTCATGTGATCTTATGAACAGTTTGGATGATAAATAAACATCAATGGGGGCCTTAGAAAGGTTTCAACGGTAGAAATCAATACTTTCACTGTTTCCTTTGGTACGGTCTACTTGAGATTTTGATATAATTTAAATTTGAGCTCAACCCTAAAATATCTGGAAAAGTGGATGGACGGTGTGGATAAACCACATGATTTCACAGTGGGCCAACAGAGTTTATTCAGTACAATAAGAGCTTACTGACTACTCAGTACGCAATCCGATTTCGAGTCTACTCATTAAAATTTCAAAACGAAGTTACCCATGGAAGAAAATAAGCCATGATTATAAATTACTTTTATATTTTTACAGTAGTTATACTGTACTACTAAAATTGTAATGATAGTATTTTTATATTATTTCAATGCTACTTTATGTTCAAAATCAATTAATATGGCTGAAAATATTTTTACAATGATTATGAAAAAAAGGGTAATGATTAGGGATTATCTTTTCTTTCTTTAGTGCATTTGCATTTGACCGGCCATCCCCTTATTTGATTTAGATTTAATTGTGGTAAAAGTCTAATAAAAGAAATAATTTGTTTTTACTATAAAAAATTGCTTACTATCAAACGTGCCTAAGAAAAAAGAAAGAAAAATAAAAAAATAAAAAGTCCTAACCTATCTCATTTATTTCATATTTAGGTATGTTAGATTGATAATAATATAGGCTTAGATAATGAAAAAATAAAACTTTAAATAGACTTGACCCAAAAAATTAATTGGCCAACCTAGAAAATTAATTGGCCAGCGTTCGTAATTACTTGTTTGTTGAATATATTTACACGGCAATTTATATGTTTGCTTCAGTAGTGGTAAAATAATAATGATGACACAATTAATTTCTATTATTAAGAAAATGGGCAGAACAATTATTGGGTTTTCTTTTATGAAAATAATTTCCTCTGCTTATATAATTCTTTTACTTTGGATAAATTTTGTGTTTATTTTTGGATCTTACCCATGATGCTAAGCCCTCCTTTTGCCCATGCTAGTATTAATAACTTACTCTTTAAACGTATGGACCTCGGTTACTTTTGGATTTAATTTATTTCAAAATATTCCAAATCAAATTTACCTAAAAACGAACTAAGGATCAAATATGGTTAGTTCAAATCAAACCCATTTAGGGTTGTTGGCCACTAAAAAAGTGTAACACCTCGATTTTTGAACCTAAGTATAGTGCTTGTTTCTTGAAAACCCAAGCGTTAGCCTTTAAAATTTTAGTTTAAATTTAAATATTTCTATCATCAATCAAAGTTAATGGTAATTATTAGCAAAATAAATCATGCATTGAAAAAATATAATCATTCATAATCAAATCCAAACGTAGTACCCATATAAGACTTATGCAACCCAAATATCAAAAGTACGCTAATCAAAAGTGAAAATCTATCAACTAATTATAAAGCCCAATATGGGTCATAGGGTATCCGTTTAGCTCATAAACTGCCCGATTTGTTCCAGCAACCAAGTGAACCGTATCAGCTCACTCTACACCTGCATCAACTAATATGTTTTGATAGCATCAATGCTAATCAAACTAAACCAAAACTCCTAGAATTTGCAACTTTATTTATACACGGTCATGATTTCCACTAGTGCGCAAGGTTTTTGGCCAAAAATAATGTCTTATTTGTCTTCACCAAGCTATTCTCCTAATTATTTTAAACACTTTTCACGTTGAGCGCAACTCTTAAAGCCCAACGGATAAAGAGTTATAATCAAACTAAAACTTACTATTTATAGTAAAAAAAACGGAATTAAAATAGGGACATGACCATCCATATGATGGTATTTCGAAAATCTAGCTTGCGCAACCCAGTGTAACGAGTTGGGTGGCTAAAGTAGCTCGTCCTGCCCCAAAATCATATATTTTGCATCCGATAACTCATTCTGAATTGCGAGATATGCCCGGTTTAAGGTGTGATGGTTTAGATCACTTCTGTCATCGACAGAGCCTTTTCTGATCCATCTTGTTCATGAAATTATCCATAGCCCGCTCTACAACAAATTATGATACCCATGTCACATATTTTACTCACATGTCAAAGTTATTCACTATAATGAACCTCACGACCTAAAATGAGTATCGACCGAAACGCAGTTGTGACAAGCAACGAATTGGGCCGATGCACCATAACTTCTCATTGAAATATTACAACTGAAAACATTAAAGGAGCAGAAAAATAACAACGTCAAGTTGGTCGAGTTTCGTGATGCATTACACACGTTCGCATAAAGAAAGAGATGGCCATCACTGACACATACCAGGACGTATGCACAACTAATGACTAGCTCACGATAAATGACTAGCATACGTGGTGTTATTTGATAGGTTACAAATGTCTTCAAACCCAATTGGTTATTTCCACATCAACAAACCTGTGCTGCGGTTACAAAGATTTCTCTTCAACTACCATCTCAAAATCCTATAAATGAGAGAGATCGAAGAGATCCAAACCCGTGCCAACTTAACACAAATCAAATTTACAGCACAACGCTATCTATCTTTTTATTTTATTTTAACTTAGCTCATCTTATACTAGACAACCCGTCTACATTGCTACACTAAACCATCTTTAATATAGGAAATAGTGTAATCCCGTCCATTCATGTTGTTATGTTGAACCGATTTAGTTTAAGAGTGGTGTAATTTATATTAATCTGTGCCAAGAGCTTGATTGTAAAAAACAATTTTTTTTTTCATTTTTTAATAGTGTAATGTTCTTCATTTATACCCAAGTCATTGGACCAAATAAGATTTAGATACAAGGCTTTACCATCTATGCCACAAATGTTGGAATGCCGAAAGATATTTTCTTTAAATCTTTATTTTTATTATATTAGTTCAACTGAGTTCTTTCTACTCTTACATTATATGAACCGGTAACAAAAGTTCTTTTAACTAAAATTTAAAAAAAAAAAAAAAAAATCATCCCCTTTCGTAAATTGTCAGATCTTATTTATAAGTGGTTACCGAATTGACTCAATTCTCAGTCATAAAGGATACTCATGGTCTCTCTGTCTATCTCGGCTCTTGATGTTATAGGCATTCGGTTTAAATTGAGCGGTAAAAAACTCTCGCACGCCAAGCACTATACACATACCAACAACAAACAACCGATTTTCCACCCAAACAAGTATATAATTTTGGTAAAACACAGTGGTAAGACTCATTCACAACCACTTTTCATCTACTTGAGCATTCAATCTGCCTTATTTTTGGGTTCATCACTTACAATGATCTTAGAAACAGAGTGAACGGTGTGGATAAACAGATACATTACGCTGTCATCCCTCCATCTGACCGTTCGTTCGTGGCTAGAGACGGGCGGGGGAAGGACGCGTCGTCTAATAATATAATCTAAACCCTCTTATGCAGCTTAATTGAAAACTCTCTTAACAAGTTATCCAAATGTGGGTCCGTACTCTTACCCGGGTGGTAGACTCCCTGGAGTTTCAACGCCGGGTCAAGGGTTCAAGTACCCATGGTGGTGAAATCCCGCGGTGTGCGTGTGTGGGGGTGTGTGTGCGTGTGGCGTGAGTGTGTGGGGGTGTGTGTGCGTGTGTAAAAAAAAAAAAAGTTATCCAAATGTAAATCCTTGGTTTTTTTTTTTTTTTTGCAAAAATTCCCCATTAGATAAGAACACTGGCTGGCTTTAAACCTGTCGATCACCAAGGTAGGGCCACTGATGTGCTCCCACACTGGCACGTGTGCCAGCGGGTCCTTTTAGCCGGAGCTTGTCTGTCATCAAAAGCTGTGCCACCGATATTCTTCCGTGTTTTGCGAACTGTGCTCGCCGTTGAGATAGAGACGGAAAGAAAGAGTATGGCTCTCGTGGTTCACCGGACACACCGACGTGGGTGCGACCACTTACTGTGGGGCTCATAGTGATGTATTTTCTTTAAATCTAAACCGTCCAAAATTTTTGAAAGATTATTTTAGGGTATAATCCAAAAATTAAAACTTATTCAAGCAAACCATAAGAAACAGTCGTTATGAAATTCCCACCAATAAAAACTTCATAGATTCCACCGGAACGTTGATTTGCAATCCATGATGTTGATAATGTTAAAAAAAAAAAAAAAAAAAGACTTTTTGTAGCTCCTAGTAAGTTTTTAATAACAAATTACGGTTATTTCTCATACCATGTTCCATCTGAAATATGGATTTGGTACTTTTTTTTTCTATTTATTTATTTATTTATCGTGCCATTAAATGTGTTTTCAACAGAGGACGGGGATTGGCTACTGAACCGGACAGTAGCGAGTCTAGCTACTGAACGTTCTCTTCCCTTATTGGGCCAAAGAATTAGGTAGATCTAAGGCCACAGAAAATAGTAGAGACAGTTATGCCCACAGTTGAAACCTTCCTCGGTCTCACTGTGATGTTTATTTGAAATCCAACTTGTTTACAAGTTAATAAAGACATGGAAAAATGAAAAACATAAATAGTAGCTTTATTGAAAACCTCTTTGGCCCAAAGAAGTTTTTAATAGTAATCGCCACTGTTTTCTATGGTAGGGTCCACTTGAGCTTTGGATCTTCCTCATTGGTTGGCTCATGCCCTAAAATCATCTCTACAAATGGATGGACAGTGTGGATATAACACATACGTCATGGTGGGGCTCACAGAACGTGGTGACGTCATCCTTCAATAGATGGAAGATGTGGTATTCACATACATTACAGTAGCCCCACAATCAGGGTCCCGCCCACCGGGCACCAATTACATCCTTTAACCTTTCCATTACAGAAACTCTAAGACGCGGATTGCCTACTGACACTGTCAATAGCCAGTAGCTACTCCTTAATACGTACCATGATATATATGATTTATCCACTCGTACCATCCATTTTTTTCAAATTATTTTAAAATATCTTATTTAAAAAATGTGGCATATTTAAATTTCATGCGATGGGTGGGTGTCCAATTACGCAGTTAGAAACAGTAGAGAATAAAAGTAAGCTGTTAAAAATTTCTCATGAGCCACAAAAGTTTTGGGACCTAAACAAGAGATTTGAACATAAACACGGCAGTGAGCCTGGAAAGTTTTTAACTGTGGGTGTCCAATCGCCTCTTTTTTTCTTGCGGGGTGTTCACGGCAGAGCTCCTTTCTGGACCAAGTCCATGCGGCGGGGCGAGACGCATTAGAGTTTGGGAAGCAGATTGCCCACTGTAGCTGCCAGTAGCGAGGTGGCTAGCTATAGGATATCCATCTATATTTTTTCAGATTATTTTAAGGCATGACACAAAATTAGTAGAATCCATGTTGTCCATCTATTTTTTCCGAATCGTTTTAGAGCATGTTATAAAAAAAAAAAATTTTAAAGAGTCGGTGGGAATTGAACATCCACCATTAAAAACTTATGGACTATAACGGAAGTCTTAGATCAAGTTGATATTTGTGTTTCCCTCCATCCTGATAAGAGAGACCTATTAACAGGCTTGATTATAGGAAACATTATCCCTATTGTTTCTTATGGTGTGGTTTGTTCGAAATTTTGCATCTACCTCATTTTGTAGCTTCAGCCCTAAAATGTCCCGGAAACATGAATGAAGATATCGATAAAATACATGTATTACGGTAGCTCCCATGGAGCCTCTGTGAGTCAGTCCATACAGGGCACGACGCCATCCCCGCCAAACATGGAAGGAAGTAGATGGCGTCAAAAATTGAGTTAGATCCAAGGATTAAGTGGACCACACATTGGGAATTGAACGTCCATTGATAAAAATTTATTGTGAGCTATTAAGGTTATGTAACAAGTAGAGCTAGGCATCGGACCGAGTCGACTCGGATTTGGCTCAACCCGACCAGGTTCGGATTTTACATGTCCCAACCCGAACTCGGACAGAACCGGTACCGAGTCTGAGTCAGATGACTCGGACAGACCCAAATATGTGCTGGTCTGAACCGATCCGAGTCCGAACAAACCCGAATGCAACATCCATTTATCAAAAGAAGGAGAAGCGAAGAGAAATTTCTGAATTCAAAGAAGAGTTGCACGAATTCAAAAGAGACGAACAGAGAAATAAATGAAAAACGTAGAAGGGGAACATTACCCATTGCAGGAGTGGGACCCACCTAGAACAGAATGGTGAGGCGGGCGAAGGGAGCGGTGCAGGTCTTGCTGACGGCACCAGCGATGCCTCCCACCAGAAGTTGCGGCACCGTGTCATTCTGTGAGGAAGGCTGAGGGAGCGCTTGCTGCCGCTGGTGATGCGAGGACTTACAAACGCCGCCATCGACGACGCCTCCGTTCACGGAGTTTAGAGCTCTCTGCCCTCCCAACGCAGCGACCCAAGCTTCCGTCCGCATTTCCCCTTCTTTCTGATCTCCTCCCCTTCTAGAGCTGGAACTCTCTCAAAACCCTAGAAAAAAAAAAAAAAAAAAAAAAGAGCGGATAATTTCTAGGGTTTGGGGAAGAAAATTTTTGGGGAATGAAATATCTTCTGAGAAACCCTAGAAAAAGTAACATGGGATCTTCCTCTTCTTTTTGGAATAATTTTCAAATTTCAATTCAAAACCCACTAAAAACACTAGAAAATTTCGGGACGAGCGTTCGGGCGGGAGAAATTTGGGGAAAAAATGGAGCTTGGGTAAAAATTTGGGGGGAAAATGATGAGGGTCGAATATTGCATATTAGACCCCGACTATTACCTGATTTTACGTACATAATAATGCTTAATGCCATATTTTAATTGTGTTTTTATTACATGATGAAATTAGGAGCGTGTATTGAAAAATGATGTTAAAAGCATGGATTTGACTCTCCGGAATTACCAGAGCACGGGATGGACTCCAGAGGACCAATATGGAAGAATTTACATGCCTGGGACCCGAGGAAATCAGGCCGTTCACGTTTAAAGAGGCCTGAAATTGGTACAAAATGCAAGATCACATGGTTCCCTCCATCCAATTGGCTCGAAACTTTATACATGGGATTAGGGACATAAATTAACCGTACATTTCAAATTTCAGCCCTCGGATCACTAGGGAAGTAGCCCAACAGCCAGATCAGCCCCTTAATTCATTAAGTGGGACCCACCTGCTATCTGGATATGCCTAAAATTCGGATTCAATGCCTTAAATGGGGAGAACAATTAAATGGATGGATCAGATTTATCACGAATATCATATGTGGACCCCACATGAGACGGGTGTGTATAGTGCATAAATGCACTAGCCGTGCACTAGAAGCGCTGACCGCGTCAGCGCTTTCCAAAAAAACCAGCGCCGATTTCAAATCCAAAACGGCAGTTGCCGTTTTGCGTTGTTGCGAACGGACGGAAAATCCGTTTTTACGGTCGCTAGTGGGCCCCACTCATCACCTGTACGGATGATCCGAACCGTCCATCTTGAAGATGGGCTCGAGGACTTCAAAACCATGGTAATACTTTATACCCATGCGTGCACACGTGTGCGGTACAGAGGCCACAAAAGGGCTGTCCTGCAACGTCCAAATCTGATCTTTTTGTGTTTTCTTCTCTGGGACGCATCAATGGATGTTCAAAACTACCTATTCTTGACTGAAATTTCGTCCTGAATCCAATGGACGGGGTGGATTTCCCAGAAAACACTTCCATGGGGCCCACCGATCACGACAGCGAAAGGGTGCGAAAGGTTTCGCACAATTTGAAAATCCGGTTTTCCAGGCGGTTGTGGGCCACCATCTTTGATCATATGGCAGATCTGAACCGTCCATCATGTAGAGGACCCAAGAAAGTCCTAAGGGACGGTGTTTGTTGGAATTTGAACGAGGAAAGTATGGTGTTTTGAGGTCCTGAACTTGGCTGCGAAAAGGTTTTTGCTGCGCATACGACAGCTTCCCAAATCCGAATTTCACCACTCCAGCCACTCCATCAGCTATAAAAAGAGTTGCAAAACATGAGGAAGGGCATTCAGAAATTGAAAAAGTGGAGAATTCCAGATCTAGAGCAAAGGAGAGAAGAAAGAGAAGAAAGAAGAAAGAGAGAAATTGGTTTGATGTTTTTTATGAATTTTATTTATCCATCTGTTTAATGGATTTTATGGGAAACTAATCTCTCAGCTAGGGCTGAGATGAAACCCTTAATTTGAACATCCATTGTTCTATGTTGATTTTACTTTAATTAGATTGATTTGTTTCTTTCCCTAGTGTGCTTGATTGTTTTAAATTCCATACTTCTCCATCTATCAACTTTGATCAGAGTCTATGCATGGATGTGGTCTGGATGCTTATGCTAGGTACTTGTGTCTGATTATGAACAGGTTCCTGTAGAGGAAGAAACAGGGTGCTTTAATGAACGGTATATTCCATATGCCCGATTTGGACATGGGATATGTTCTTCATGGCATTGCTTAAAGGAATTAGACAATCTGTATGCCCGATTAAGGACACAGATTGTGCTTTCTCTAGATAAGTTAGATCAATCTAAATTAAAGTGAATTAACAGACAAAACAAGGGTTAGGATAATTAGGGGTGGATTCGAAAGTCCTAGTGCTCTCTCTCTGATTGAATTTTCTTCCTTATTCTCAATAGTTATTTTTCATAAATTTGTGTTAGTAATTCGCTACATTAATTGTTGGATTAGTTAAGGAGAATCACAGATTTAAATTGTGACGACCAGTCCTCGTGGGATTCGACCTCGATCTTACCGAGTTTATTACTACATCACAACCCTATACTTGGGGAGTGAACAAGTTTTTGGCGCCGTTGCCGGGGACTGTTTCGTTCCAAATTGAATTTAAGATTCTCTCTTATCATAATTCATAGCATAGGATTTTACTAACTTTAGATTAGAGTTTTTGTTAGAAATTAACCTATTTCCTATTTTGTAGGGTCCTGACATAAATTTCTAATTTGGTAATCCCTTCTAAGTTTCTTACTTTTTCTAATTTCTATTTTTAGAATTAGGATTTTATTTTTTAGAAATTTTTAGTTTCTAATTTTAGATTTAGATTCTTCTTTTAAGTAACTTTCTATTTTCTAGTTTTAGAAATTTTTTTTTCCTTTTTAGAAACTAACTTAGCTTTCTATTTTTAGTAACTTTCTAATTCTAGGATTTCTTTCCTTTTTAGAAACTAACTCTTTTTTTTTTTTTTTTTTTTTTTTATTCTTTAGAAAATTTCTAATTATAGATTTTCTGTTTTAGAAACTAACTTGTTTTATTTTGCAGGATTCTATCATAGATCTCCAAATTGGTAACATCTTTCTAAATTCTCCAATATTTTCTACTTTCTATTTTGAGAATTAGGTTTTTATTTTTTAGGAATTTTGTATTTTCTAACTTAGGATTTAGAAACTTTCTATTTTCTAGAAATTAACCTGTTTTAGGAAACTTGATTTGTTTTTGTTTTTATTTACAGGAATTGAGGAAGGAAGCTACTAAGTGAAGGAGGAGCTTCTTGAATCTTCTGCCATCAATCATCTCCTTTTCCTGGTTCTTTCTTCCCATTCTTATTCACATAGTTTTAACTTGTTTTTTTTTAATAGCATAATTTCTAGTTCTAGTTTTCTTTCTCTTAGGTTGTTACTTAGTTTATGCTAAGACGTAGATCTCTAGATAAAGAACTAGCACCTTTTGATCCTGAAATAGAAAGAACATTCCATAGAAGATTGAAAGACATCCTAGTTGAAATGGCAGAAGAGAATGGAACTAAAACTCTTAGAGATTATTCAGCTCCTGTCCAATTCAATGCGCCTTCATGCATAGTGTTGCCCACCACCACGGCAGCACACTTTGAACTCAAGACTGGGGTCATACAGTTGTTGCCTTCTTTTTATGGGTTGGACAAGGAGGACCCATATCATCATGTGAAAGAATTCCTAGACATTTGCTCCACCTTTAAATTCCAAAACTTCTCAGACGATTCGATCCGCCTACGCCTGTTTCCTTTCTCTTTGAAGGATAAGGCGAAAGCATGGTTGAATTCTCTAGAAGTTGGGTCTATCACTACATGGGACCAATTGTCTAGAAAGTTCTTAAACAAGTTCTTCCCTGTTCACAAAACTAATGCTCTCCGTAGAGAAATCACTAATTTCACACAAAAAGAGGGAGAGCACTTTCATGAATGTTGGGAAAGATGGAAGGACTTGCTTCTTAAATGTTCACACCACAGTTTTGAGAAGTGGCAACAAGTGCAATACTTTTATGACGGTTTGACACCCCAGAACCGTCGCATGGTTGATGCCACCAGTGGAGGGTCTTTCATGACCAAAAGCGATACCGAAGCATGGAAATTCTTTGAAACCTTGTGTGAAAATTCCCAGCAATGGGACTATTCAGATAGAGGTGAAAGAAGTTCCCAACCACAAAAGAGAGGTGGCATATATGAGATAGGAGTCACACCAGATCTCCATGCTAAGATTGATGGCCTAACAAAGAAGGTTGATGCTCTGATGTTACATAATGGACCTCCACAAACAACTCAAGCCGAGGCTTGTGCCATATGTTCTAGTTCTACCCATCCTACGCAATCTTGCCCATCTGGTACAGCATTTCCAGAATTCCTCTCTGAACAAGTTCATGCTTTGAACACCTTTCGAAACCCAGGGAATGATCCTTACTCAAACACTTACAACCCAGGTTGGGCTAGGCATCCAAATTTTTCTTGGGCAAAAGGGCCACAACAAGGAGGACCATCTGAAAATCCTCCCATGCAACCTTACCCTCAAGCTAGCAATCAACAACTCCAACAGTTTCCGCAATATCAGCAAGTCCCTTCACAATCACGGAAACCATCTCTTGAGGATACACTCCATCTTTTTATGCAGAGTTCTCTCCAATTCCAAAAAGACACCCAACAAACCTTACTAGCCAACCAAAGAAAGCTTACATGCAAATGCGCAATCCATTGCCAAGTGGAAGTACAAATGGGTCAACTAGCTGCCACATTGAGTGAGAGAGAGAAAGGCAAGTTCCCTAGTCAACCTGTGGCTAATCCAAAGGGACAGTATGAGATTGGCTCTAATTCTAACCAAGGACAATATCATGAGCAAGCCAAATCGATCACTACCCTTAGGTCAGGCAAACAGATTGATAACAGAATAGAGATGCCTAGGGATGAATCAAATTCTAAAGCGGAAGATCAAGATGAAGCAGAGAGACACACCAATGCATCCAAAATTCAAAAGCTCTCTGACTCTACAAGAGCTACTGATGTGCCACCCTACGTGCCCAAAGCACCCTTTCCTCAACGTCTGGCACCAATGAAGAAAAGAAACAACTTTGATGACATCCTGGATGTGTTTAAAAAAGTGCAAGTCAACATTCCGTTACTTGATGCTATCAAGCAAGTCCCTCCTTACGCTAAGTTTCTTAAAGATTTATGCACTCAGAAGCGTAAGCAGAATGTTCATAAGAAGGTCTTCCTTGCAGAGCAGCTCAGCTCCATGATTCAACATAACACCCTCCTAAATTTAGGGATCCGGAGCCCCACCATTTCTTGCGGCATAGGAGATCATAAGATCGGGAAAGCATTGCTTGATTTAGGGGCGAGTGTTAATTTGTTACCTTATTCGGTTTATGAGCAGCTAGGACTTGGTGAGTTGAAACCGACTAAGGTAACATTACAACTGGCTGATAGATCTGTCAAGGTTCCCCGGGGTGTTATTGAAGATGTGCTAATCCAGGTTGATAAATTCTATTTTCCAGTGGATTTCATAGTTATAGATACTCAGCCTGTCCAGAATCCTCATAGTCAGATCCCAGTCATCTTGGGTCGTCCATTTTTTGCCACATCTAATGCTATTATAAATTGCCGAAATGGAGTTATGAAGTTGTCCTTTGGTAACATGAATATTAAACTTAATGTTTTTAATGCAGGACAACAATCCGCAGATTTGGATGACATATTTGAAGTGGACATGATCGAAAGCCTTGTGCAGGACTCCTTCCGTACATCTTTTGAAGATCCTCTTGAGACATGCTTAGCACAATCGGGCATGGATTTTGATATCGATAGTCCCATCCACGAAGTCAATGCACTGCTCGACTCTACTCCTATATTGGGCCGAAAAATGGAGAGCGAAAGTGGAACCTCTTCATCCCTCTGAGACTCTTCCTGACAGCACAGTTTCTAACTCTGAGAAGGCAAAAGAGAACAGATTGCTTAATGTTCTTCGAACATATAAGGCGGCAATTGAACGGAAGATAGCAGAAATACAAGGAGTGTGCCCCACTGTATGTAAGGATCATGCTGTGGAAATGTCACGTACAATACAAAGGAAGCATGATCTTAACATGGAAGAAGTTGTTCGAGCGGAAGTCCTTAAATTGTTTGATGATAGTGTCAATTACCTCATTTCAGATAGCACAGTTTATGGGAACTCGCATCACTTGTCTGGGATTGGTTAACCACGATTGAGGTAAGTTCTTTGGCGGACCACTGGTCTTAAAGATTAATGAATTCATGGTCCGTTTTGTCTGGTGAAGACGTTAAACTTAAGCGCTCTGGGAGGCAACCCAAAGATTTCATTTGATTTCTTTTTCCTTGTTAGTTAGTTCAATGTTTGTGGGTAACATTATCGCAAACCCTCACGAGACTACAACTCGTCCACTAGGGGTAACCTAGGGGTTTAAAGGCTTGTTGCATATCTAAATGCAATCGAGAGCACCTGCGAAAGTGGTATAGGTAGGATCTTTTATTTTACTGATTTCTCTCTTGTTCTGACTCGCTTTTACGCTGATATTCTTGAGAACGCCTCTTGATTTTCTATCCAGGTACTATCTTTTCCTCACTCCTCTTTTCTTTTCGTTATCTCATGTGCATTGCATGTTTATTTCTTTTACATTGAGGACAATGTAGATTTTAGGTTGGGGGTGGGAGATTAGGTTACCTAATCAGTATTTTCTTGGTCTTGAGCAAAATTTGTGAAAATTTTAACATTTTTTCTGGAATTTCTATTGAATTCAAAGTGATTTTGAAGGATAGTTGTGATTTTGAAATTACAAGATTCAGAATGTGAGAAATTTATGACTCTTGGATTTGGTTGTCTGGCAGATTTCACACTGAAGTTTGAATGGTTAATCCATGATTAGAAGTTGTAAACATTGATTGAGCCATGATTTCACATATCAGATCTCGGTTACACATTAAGTTTTCAGTTCGATATTAATTGATAACATGGTGATCATTAAAGCATGAAAGGAACTAGCCTGAAAATTTTTTTTGTTAGCATCAGTTTATAAAGAAGAATTGAAAGAGTTAGTCACATAATCTTCACCATAGGTTTGCTCCCTATAGGTGCAGATTTGATTCTCCATAGTTGACATATGAAAGAAAAAAAAAAAGAGAAAAAAAAAAAAAGTTAGGCGACAAGTTTTCGCCATAGGTTTGCTCCCTATAGGTGAGAATTTGATTCCCCTCATTTGCGTTACTGCTCATAAAGAAAATCAAAGGCTAGTAAAATTAAAAGTTAATCTGTGAGATAAGTGTTGGTTTTAAGTTTTGATTGTCACGAATTACTAATGATATCATGAAATTGACAATTGGATCTTTTAATGATTGTAAGCTGAGATTACACTAAACACTCATGGAACTCAATGTTTAAAATTGTCTAATTAATGGCTTAATATTTTGAACTTGATTATGAAGTTTACTGCAAGCTTGATTCCAGGAGAAAAATCTTCTCACCATTCATGAATTTTAGAATTTTCACATCTCAACTATCTGTTCACAAGTAACTTGAGTTTACAGGAATTGTCTGTTATTTCTGGAATTATGTTTCGCATGTTTTGCTTGGGACTAGCAAAATGCTGGTTGGGGGTTGTGATGAGGGTCGAATATTGCATATTAGACCCCGACTATTACCTGATTTTACGTACATAATAATGCTTAATGCCATATTTTAATTGTGTTTTTATTACATGATGAAATTAGGAGCGTGTATTGAAAAATGATGTTAAAAGCATGGATTTGACTCTCCGGAATTACCAGAGCACGGGATGGACTCCAGAGGACCAATATGGAAGAATTTACATGCCTGGGACCCGAGGAAATCAGGCCGATCACGTTTAAAGAGGCCTGAAATTGGTACAAAATGCAAGATCACATGGTTCCCTCCATCCAATTGGCTCGAAACTTTATACATGGGATTAGGGACATAAATTAACCGTACATTTCAAATTTCAGCCCTCGGATCACTAGGGAAGTAGCCCAACAGCCAGATCAGCCCCTTAATTCATTAAGTGGGACCCACCTGCTATCTGGATATGCCTAAAATTTGGATTCAATGCCTTAAATGGGGAGAACAATTAAATGGATGGATCAGATTTATCACGAATATCATATGTGGACCCCACATGAGACGGGTGTGTATAGTGCATAAATGCACTAGCCGTGCACTAGAAGCGCTGACCGCGTCAGCGCTTTCCAAAAAAACCAGCGCCGATTTCAAAATCCAAAACGGCAGTTGCCGTTTTGCGTTGTTGCGAACGGACGGAAAATCCGTTTTTACGGTCGCTAGTGGGCCCCACTCATCACCTGTACGGATGATCCGAACCGTCCATCTTGAAGATGGGCTCGAGGACTTCAAAACCATGGTAATACTTTATACCCATGCGTGCACACGTGTGCGGTACAGAGGCCACAAAAGGGCTGCCCTGCAACGTCCAAACCTGATCTTTTTGTGTTTTCTTCTCTGGGACGCATCAATGGATGTTCAAAACTACCTATTCTTGACTGAAATTTCGTCCTGAATCCAATGGACGGGGTGGATTTCCCAGAAAACACTTCCATGGGGCCCACCGATCACGACAGCGAAAGGGTGCGAAAGGTTTCGCACAATTTGAAAATCCGGTTTTCCAGGCGGTTGTGGGCCACCATCTTTGATCATATGGCAGATCTGAACCGTCCATCATGTAGAGGACCCAAGAAAGTCCTAAGGGACGGTGTTTGTTGGAATTTGAACGAGGAAAGTATGGTGTTTTGAGGTCCTGAACTTGGCTGCGAAAAGGTTTTTTTTCATACAAGATACGACAACTTCCCAAATCCGAATTTCACCACTCCACCACTCCATCACTATAAAAAGAGTTGCAAAACATGAGGAAGGGCATTCAGAAAATTGAAAAGGGTGGAGAATTCCAGATCTAGAGCAAAGGAGAGAAGAAAGAGAAGAAAGAAGAAAGAGAGAAATTGGTTTGATGTTTTTTTATGAATTTTATTTATCCATCTGTTTAATGGATTTTATGGGAAACTAATCTCTCAGCTAGGGCTGAGATGAAACCCTTAATTTGAACATCCATTGTTCTATGTTGATTTTACTTTAATTAGATTGATTTGTTTCTTTCCCTAGTGTGCTTGATTGTTTTAAATTCCATACTTCTCCATCTATCAACTTTGATCAGAGTCTATGCATGGATGTGGTCTGGATGCTTATGCTAGGTACTTGTGTCTGATTATGAACAGGTTCCTGTAGAGGAAGAAACAGGGTGCTTTACTGAACTGCATATTCCATATGCCCGATTTGGACATGGGATATGTTCTTCATGGCATTGCTTAAAGGAATTAGACAATCTGTATGCCCGATTAAGGACACAGATTATGCTTTCTCTAGATAAGTTAGATCAATCTAAATTAAAGTGAATTAACAGACAAAACAAGGGTTAGGATAATTAGGGGTGGATTCGAAAGTCCTAGTGCTCTCTCTCTGATTGAATTTTCTTCCTTATTCTCAATAGTTATTTTTCATAAATTTGTGTTAGTAATTCGCTACATTAATTGTTGGATTAGTTAAGGAGAATCACAGATTTAAATTGTGACGACCAGTCCTCGTGGGATTCGACCTCGATCTTACCGAGTTTATTACTACATCACAACCCTATACTTGGGGAGTGAACAGAAAACGAGCTAGGGTAAATCGTTAGGGGTGAAAAAGGGGTATTTATAATATACTCGACGTCAAAACCGGGTCGGATCTGTTCGGATACGATCCTATCCGTACCCGATTCGAAATACTTCCAGATCTGGGCCATCGACCGATCAAGCCTGATCGGGGCAAAATCGGTTACGCCAGTATCGAGTCGAGTCGATCGATCGGTCGATCCACCGGATCGGGCCTAAGTTGTCCACCTCTAGTAACAAGTTGATATTTTTCATTTTCCATTTATGCATACCTATGTAACCGTTTTTTTTTTTTCACACCCCCACACACATTCACACCACGGTCGGCTCTCGGTTTTTTCCCTGTTGTGTATGATGTGTGGGTGTGCCTGTTGAGACTCAAATATTACATATTTAACCCTTCAATTACATTAGTTTTTCTGACATTTAATTGATAATTTGATTTAATTATATACATTTTTTCCATACGAGGTGGTTCAAAAGCTTATGATAAATATACGTTTAAAATTACGGATTTAAAGCTCAAAAAATTAATAATTAAGTATTGAAAATTTAGAAGTCATTAATAAAGAATTCACTGCCAAATATCCAAGGAAATCAAGTAATAAATGAAGAGAATCGAAGGTTTAAAGTGAAGAATATGAATCCTGAAAATTGGCCTGAAAAAACATGTTCTGGAATTCTAAATCTAAAACAAAAAAAGCCCTGAAACAGACTTTCGGTCCTACCGAAATCAGGAAAAATAGTCCGATGAGAAGTAGAATTTTTTGCTTTAATTCGGTCCGATAGAACCCAACTTCAGCCTAACTTTTTGCATAAATTTGAGGCGATTTCAAAGTCGGTGCGAAAGTTGGAGTTCCACAACTATAGATATGAGTCCCTAGGATGTTCCAAAGTATCTTCGAGGTTTTGGAAAGGGAGAAAAGGTCTGCGTGGAACGTCGACAATGTTCTTCTACTTCGATTTCTTCATAGTTCTAGTAGATCTTTATAATTTTTCTTTTATTTTTCTTCTAGGATGTTAGTCTTCTCAGGTTAATCTCTGAGCTAAGGCTAAGAGATGAAACTTATAGTTTATTTTGATGTTTATCTTACTTTGATTCAAGTTTATGTTGAACTTCATTGATTTATATTTTGATTTAACGAATATTTTCAATTTTCTATAGTTTATTGTGACTTCAATTACAGTAGATGCTGCGAGAACTTTGAATATCTTCTTACTTATCTTAAATTATGTGATGTGTATAAGTCGTCGTTCACCATCGTCTCCTGGGCATAGTAGATAATTGAGTTCCTTGCCATCATTGTAATTAGATGGATATTTGGAAACTAATCCAATGAAAATTCAGATTTTGTTTTAACTGCTCCATCGAGTTATCGTTGAATCAAGTAGATTGAATATTGAGATTGTTATAGGTAGATTCTTGTATCCTTAGTATTTTATCTTTATTAATTAAAACATTCTCTCTAAATTGCTAAATTAAAAATCTAGACCAACTTAAGTTAGACTTAGATTAGTTCTAAACCATGTTCCACATTACTTGTGAATTCGACCTCGTTCTCATCAAGTTATTATTACATCGCCACCCTGCACTCGGGGTTGTGAATAGTGTCAAAATCGATAAAGCAACTTGATTGAAACTGACGAACTTGAACTAGCGCTTATATGACCAGATTATAGGAAGATTGGTTGCTTACTTAATTACTTACTAAATTTTGTAATGAATAGATGATATCCGAATGATGGGATTCTTCTTATTAAGATGAGTTGTGGGTTACCTTCTAGAAGAAAGAACTTTTTAAAATACCAATGTAATCGAATAAAAGAAAAACTTACAATCGGTCATTAGGAGTGACGGAAAGAATATATCTCTTGAAAGAACCATGTGATATTGGATAAAAGAAAATTCAAGTGTATGAGCATATATTTAGATTACAACTAAAAACTATAGTTAAGAATCACCGCTACTAAATTATCGCTACTCCTAAGATAAGTAGAGATAAAAGATAGGTTTGTTTTGTATTGGATTGGATTAATAAGTGATTGTTGGGTATATGCTATGTAAATTTCCTCTCTTATTTATAGATTTATCTTATAGCTTGTTCTTCCAGATGTTTCTTCCATTACTCCAATAGTTACAATAGTCGAATAACTTTTCTCTAAATCATTCTTTTTATTACGTTTCTTCTTTTCTACAATACCACTTCTCTCGGCTAAACTTTGTTTTGTTTCTTGGTCGTTCGTTCCACTTTCGTACACCTCTTGACCGCTCTTTTCTGCTTCTGTATGCCTCTCAGTTGATCATTCCACTTTTGTATGCCTCTCGGTCACTCGTTCCGTTTCTGGACGCTTCTCGGCCGCTGGATGTGCTTTTGGACACTTTTCGGCCGCCTCCTGGATGCCTCTGGGTCACTTGATTCGGTTTTGAATACAATATGGGTGCTCTTTGCCTTATCATCCTTACAACTATGATTCCGTAAAAAGTACTCCAAGTATCTTTTAAGATCTTTAACATGTTATATCTTTCCCTTGTTATAATGCGTGTCCTTTCTAATTGGGTTTTATAAGAACGGTTATAAATATGGTATTACATTTTCTCTCACGTCGTTTCGCCATTGGTAAAAGGTGAATTTGATATTGATTCAGTATTTAGTGTAATAAATGCAACTACTCAGTCGGGCAAAATCATCATTTTCAGCCATTTCAATCGAATTGGTCATTTCAGTCGAAAAATATCAAATTCAACCATTTTGATCGAACACGGCCATCTTAGTCAAAAATTGGTAAATTCGGTCATCTTGGTCGAAAAACAATAAATTTAACCACCTTGGTAGAATTCAATCGTCTTGGTAAAAAAAATAATAAATTCAGTCGTCATAGTTAAATCGGCCATCTTGATCGAGAAATGGCGACCGTCCTGGTCGAATTTGACCATCTTAATCGATAAATGGAAAATCCAATTGTATTGGTCTAACTCAACCCGTTATGATTGAGATACAGCAATTTCAACCATCGTGGTCGAAAAATAGCAAATTCGGCCGTGACAATGGATGTTGTCAATCAATCCATTTTGAATAGGACTTATGGTTGACCGAGGTAGTAATATGACCGAGAACTTGACGTGTTACTTCCTATACTATTTGAATAATTTGGTGTTGATTCAAACAGTGAAATTCATCCATTGGAGGTGGTTCAGGGTTTATTTGGTTTTGTCTTCCATATATAATGGATTCCTAATGAAGGGTTGTCACTCGGGTATACCCTAATTTCCGTCTTCATGAACTACATTCTTAACCTCTCATTCTAGTCGCCTAAATTCAGTAGGTGACGTAAGATTCATCACTTCCTATACTGGAAGAGTCATATTCCGTTGCGAAAGAGGTACCCATAGTGTCAGTTGTGGTGTTGGAGCCACAGGTTATACCGATGGTGCCAATGCCAGATTTCTGACAGAACTAGTATCGATATGTTATTGAGGCACCACATGTGTTCTTTCGGAAAAGAAAGTTATCATACGATTCAAGTTTTCGGCATTATTGGTCATTCGTCTACATAAAGTTTCATCTTAAACTCGTGATTGTTCAGCGATATGTTGAATTTCTCTTTACATATTAAGCATTTCGGCTGACAAAATCTCAAGAGGCTCAACTTGAGATAAAGATGCCCTATCCTGATTTAATGGAAAGGATATCAGATTCAGTACAAAACCTAACTACTTAAGTGCTTGATGAACCTATTTTTGACTTATGATTTAATGCACTGGTATCAGCTCCTTGAGACAGTCGAAGCCGACCACCTTTTTGCTCATCGTAATAAGTAGTGATGCACGACGGCTAAGTGCATCAGCCACCTTATTCTGCTGCCCTGACTTGTGCTTCAGAACGAACGTGAATTCCTATAAAAACGCAACCCATCTAACATGCATACGATTCATGTTAGTCTGACTATTAATAAACTTTAATGCTTGATGGTCAGTATACAGAACAAACTTTCTTTGAATCAAATAATGCCGCCAATGTCGCAGCGCTTGAACAACTGTATACAACTCAAGCTCATAAGTCGACCACTTCTTTCGGGCTTCGCTGAGCTTCTCGCTGTAGAAGGCTACCGGCCTGCCTTCCTATGATAATACTCCCCCAATTCTAACGTATGAAGCGTCACACTCAGCCTCAAACAATTTGTCGAAATTAGGAAGCACCAAGACCGGTGTTGTAGACAAACGATGCTTGATCTTATGAAAGCTCTTGTCAACTTTATCGGTCCACTAAAACGGTCATTTTTTCATGCAATCTGTTATAGGCGCGACTATGGTGCTAAAATTTCGCACAAATCGACGATAGAAAGTCGCCAACCCATAAAAACTCTTCACCTCATGAATATTTGTCGGGATCGACCATTCCCTAATAGCTCACACCTTTTCATCGTCCACACGAATGCCTGTGGACGTTACAACAAATCCTAGAAACAACAGGCTGTTAGTTAAAAAACTACACTTCTTAAAGTTGAGGTACAACTTGTTAATTTGTAGGACCTGCAGCACCTACCTAAGATGTTTCCTGTGCTACGCCTCATCCTGGCTATATATCAATATGTCATCAAAATATACTACCACAAATCGGCCAGTGAAGGGTTTTAGAACTTGATTCATCAAACACATAAAAGTACTTGGTGCATTCGATAGGCCGAAGGGCATGACCAACCACTCATACAACTATTCCTTGGTCTTGAATGTCGTTTCCATTCATCACCTGGTTGGATACGAATCTGATGGCATTCGCTCATTAGATTTAGTTTAGAGAACACCTTGACCCCTTCTAGCATATCGAGCATGTCGTCCAACCGTGGTATTGGGAACCGATATTTTATGGTAATTTTATTGATTACCCAGCTTTCGACACACATGCGCCAACTTCCATCTTTTTTTGGCGTTAATAATGCTGGTACGGCACATGGGCTCATGCTCTCTCTCAAGAGACCCTTACGGATCAATTCCTCCACTTGCCCCTGAAGTATCTCACACTCCTTTGGACTCATTCGATAATGAGGGCGGTTGGGCAGGCTAGCTCCAGGGACGAGGTCTATGTGATGTTGGATGTCCCTCATGGGGGGCAATCCATCAGGTAATCCTCAAGCCAAACTTCTTTGAATTCGTTTAGCAACAGTCTTAAACTTGGAGGGATATTTGAGGGTTCCTCTTCCTCGCCCTTCACTACTACAGTGTATACCTCGCCGGTTTCCTCGGATTCCTCCATGAAATCCTGAATGGTCAAGAGGAAACTCCCCTCCACTTTAGAAGCTTCAGGGTGGTTCTCTGCTGACATAGGGGCAATGATTATTTTTCGACTATCCTTGACGAATACGTAGACATTGTCTTGCCCCCGATGGGTCGCATCACGGTCCGACTGCCAAGGTCGATTGAGTAGCATGTGGCAAGCTTCTATGTCGACCACGTCACAAAGTATCTGATCCTTATAATTTTTACCAATTGAAAATGAGATATGCATTAATCAGTTATCTTGGTCTCATTCACCTTTTTTATCCAGCCAATTGAGTACGGGGAAAGATGTTTCGTCGTTGATAGCCGCAACTTGTCCACTATCACTCTTGAGACAATGTTCTCGCTACTACCACTGTCTATGATCACATCACAGACCTTTCCGTTGACAGTGCACCGAGTATAAAATATATTCTGTCGTTGTGGATGTAATTCCTTTCGTGGGGTATACAGTAATCGCCTCACAACTAGAAATTCGCCACGATCCTCGCTTGTCATTTCATCGCCACCTGCATTTCTTCAGTGGTTTGTTCATGTTCATCATAGACATGGTCTTCTTCTGCGGCCTCATCTTCAGTGCCCCCTTCGTTTATAGTCAAGTGTGCTGCGGGACGTTGAGGACAGGTGTTTGATAAGTGGCCTGGCTGGCCACAACGGTAACAATTGTTTGACCTTGGCCAGCATAATGATTTAGAATCCTACTCAGGCCAGCTGTTTTGGGTGTTACACGTTGAGTTCTAGATAAGCCGCTCCCCGTATCACAGCTTACGGTTGTAGGAGGTTGATGACGTTCTCCTACTGTATCTTTTCCTCGTGCCAACACTGGATCCTGCGTGGGACCCGTCATGGGGGGTCGAGTTGAAGGATAGGGACGAGCGGGAACTCTTGCAAGTTGTGTTTCTGCCCTACCCGCCAATTGAATTGCTTCATCTACGGTCCCGATTGGGTACATCTGAACTCGGTCTTGAATTGTTGGTCGTAACCCACTTATAAATCGTGCCACCTTCTGTGACTCAGATTCTGACAGATCGTTTCGTGTAGCCAACCGCTGAAATTCTTCAGTATAATCTGTGACGGTTCGATTTCCTTGTCGGTAATTTTGGTATTGCTGGAATAATATCTGCTCATAATCACTGAGGAGAAATCGTGATCGAAGAAGAAGTCTCATCCGTGGGCATGATGAGATGGGCGCCTTGTTCTGGCGGGCTCATGAGAGTTGTAATTGTTCCCACCATGCAGAAGCACCAGATTTTAACTTAAACGCTACTAATTTTACCCTTTTATGATCTGACACATCCATATAATCAAAATATCTCTCTACTTCGGCTAGCTAATCGAGAAAATCTTCTATACGTAATAAACCATTAAAACTAAGAAGTTCAGCCTTACCTCGATAGTCTCTTTCAGCACGATCTAGGTGATTGCCTTCATGGATTGGTCGTCGGGCAAAACCCTCATTAAGGTCCTCGTCGCTAGAACTTGAATCATATGATGTAGCTCTACGATTTGCCACTGGTAATACTCTACGGAAATCGGGGTTGCGTCGTACAGCAATCATGTGTGGTAGAGCCACCATGGGTGGTGAAGCAACCATAGGTGGTGGAGCACCACCTAGGGCTTAGGGCGGAAGTAGCGCATCCGCAAGACGGTCGAGGGTTGCCTGCAGCCCTTGCATGGTCACTGACTCTCCCGGTGGAAAGCTTCCATTCTTTCCGAAAGATAACAAATCCTTGGATCACCGTCTACAGGATTTTGATCCATACCTTCATTGTTTGCCATCGGCCCGAGGGGAGTCCTCACTCTAATACCAATTGACGCAAGGATGAACGTGATGAGGATAACTACTCTGAATCCACGGAGCTTCTCTGGACTCCTCACAGAGACTTCTCGAATCCACGAAGAAAGAAAGTAGAAAACAGAAATAAATTCTAAGAAATTCAAAATTGATTAATTGATGACTAAAAACGAGTTCACAACCCTTTAAATAGGGGTACCAAGCAATAGGAAAGAAATCATAATCAAACTACAACTAAAACTCTTAGAATCCGCGACTTTCTATAAATAGTAAACTTACTATTTATAGACGATCGTGATGTCTACTAGTGCGCAAGGTTTTCGGCCAAAAATAGTAAGTGTCCTATTTGGCTTCACCAAACCGTTCTCCTAATTATTCTAAGCACTTTTCACGTTGGGCACAACTCCTAAAGCCCGACGGATGAAGAGTTATAATCAAACTAAAACTTACTATTTATAGTAAAAATGAAATTAAAGCAGGGAAACGACCGTCGATCTAAGGGTTTTTCGCAATTCCGAGCGTCGCAACCTAGCATAGCCAGGTTGGTTGACTAAAGTAGCTCGTTCTACCCCAAAATCATATATTTTATGTCAGCTAACTCATTCCGGATTGCGAGATACGCCCGATCTAAGGTCCGATGGTCCGGATCACTTATGTCGTCGACCGGGTATGAAACTCTTGGCCATGAAACTGTCCGCGATCACTTATGTCGTCCACTTTTCTGATCCATCTTGGCCATGAAACTGTCCGCGACCCGCTCTACATCAGTATGCTTGTAATTAGAGTCCCACCGGGTGTGCTAAAAATGTTTGGCACTCGGTTTGTTTCCTATCACATGTGATGTGTGCAGGTGTGCTAGAATTGATAAAACGGCTTGATTCAAACTGATTAACTTTGACCCTTAGCGTTAAAATAAGCAAATACGTCCAATATAAACCTGTAAGAATACATCCCTTGAAAGAATTGAATGATATTGGATAAAAGACAAATTTTATGTGTGTGTAGATTTGAATTACAACTAAAAAATTATAGCTAATAATTACCACTACTAGATTATTGTTATTCCTATGATAAGTTGAGATTAAAGATAGATTTGTTTTATATTAAATTGATTTGTAAATGATTGTTGGGTGTTTGCTCTGTACTTCATATATTTTCTTCATTAGTCCAGTAGTTACATTAGTCCAAAAGTCTTTCTTCATATTTTCTTTTTATTATGTTGCTTTTTTTCTTTTTTTTTTATGGTTTATCTTTTATTCTTCTCTCCACCAAGTATTGTTTCATTTTTTAATTGTTCGTTATGTTTGTTTTTTTATGTTTCTCAATAGTTCTTTTTGTTTTTGGACACTTTTCAACCGCTGTTTTTTTTTTAAACTTCTGTATACCTCTTTCGTCGTCTCTTAAATGTATCTCATTCACTTAGTTTACTTTTGAATACTTTAATTGTTCGTTTCAATTGAATTTCACTGCAATGGGTACTCGACCGCATGAAGCCACATTCACGGAGTCTACCACTAAGGCATGAGTAAGGAGATCTTGGACATAGGTGGATGCCAAATGCCAAATAAACCTCCCCATAGCTCTTAAGAAGGTTTCAACGGGTGGGTGTCATTATCACCACCGTTTTATGGCTGTGGTCTACTTGAGTTTTGTATCAGCCTCAATTTCAATACCTTTTTTTTTTTTTTTCACACGCACACACACACCCTCAATTTCAATACTCATGTACTTAAATAATTTAGGATAAAATGCACGCGTCATGATACCTTACAAAGACTCTAGACTGGTTACCGTCCGGCGGAGGCAATCCACTTCCAACTCTGAAACCCTAGCAATCTGTGATGGTTCCTACTCGTCCACAAAGAAAATGTACCCGTTTCCCACATGTCCCTCAATCCGAACCGTCCACCTTCTTGCTATCACAATGGACAGATCATAATACGAAAAACAGTTAGATTAAACAATTCGAACATGTGATCAGGACGAAGTTTCTCGCAGAATGTAGGCATACACCGTTCCTCATCATGCGTTCCTTGTGGCTGCTAATCGGTCAGTCGTGATATAATCTCGCCGTAAATGTTAGTTATGACCCATCTAAAGTGGGCAAACGATATTGACTGCTTAGTTTGAGTTTCTTCTCATGTGAATCACATGATTTTCTAGTGCATGAATATGGACCATCACACTGCTATTATAAGGTTTTTGATCATTTTCTTATCCTTAAAATCCGCCAAGTGGGACGGTGAGGAGAGTGAGAACCAACGGTCTAAGTCCAACGCATGTGTGGCACCCGATGAAGGAGCCCGCCGAAATTTTAATGATATATTAGGTTTACCTTCTAATCAACGTTCTGGATTCCGAAGACATGGGCCAACTGAACCTGCTTACTTCGGCACGTGCAAGTGCGAGGCTAGTCTTTTATCAAAGGGTAGCTAACCATCCATAGTGCACGTGGCTTTTATGTACTTCAATCCAGACCGTCCATTTAATTATTCCTTTCATAGATGGAGAATAGGCCGGAAATCAGGTCACTTGATCAACTGTGACTCTTGATTATAAACAACTGGGCCAACATACTTTTTACGGTATGGAATTGAGAGTAGAGCATGTGAAAGCAAACGTGTTGTTTTGTACAACATTCACCTGCCTTTTTCAAGATGGCAACAAACTCGTACCATACTGCCATTCCATCAATGGATTTAACGTATGACTCTTGATATTTTGTACGGTATTTTTCTACCGACAAAAGCACCAGTGGTCTCAGATAGGGTGTCAATGGGCCGGGCTCGGTCAGTGTTCTTAATTCCATCACTTCACCTGGACCGCCCATTCCATGGAAGCGAATTGCCTGTGAACCCGGCACAGAGATATTCCTGTTCCCAGGGCTTGTGGGGTCCACACATATGTCGGCGATAAATCTACTATATCCGTTTGTTTGAAAGACCACAATAGGAGAGGATTCTAAAAATCTGGCAGATCCAAAGCTCATGTGGGCCATATCACACAGAACGGTGGGGATTGAGAGTATGTGGTGACAGAAGTTTTGTATCAGGGCGATATTTGTTCATACAGTTTATCTGAGTGGTGATAAACCTATGAACGGTTTGGATGGCATATAAACATCATTGTCAGCACTAGGAAAGTTTCAATAGTGGACGTTTCTGTTCCCACTGTTTAGTTGTTGTGGCGCACCTGAGTTTTGAATCTACATGATTTTTAGCATAGTATCCTATTCTGGTCTTTCAAAACAGATGGATGGAGTGGATTTATCACCAACATATCTGCGAACCCCACACAGCCCCAGGGACAGGTATACCTATGCATCCGGGTCACAGGCAATCCACTTCCTTCTTGATCTGAACCGTCTACTTAAGTCCATAACACATTTTGTGGACTATGATGCAAAACTATCAGGAAAGTCGTTTGCTCTAATCCATATTTGATTTGGTCTTATTTTATACCGTTATCTTTTTCCAAGCCGTGGATGGGATGGCTATGATTGTCTTAAAAAAGTCATTCTTCAATATAATAAGCAATCCATGATGGACCTGACATAAAGAGATTGAGCCATTGATTGGACCCTATTATTTTTTTATTTTTTTTTAACACGCGCACACACCACCACACACTCACCCCGTTGTGGGATTTCACCACCGATGTCCTGAGAGCTTACCACCGGAGCAAGAGTAAGGACCAGCCATTGATTGAACCTATTTTTGTGATAACAATCTCAACCGTTAAAATCCGTCTATCAAACGGTTAACGTTTATTAGATGGGTTTTATATACGGATGGTAGTCTTTGAAATGCTCATTGGAGCAAATGAACAATCCAGATCATTGGATTGGATTAAGTGTGCCAATGTAAGTAGGAGCACTGAGCACTAGAGGATATCTCCTTTACACCCACTATCTTTACTTCTCTTGCGGGAGCGGATTGCCTGTGACCACGGATAAAGAGATAATCCTGTGCGCCCTTAGATACGTCTATGATAAATCTACTCCGTCCATCTGTTTTGCAAGACTACAGTAGGACAGATTTATAAAAATCAGGCGGATCCAAAACTCTTGTGGGCCATACGACACGAAACAGTGTGTATTGAATGCCGAGGGGTGACAGAAGTTTTGTATCAAGATGATATTTTTGCGTACAGTTTATCTGAAGGGTAATGACCCTATGAGCAGTTTGGATGCCATATAAACATTATGATCAGCTTCAGGAAGGTTTCAACGGTGGACATTTCTGTTCCCACCGTTTGGTTTGGTGTGGCCCAACTGAGTTTTAGATCTTCCTTATTTTCAGAGTCATGTCCTATTCTGGTCTTTCAAAATAGATTTTGTCAGGGACATCTCTGTGGGCCCCACACAGCCCCTGGCATAGGTATGTCCATGTGTCCGGGGTCACAGGTAATCCGCTTCCTAAATGACCAAAATATGCCTATCAATAAAATGAGAACGGCTCTTACTGGAGTTATATTTGATACTCTGGCTGCATACGGCGGGTGATACGTAGGCACTTAGAAATAATACACGTGGTATATTAACTCAAGTAAAACGGACTGAATTGTAGCTCCCACCGTCTTAAGTTACAGTTAAAAAAAAAAAAAAAAAAAAAAAACTGCACTATTTAGACAATCCTGATGTCAGATTCATGAACACTTTCTTTGTTAAAATCATGCCATTGGATGTTTTTCATTTCTAACCATACAAATTTGTTAATTAAGATCTTAAATCTGCAAATTAATGTCTGTTGATGACAATTCGATACTATCGAGGAGACTTCAATGCCATCGAAGTCATGATCGATGGCATCGTAAAAATTCAGAATTTCTCCGATTGGATGCTAGACACTTTGGATGTTACGCTCGATGTTATTAAAAGATGTTCAATACCATTGAAGGCCGTTTGATGACACTGAAGTCCTACTTGATGCCATCATAAAAATTTAAATTTTTTCTATTTAGCCGCTAAAATGTTTTGATGTTTAGTTCGATGTTATCGAAAACTATTCGATGACATTGAATGTTGTTCCATGCCATCAAAATCTCATTGAAAGTGTCATCAAACTATCGTACAGGTTGTTCGATGACATTTGAATTTTTTAAGTTGCAGATTTGCAAGATTTGTTTCCTATTTCGATTGTGATTCTCATAAAGGATATATATTTGGGTGTAATCGAATCTAAGGGGTATTCTAAAGTATTCTAATTCGTTCATAGTGTTTCAAGGGCTTGTCGGAGGAGATTCGATACTTATTCAAATCGAGTATTCTCTTACTCTCTTGTAATTTCTACTTTCATAGTGTATTACTATCATTTTGTACCATAATTTCTTTTTTCCAAAAGTGTTTTTCTATGTTAAATTTTAAGTGTTCATGATTGGACTTGGCTATTGCAATTTGAGTTCTTGATTCAACTCTGTGTGCTTTCGCAGTCCCCTAACAAGATAGAGGTCCATTCATCTAATAGTAAAAAAAAATCTAAGTAAATGTAGTTTTTGGTTCATGATATGCCTAAACAAGTACCCATAATTTAAATAATATAATTCAATTTGTTGTCAGCCATTATGCAATTTCTAAGTGATTGCCGGTCATTCAATAAGATGATCGATGTTATTGATCTTTTATATATCTAGCAAACCATCCATATGGATGCAGTTATTGATTGCCCAAAACTTCACGAATTGCTGCCCCTGTCCTACGTAGGGCTAGTCCATCTAAAGTATGGTAGAGGCATCTGTTGGGATGCCTTGCACAAACCTTTGGATCTAGCCTCCAAACAACCGCTCGTAAGGCTAAGACAATAGGTTGTCGGTCCCACTGTCATGTTGATGATGGTTTCCTGATTTATAGCGTGAGGCCTTCTTGCCAAATTATGGATAATGAAAGCAATGAAATAAATCAAAGCATCAATCACACACCACACAAGAGATTTTTACGTGGAAAACCCTCAAAGAGGTAAAAACCACAGGGACCTCGTCCCGGATCAACAATCCACTATGAAGTAGAACGTTACAATCTTCTTCACTCACGCAGAGTGGATAAACAATAAGAGAAATAGAAAAAACGGAGAGATCTAACCGATTATGAGGACATAGAAGCGTAGAGATATAAATTGCAAAGTAGAAAACCTCCACGAAAGCGTAGAACCTCCCTTCATAAGCTTCCTCTCTCTCTTTCTCCCTCTCTCTCACCTTTGATAGCCCTAAACCCTTTAGCAAATCCCTTGTAAAGCTTTAGGAAACCCTCTTGCTGTACCTAAAAAAATTCTAGGCAACCCCTTTTATAGTTTAGAAAACTCCTTTTCGCATCCCTATTGCGAAAGGACTCAAATCCGCAGTTTCGCGCAAAATCGCGGAACAAACTGCGTAACCTTCGACTAGTTGAACCTAGTCTTCGACTAGTCGTAGGACCCCTTCGACTAGTCGAGCATCCCATCGACCAGTCGTAGCTATAGTAAAAAATAGCAAAAATACTCGCTGGACTTTGAGTCGAAGTCCTCGACTCGAACCTTCGACTAGTCGACCACCAGCCTTCGACCGGTCGACCAGGGCTCTCGACCGGTTGAAGATGGGTCAAAAAAACCCATCAAATCTCCCCTTTTTTAACCCAGGAGAGATCCACCTTCTTCAAGTCAGCCAGGTTTCTACAAACCTCAAACTTGCCCTTGAGCAAAGCCTTGGTCATCATGTCTGGCCCATTATCGTCCGTGTGAACTTTCTCAAGCTGTAACACCTTCTGTTCCAAAGTATCCCTGATCCAGTGATACCGTATCTCAATGTGTTTCGACTTGGAATGCTGACTTGGATTCTTGCTCAAGTGTATAGCACTCTGACTATCGCAATAGACCACGTGCTCCTCCTGCTTTAAGCTAAGTTCCTGTAAGAATCTTTTCATCCAAAGCATCTCTTTACATGCTTCTATGACTGCAATATATTCGGCCTCTGTCGTCGACAATGCTACGACCTTCTGTAGCTTGCTCTGCCAAGAAACCGCTCCCACTGCAAACGTGAACATGAACCCCAATGTAGACTTCCCGGAGTCTGTGTCACCTGCCATATCTGCATCTGTGTAGCCCTCTAACACAGGTTTACCATCACAATAGCATAGGCTCAACTTTGCTCATGAGCCTCTTAGATCTGTAGTATCCATTTCACAAGCGCCCAATGCTCTTTGTCGGGATTGGCAAGTCTGCACGCCGACAACACCAACCGCATATGCTATGTCCGGCGTATACACATCATAGCATACATCAAACTTCTACAACACGGCCCACGTAGTAGGGTATTTTCTCTCGCATCTCTTCCACCTCTGCCTTCGTCTTGGGACACCTTGCCACGTCGCTCAATCAAGTGACCATCCAATGGAGTACTCTTGGCCGCCCATTTGCATTCATATTGAACCGCTCTAGGACTTTCTCAATATACCGCTCTTGTGACGGCCCAAAGCTTCCTTCCTTATCGCTACATCACGGGTTATCTCCATTCCTAGGATCTGTCTGGCCAAGAGGGCCCAAGTCTTTCATCGCAAAAGACTTGCCCAGCTCCTGTTTTAACCTTATCAATTTTCTTGATGTCTTTTCCCATGATGAGCATGTCATCAACATATAACAGCAGAACTAAGAAATCACCATCTGAGAACTTGCGCGTGAACACACAGTGGTCCGACTCCGTTCTGTCATACCCATGTTTCAACATAAACGAGTCAAACTTCTTGTACCATTGCCGTGGAGCTTGTTTCAGCCCATACAAGCTCTTCTTCGAACCCCTATATGCTCATTGCCCTTGACTTCGAACCCCTCTGGTTGGTGCATGTAGATCTCTTCTTCCAGGTCACCATGGAGAAAGACAGTTTTAACATCTAACTGATCTATCTCCAGATCTATGCTAGCCACCAACCCAAGCAACACCCATATGGATGTCATCTTCACCACTGGTGAGAATATCGCTTCGAAGTCTATACCTTTCCTCTGACTAAACCCTTTCACCACAAGTCTGGCCTTGAACCTCGTCTGTGAATTCTTCTGCTCAATCTTCTTTTTGAACACCCACTTGTTGCTCAAAGCTTTCTTGCCCTTAGGCAATTTCACCATATCATAGGTGCGGTTCTTATGCAAGGATTCCATCTCCTCTTGCATAGCTTTCAACCACTCCCCCGTATGCTCGTCCGCTAGGGCCTCAAAAAAATCTTCTGGCTCTCCCCCATCAGTCAGCATAATGTACTCATGCGGCGAGTACCTCTTGGTCAGCTGTCTGTCCCTAGATGACCTCCTCACCTGTGGCTCAACAGGTGGATCAAGTGGGGGCTGCTCCCCTGGTTCATCTTCTGAAGGAACTCCCTCGTCCTCTGCACCTTGTTGTACTCCCCCGTCATCAAGCACCACGGAAGGAGTAATCGGATCCATGTCATCTAGCTCACCTGAACTAGGCTGATTCTTCTCTGGCTTACCAATGGCTTCCATACACTGATCTTCAAAGAAAATCACATCTCTGCTCCTGACGAGCTTCTTCTCGGTCGGATCCCATAATCTGTAACCGAATTTTTCATCACTGTACCCTAAGAACACACACTGCCTGATCTTCATGTCGAGCTTGGACCTCTCGTCCTTTGGTACGTGAACGGATGCCCTGCATCCAAACACCCTGAGATGACTGTACGATGGATCATGTCCAGTCCACACCTTCTCAGGTACTTCTCCATTCAACGGGGGTGATGGAGACACATTTTTATCAAATACACCGCCGTGCGCATTGCTTCTCCCCGAACATCTTGGGCAATTTCGCATGGGATAACATGCATCCGATTCTCTCAATAATGGTGCGATTCATTCGCTCGCCTACACCATTATCTTTGGGGGTCTTGGGAACCGTCTCTTTCATGCCGTATACCCAGGGACTTGCAGTACTCGTGAAAGTCGCCAATGTATTCATCACCATTGTCAGTGCGGATGCACTTCAATGATCTACCTGTCTCTCTCTCAACCATAGCATGAAACAATTTAAACACACCAAAGACCTCGTCCTTGGATTTCAAAGCATAAACTCAAACCCTCCTAGATGCATCATCTATAAAAGTAACAAAATACAATGCCCCACCCAAGGTTTTTGTCCTCATAGGACCACAAACATAAGAATAAACCAAATCTAATGCGTGCACTTTATTAACAGAGAAACAGTTTTAATAAATGAAACTCTATGCTGTTTCCATGATAAACAATCAAGACAGGTTTTGAGAGGTATACCTGTCACGTCTGGAAGGAGCCGCTTCCTTGCTAGTAGCTGAAGCCCTTTTTCACTCATGTGGCCTAGACGCCTGTGCCACATGTCAATAGCTGAATCTTCCGCCGCATTCAATCCACCCTTGCACATACTGACACTTACCTTGTAAAGGGTGCAACACTTCTTTCCTCTGGCCACGATCAATGAACCCTTGATGAGCTTCCATCGCCCACCAGCAAACCGGCTTTCATAGTCATCATCATCCAGCCTTCCCGTCGACATCAAGTTGAGGTGAAGGTCTAGGATATGCCTCACATCCCTGAGAACCAATGTGCAACTCACATCAGTTTTCACACAAATATCACCGACTTCCATGATTTTTGATACGCCAGAATTTTCCATCTTCACAGTCCCATAGTCACCTGACTTGTAGCTTGTAAAGGAGTCCCTGTGTGGAGTCGCATGAAAAGAAGCTTCCGAGTCTATCACCCAGTCGGTGTCCTGACTCGTAGCCGTGAGACATACGTCATGATCTATAGAAAGAATAACTACCATGTCGCCATCTGAAGGGACAACAGTGGAATCTGACTCATCTTCCTTCCCTTTTCCTTTCTTGTCGTTTTTCTTACCAGGACATTCATGCTTGTAGTGGCCCTTCTTGCCACAATTCCAGCATTCAACATCTTTTCTGTTACTCGACTTACCTCTTGATTTATCTCGGGCCTTCCCGCCCTTCCTGTTCTTTCCTCTCCCTCGTTCCTGCGTCACAAGAGCCTCTTGCTGAGTAGACCCCTGAGACTTCCTCCTTGTCTCCTTATTGAAGAGACAACTAGTTACCTGTTCCATGGATATCTTTCCATCTGGCGCGGAGTTACTTAGAGACACCACCAATGTCTCCCAACTGTCAGGCAATGAACTAAGTAATAGTAAAGCCTGCAATTCATCATCCAGGACCATCTTCATAGAGGTGAGTTAGTTCACTATATTGCTGACCTCATTCATGTGCTCGGCCACAGAACCACCATCCTTAAATTTTAGATTCACAAGTTGCCTTATCAGAAATATCTTATTACCGGCTGTCTTCTTCTCATATAGCCCTTGTAATTTTAGCCATAGGCTTGCGGCTGAGGTTTCCGTAGACACATGGTGGAACACAGAATCATCCAACCATTGTCTAATAAACTCCACCACCTTTCGGTCCGTCTTCTTCCAATCATCATCAGTCATATCCTTGGATTTTGCTGATATGCCTAAGATTGGAGAATATAGGTCCTTGCAATAAAGCAAGTCCTCCATCTTAGCCTTCCATATGGTCCAGTTAGAACCATTGAGGCTGATCATCCTTGATGAGCCACCTTCCATAATTTAAAACCGATCCTACCCGTTCAATGAACTTAGCTCTGATACCACTTTGTTAGGCTGCCTTGCACAAACCTTTGGATCTAGCCTCCCGAAACAAACCAAAATTATATATAATAAAGCAATGAAATAAATCAAAGCATCAATCACACACCACACAAGGGATTTTTACGTGGAGAACCCTCAAAGAGGTAAAAACCACAAGATCTTGTCCAGATCAACAATCTACTATGAAGTAGAACGTTACAATCTTCTTCACTCATACAGGAGTGGATAAACAATAAGAGAAATAGAGAAAACGGAGAGATCTAACTGATTATGAGGACATAGAAGCGCTGAGATATATATTGCAAAGTAGAAAACCTCCACGAGCAGAACCTCCCTTCTATAAGCTTTCTCTCTCTCTCTCCCTTTCTCTCACCTTTGATAGCCCTAAACCCTTTAGCAAATCTCTTATGAAACTTTAGGAAACCCTCTTGCTGTACCTAGAAAAATCCTAGGCAACCTCTTTTATAGTTTAGGAAACTCCTTTCCGCATCCCTGTTGCGAAAGGACTCAAATCAGCAGTTTCGCGCAAAATCGCGGAACAAACTACGTAACCTTCGACTAGTCGAACCTAGTCTTCGACTAGTCGTAGGACTCCTTCGACTGGTCGAGCATACCTTCGACCAGTCGTAGCTACAGTAAAAAACAGCAAAAATACTCGCTGGACTTTGAGTCGAACTCTTCAACTCGAACCTTCGACTGGTCGACCACCAGCCTTCGACCAGTCGAGCAAGGCTCTCGACCAGTCGAAGATGGGTCAAAAAAACCCATCAGCATCTCCTACCAGTATATGTAGCAAAATGTCCTAAGAACTAGAGCCATCCATCTACTAGCTCGTATTGGGAATGGCAAATGATTCAAAATGCCAATAGGTGATCCAAAACATTCAATTAGTAGACTTGACTGCGATGATATGTAACCATGACATTTGGTAATTAAAAGTGCTAACAAAGTGATGGACAGTGATTTTTTAAAATGAATGTTAGGCCCACTAGATGGGTGGTTCCAACTGCTCTCCGTACACATGCTATAAAGAGAGCTTTTAACACAATCCATTTCTACGTATCCATCATACCCGTCATTCACATTGGGTCTGAAATTTGAAAGAAAAAAAAAAAAAAGCAATCCAAGGGCAATTTGGTTGGTGTGATTCTCGTCCTACAGCGACACCGACCCGTTCCTCTAAAATACAGCTGGACACCGAGCTGGTTTGAACCGAGTTGTGCCAAGC
Organism: Magnolia changhungtana; assembly: GCA_030180095.1. Lineage (NCBI taxonomy): Eukaryota > Viridiplantae > Streptophyta > Magnoliopsida > Magnoliales > Magnoliaceae > Magnolia > Magnolia changhungtana. Next base: position 13,087,781 of record JASAUF010000411.1, on the reverse strand, counting down.
TCGACTTGGTTTGACTAGTTGCTTACCTCAGTTCAGTCAGCAATTCAGGCGAGTTCAAATTCAATTAGCTTATGCAAAAATTAGAATAGAACATTTTTTATACATATAAATATAAATATAATTAATTAAAATATATAAATCGAGCCGAGTCACAGCCGAGCTTGGAGTCAAGTTCAACTTAAAAAATTTACATTCTTAATTAAACAGCTCAGCTCAACCCGAACCCAACTTTTAAGCCAAGCCGATTCAAGCTTAATCAAGCTGAGTCAAGCAAGTTAACCAAGCTATCTCAGTTGATGCTCTTAAATGTATTTGGAAGGGAAAGCTCGTCTAATTAAAAGCTCTCCAATGCTTACCATGATAGGTGTAATATTGGCTATATTCATCAACTGCACAAGTGCCTGCTAATACTAGGGTGCTATAAAACCCAAATCAATGCCGAATTTAAGTGTATCACAGCTAATATTAGGTTGCTATAAAACCCAAATCAATGCCGAATTTAAGTGTATCACAGCTAATATTAGGGTGAAATAAAACCCAAATCAATGCCGAATTTAAGTGTATCGCAAGTAAGGAGAAGTGGAAATGAAGATGGTCACCGTTAAAATCTTCTTGGGCCCACCAAGACTTTCGTACAGCATTCAACTCATTTATAAAGTGAGTGCAACCAAATTAAAGAGAAAAACAAAATATCAGCTGATCCAAAACTTTTGTGGACCCCAGTTTGGAAGGCATGCCTCTTTTACCCACTACTCGCCATGGTGTGGACGCAGCCTCTGGACATCTCCGTATCGACCAAAATCGGTGGAGCCTACTGCGTTGTATTTGTCTTTTATCCATGTTATCCGTCCATTTCGCCAGCTAATTTTAGAGCATCATCCAAATTTTGTGGCAGATCTTTATCTCAGGTGGGCCACACCCTGAGCCATAGCTCAAGTGGTAGACTGAGTGAAAGATACCTCGTTTCAATAAGGTGGTCTTGGTATAGATCCCTAGTGGGGGTGGCTAACACTGAAGTGTGAACTGACAGTGGGTGTACTAATAAGCTAATAAAAAAAAAAAGGTGCACCACACCACTGGAAACGGTGCTGATTGAATGACCACTGCGAAGAACTTCCTAGGGCCTACAATAATGTTTATTTTCCACAAATATAAGCTTGATTCAAAACTTTTGTGACCCACCAGAAGTTTTTAATGGTCAATCACCATTGTTTCCTATGATGTGGTCCACCTTTCATGGTTTTTTTTTTTTTTTTAATTGAGTCTACCACCCGAGCAAGAGTAAGGACCTTATGATGTGGTCCACCCGAGATAAGATCTGATCTGCTTCATTTTTGGGGTTATGCCCTAAGATGGGACGAAACGGATTGACATTTGACAGCATGGATATAAGACAAAAACATCACGGTGGGCCCCAGATTCAGAGACCCACCCACCTCGGTCCGAAGCCCCTGCCCCTGGTGTGGCCCACTTGAGCTTTGGGTCAGAATAATTTTTGGCTCGGACATGATCTAGTGCAAACGATTGGCAGAACGATATCCCGGACACATCACGGTCCCCAGAGATAACTGATTAGACAATTTTACCCATCTATTTCATTCGGTTTCCTTAATGAATGTTTGTCTACTTCCATTATAATCTTATACCGTTATCTTTGAAGGCCAACAATCAGGACCCTAGGATCATCCCATCTGTGGGTATTTCAGAACTGGTTACATCCGGACTAGGCCAAGGCAGATGAACGGTCCCGATTGACACATATCACCCTGCCATGTGAACGGTGGAGAGTTGGCTCCACCGTATTCATGTTTACCGGTTCCACCGGTTCATCCCTCTCTATTCATTAAAGCAAGTGGGTCTTTCTTCATTCAAGGGACCCACGCGCTTTTCCTTTACAACATCCACCGTCACCTTTCATCCTCTTTTTGACTTAGCACCTTCACTTCTCTTCAAATCTTCTGTGCGGGTGTGATTGGAGAATTTCTTGGGGAACGAGTGCTCGTCTTTGAATAGAAAAGCTTTGATACTCTGGAAAAGTGTAATGGATGATACGCAGGCACTTAAAATCTGTATGTGTCGTACAAGTATATCAAAGTACACTATCGAAGTTATCTGTAACTATTTTGATGTGCCATTATGCAAAATTACCGTCATTTAATTATCTGATCATTGGATGGTGGGCATTTATTAGACCTATAATAATGAAAAGCATCGCTGGTCGTATTTAAATAACCATGTGTCCAGCATCAGAGGCTAGGACTGTCCAACAACCAATATGAGATTTCCATAATTTAGGCGGTTTAATTTGAGTTAATAAATGGCAGTTGTACCATTTCCTAGTGACTGTGTTTCAAGTGTCATCCGTGTATCGGCTTCGGTGGATCCATGACTCCGAAGCCCACTTCGATGTATATTCCTCAAATCTATACCGTTCATACGTTTTTAAAGGTCATTTTAGGGTATTATCCCAAAAATTAAGAGGATCCAAATCTCAAGTAATCGGCACCCTAGGAAACAGTGGTTATTGATCATTAAAAACTTATTGTGGGCTACAAAAGTTTTCAATCAATCTGATATTTGTGTTATACATTCATCCAGTACTTTTTAACCTGATCAACAGGTTGGATGGAAAATAAACGTTCATGTGACCCCAAGAAAGTTTTAATGGTGGGTCGTCAATCACTACTGTTTCCTGTGATGGGTTCACCTGAGATTTGGATATACTTCATTTTTAGAATCATATATTAAAGTGAGTTCTGAAAACGGATGGATGACTTGGAT